>CM077447.1:23929409-24344409 GCA_039654765.1 Mylopharyngodon piceus
AATGGGTAGATAGAGGACAGATAATTGAATAAGTAAATGGATGTATGGATGGATGGAAGAAATTATGTGTGCCAAAATGATCTTTCGTGTCACACCTGCCAGTAGCGGATGAATTGAGAAAATGTGATGGCCGAAAATATTTCTTAAAGGGGGGTATCACACACAGTTTCTGCCAATCTCACGTTAATCTTGAGTACCTATAGAGTAGTATTGCATCCTTCATATCTCCGAAAAGTCTTTAGTTTTATCATATTTATAAAATATACATACGCTGTACTGAGTCTTTCCGAAAACAGCCGAGCGTCAGGAGGCATGATGTGTGGGCGGAGCGTTTTTAGAAAACCATGTCATGCGCGAGACACTGCAAAGGATGCAAGCGGGACGGTTTTGCACGTCAGACTAGTACGTGTTTACATAGAAAAACAATGGAAAAGTAGCGCATTGGAATGGAGAAGTGCGTTCTGTGTGAACGGCCCTTAGGTTTACTATGAAATAATTCATTTATTTCAGCATATTTTCCCACTCTTTGTGTATTGTTGTTTTGAGTGGTTTACAATAAACAAACAGACACCTATAGTGGTCAGCTAAACAAATGTATTTAAACACACACCATACATCACATGATCCTTTGATAAATTAACTATACGTTCATGTTGTTCACTTTATGTGCACTTACGCACCGATAGCCAATAACACGCAGACATTGATTTGAAGCAGTTTTACTCACGCCTGCGGTTCCAACTCATGACCGCGAACCTTTATCGCTGGGACCGCTCCATCTTTCAGCTTTAGACGATCTGCAAAACCGGCGTCGAACTGGGCCTTGTTTATAAAACAATCACCGCCAAAATGCAGGGAACAAACAAAGACACTTGCGCAACTCCGTTGCTGCCCCGGAAAAACAAACTCCATCCACTGTTCCCTTAACGCTGGGTTCTTTGGGAAGCTGAGCAGGGTTGTCTTGCCCTGACAACCAAAAACACACTTCTTTGGTGACTTTGTGAAGTCCTGTGGCCTGTGCAGTGCTGTCGACGACTTCAGTAAAGCCGAATGCACGTTGAGGGGCGTGCTCTTGCTCTCTCGCTTGGGTCGACGTGTGCGCAAGCCTTCCGGGAGAAGTGCTCTTACAAGGAGTTCCGACCATAATGACGACACACAGGCACATACTCGAAAACAATAGTCCGATGTTAATGGGGATTTGGAAGAGTATTTTTGGCACAGAAAATCTCCGTCATACGTCCAACTCGTGTTTTGAAACTTTGGCCACGTTTAGCATGAGAATCCAACTCTTTAACAGTGTAAATAAGTCAGAATACATTAAATAGCATTATACCCCCCCTTTAACAGTCATTTAAAAAAAAGGAAAAAAAAAGAATGAGTTAAAGTTTTTTGTTGTTGTTGTTTGTTTTCAAAGGTAGCATTTCACATAGAAACTCTGAATTATATTACTTAAGATCTATCTATCTATCTATCTATCTATCTATCTGTCTGTCTGTCTGTCTGTCTGTCTTCCATCTGTCTAGTTTTTGTCTGTCTGTCTGTCTGTCTGTCGTCTGTCTAGTTTTTATCTATCTGTCTGTCTGTCTGTCGTCTGTCTAGTTTTCATCTATCTATCTATCTGTCTTCCATCTATCTATCTATCTATCTATCTGTCTGTCTGTCTGTCTGTTGTCTGTCTAGTTTTCATCTGTCTATCTGTATATCTGTCTGTCTGTCGTCTGTCTAGTTTTCATCTATCTATCTATCTATCTATCTATCTGTCTCTGTCGTCTGTCTAGTTTTCATCTATCTATCTATCTATCTGTCTGTTTGTCTGTCGTCTGTCTAGTTTTTATCTGTCTGTCTGTCGTCTGTCTAGTTTTCATCTATCTATCTATCTATCTGTCTATCTATCTGTCTGTCTGTCTAGTTTTTGTCTAACTGTCTGTCTGTCGTCTGTCTAGTTTTCTATCTGTCTGTCTTCCATCTATCTATCTATCTATCTCTCTATTTATCTATCTGTCTGTCTGTCTGTCGTCTGTCTAGTTTTTATCTATCTGTCTGTCTGTCTGTCTGTCTGTCTGTCTAGTTTTCATCTATCTATCTATCTATATATCTATCTGTCTTCCATCTATCTATCTATCTATCTATCTATCTATCTATCTATCTATCTATCTATCTGTCAGTCTGTCTGTCTGTCTGTCTGTCTTCCATCTGTCTAGTTTTTGTCTGTCTGTCGTCTGTCTAGTTTTTATCTATCTGTCTGTCTGTCTGTCTGTCTGTCATCTGTCTAGTTTTCATCTATCTATCTATCTGTCTGTCTGTCTGTCGTCTGTCTAGTTTTTATCTATCTATCTCTCTGTCTGTCTGTCTGTCTGTCTGTCATCTGTCTAGTTTTCATCTATCTATCTGTCTGTCTGTCATCTGTCTAGTTTTTGTCTATCTGTCTGTCTGTCGTCTGTCTAGTTTTCATCTATCTATCTATCTATCTATCTGTCTGTCTGTCTGTCTTCCATCTATCTATCTATCTATCTATCTATCTATCTATCTATCTATCTATCTATCTATCTGTCAGTCTGTCTGTCTGTCTGTCTGTCTGTCTGTCTTCCATCTGTCTAGTTTTTGTCTGTCTGTCGTCTGTCTAGTTTTTATCTATCTGTCTATCTGTCTGTCTGTCTGTCATCTGTCTAGTTTTCATCTATCTATCTATCTGTCTGTCTGTCGTCTGTCTAGTTTTTATCTATCTATCTCTCTGTCTGTCTGTCGTCTGTCTAGTTTTCATCTATCTATCTATCTATCTATCTATCTGTCTCTGTCGTCTGTCTAGTTTTCATCTATCTATCTATCTATCTATCTATCTATCTGTCTGTTTGTCTGTCGTCTGTCTAGTTTTCATCTATCTTTCTATCTATCTGTCTATCTATCTATCTGTCTGTCTGTCTAGTTTTTGTCTATCTGTCTGTCTGTTGTCTGTCTAGTTTTCTATCTGTCTGTCTTCCATCTATCTATCTATCTATCTATCTATCTATCTATCTATCTATCTATCTATCTATCTGTCTATCTCTCTATTTATCTATCTATCTGTCTGTCTGTCATCTGTCTAGTTTTTATCTATCAATCTGTCTGTCTGTCTGTCTGTCGTCTGTCTAGTTTTCATCTATCTATCTATCTGTCAGTCTGTCTGTCTGTCTGTCTTCCATCTGTCTGTCTTCCATCTGTCTGTCTTCCATCTGTCTGTCTTCCATCTATCTATCTATCTATCTATCTATCTATCTATCTATCTATCTGTCTGTCTGTCGTCTGTCTAGTTTTTATCTATCAATCTGTCTGTCTGTCTGTCTGTCGTCTGTCTAGTTTTCATCTATCTATCTATCTGTCAGTCTGTCTGTCTGTCTGTCTGTCTGTCTGTCTCTCTTTCATCTGTCTAGTTTTCATCTATCTATCTATCTATCTATCTATTTATCTATCTATCTGTCTGTCTGTCGTCTGTCTAGTTTTTATCTATCAATCTGTCTGTCTGTCTGTCTGTCGTCTGTCTAGTTTTCATCTATCTATCTATCTGTCAGTCTGTCTGTCTGTCTGTCTGTCTGTCTCTCTTTCATCTGTCTAGTTTTCATCTATCTATCTATCTATCTATCTATCTATCTATCTATCTATCTATCTACCTATCTGTCAGTCTGTCTGTCTGTCTGTCTGTCTGTCTTCCATCTGTCTAGTTTTTGTCTGTCTGTCGTCTGTCTAGTTTTTATCTATCTGTCTATCTGTCTGTCTGTCTGTCATCTGTCTAGTTTTCATCTATCTATCTGTCTGTCTGTCTGTCTGTCTGTCGTCTGTCTAGTTTTTATCTATCTATCTCTCTGTCTGTCTGTCGTCTGTCTAGTTTTCATATATCTATCTATCTATCTGTCTGTCATCTGTCTAGTTTTTGTCTATCTGTCTGTCTGTCGTCTGTCTAGTTTTCATCTATCTATCTATCTATCTATCTATCTATCTATCTATCTATCTGTCTATCTGTCTGTCTGTCTGTCTGTCTTCCATCTATCTATCTGTCTGTCTATCTGTCTGTCTTCCATCTGTCTAGTTTTTGTCTGTCTGTCTGTCTGTCGGTTTATCTCTCTATCTCTCTGTCTGTCTTTCTGTCTAGTTTTTGTCTGTCTATCTGTCTGTCTGTTGTCCATCTGTCAAGTTTATTATCTATCTATCTATCTATCTATCTATCTATCTATCTATCTGTTATATATGTGAAACGCTGCCTCTCATAACAACATCAACACACTCATTTTTTTATGGTTTCCTTTAATGCATGTAACAGATCCCAATTGTGTACCAGTATGGAGTTCTGTAGGGGGAAAAAATATTTTGAAACACATTTCTGTGGGTTTCCACTGATTTAAAAGTTAAAAGATGCTCAGCAGTCAGTAAACAGACTCTGCTGTAGACGGGGCGACAGCAGCTCTGAGTATGTAAGATCAGAGGAGGAGAACTAAACACTTCCATCATTATTAGACAGTCGCTTCAGTCGAGCGCATGAACGTCTTTCATTTCAATAACTTACGTCAGGTAAAAACAGCGAGGGCCAGACTGTCGTTCCAGGATTTCAAATGATGCATTATGTAGCAGTTCCTAACTCGATTTTCTACACTTGTCACAGCCTATTTGAACGGATGAATGGTTGTGTGGATGGATGGAGGGTCAACAGTGACTGTTAACAGTGTTCAAACTGCTGCTCAGTTATACAGTATTGCTTGTTTTCAGTTTTAAAAGGCTTCGAGGTGCTGTGAAATCTCTCTTTTTCTCTCTTCTGCTTGTCTCAGCAGTAATTTGCGTCTCTCTGAATCTCGTCTGCAGGTTTTACACATTCGTGGGTTTGTCTCCTCCAACCCCGAGTTCTCCTCCTCGTCTTTCCTCCCCCTCCATCTCATCCTCTCTCATCTCTCTCTCTTATCCTTTAACACCCTCCTCTCCTCCCCCTCTCGCTGTATCACCCTCCCATTCTCTCGTTCGCAAGGCATTACGTGTATTTTTGTCTATTTCTCCTTTTCTTACTCTTCCATTCCGTCCCCTGCGACTCTTTAACATCCTTCCGTCTCCCTCTTCCTCTGTTCTGTCTTCCTCCTCATGATGAAAGACTCTAAGAATAGCTCTCTCTATGTCTGCTGCGGCTCCGATAATCACTCTGCATCTTCTACAGCATGTAAACACCCTGTTTTCACTGTTCCTGAACCAGTCATATGGTGCAGAGATCCACGTTTCACCACAGCTGCTCCTGGATCAGCTCTGCTCTGCCCTGTTCATGATGATTACGATCTTTCTGATTATCCTCTATAATGGATAATTTGGAATAATAGATGTCTACCAGAGTTTTATCAAAAGCATCTTTCGTCATTTCTGCGATAGAATGGCCTGAAGAGCAGTAATAAACCATATCTTTAAAGTGCTTCACTAGTGATGTTACATTTTATCTGTAATGTACTGACAGAATTAGGCCAGAGATATACTCAAAAAAAAAAAAAAAAAAAAAACATGAACGCAAGCACGACCAATGCATTGCAAGCTGGGCTCTAAAAGTCTGAGAACACTAGTGTAAAACTAGCCAAATCATTTTTTTTTTTTTTTTTTTTAATGAAGAACATATACTTCTTGAAGCTCTGGAATCACAAAATGAATCATGGCTAATTAATTTCATATATCTACACTCCCAGTTAATTTTATAAAAATAGTTTGAAAACAAGCAGTTTAGCAGTGTTGGACAACGGGTGTCTTTCGAGGTTGAGAACCATCTGCTTAAACCGTTTATGACCTTTAAAAGAATACATTTTACCCTTTGCATAATCTTGTGTAATAATGCTGTTTATTAAGAATAATCTGTGTAAAGGCCTGTTGAGACCAAGGACGATAAATATACTAATGACATAGTCCACATCACAACTATAACGATAATGGCACAGTAGAACGATATAGTTAGAATCACTTTCAGAAAGATTTTTTCCAGCTGATTAACAATAAAAATATCGACAGCCAATCAGAATCCTTGCTGCATAGAGTGCAAACCATGGATTAACAACCTCGTAGCTCACAGTAGTTCTGTTTTTAAAGGTTTATAAGTGATCATTCAAAATCAATTTCCTTATGGAGAAAATAAATGGATTTTTTACTTCTGGAACCCGACTGTTGCACTCTATTAAAGGGTTAGTTCACCCAAAAATGAAAATTCTGTCATTAATTACTCACACTCATGTCGTTTCACACCTGTAAGACCTTCGTTCATCTTCGGAACACAAATTAAGATATTTTTGATAAAATCCGATGGCTCAGTGGGACCTGCATAGACAGCAAGTTAATTTAGACTTTCAAACGCCCAAGGTACTAAAAACATATTTAAACAGTTCATGTGACTACAGTGGTTCAACCTTAATGTTATGAAGCGACGAGAATACTTTTTGTGCGCCAAAAATAACAAAATAACAACTTTATTCAACAATATCTAGTGATGGGCGATTACAAAACACTGCTTCATGAAGCTTCGAAGCTTTACAAATCTTTTGTTTCTAATCAGTGGTTCGGAGCGTGAATCAAACTGTCACGTGAACTATTGAAATTTCGAAACACTTATGACGTAACGAAGCCTCGTTTACTGAAATCACGTTTTTTTGGCGCACAAAAAGTATTCTCGTCACTTCATAACATTAAGCTTGAACCACTGTAGTCACATGAACTGTTTTAAATATATCTTTAGTACCTTCCTGGGCGTTTGAAAGTGTAAATTAACCTGCTGTCAATACAGGCCTCACTGAGCCATCGGATTTTATCAAAAATATCTTAATTTGTGTTCCGAAGATGAACGAAGGTCTTACGGGTGTGGAACGACATGAGGGTGAGTAATTAATGACAGAATTTTCATTTTTTGGTGAACTAACCCTTTAAGAGCATTTAAAGCGGCAGACGATAAAACTGCCGTGCGCGCTTATAATAAACAGAGCGATAGTGTGCATTGATGTGGACTAGGGGTTGCACAGACTAGTCGACTAGTTGACCTTTTAATGCTCTGCCATGACGCTTTAAGCTTGACAATGACTAGTTGCTGATCATGGCCTATAGAGGGCACAACAGGATAAGAAATCTAGAAGTCCACATTTACGTTCCGTATCCAACAGTTAATGACAAATAAATCCGTACTCCGAGAGCGCTCCACAATATGTGTTTGATTATACCATCTGTATGCTCAATATTGATTGGGTGAATAAACGTTTTAAACAGCTTATTGTCAGTGTTGGGGGTAACGCATTACCAGTAACGCGAGTTATGTAATCTTTTGTTACTTTTTCAAATAAATAACGCAAGTTACTTTGTTTTTCCATTTACTGAATGACAGCTCTCCCCATGCTGAGAGAAATCATGAGTGCAGAGGTGTTGCGTGCACTGTGAACATGATGGTTATTGTAGTTCTAGACTAAATGTGTGCATACATTTACTCATTTACTTCTCCTGCGTCCTATTCTTCTGCAGTCCAGAATAGCAGCACAGCTGAAAGGTTTGTTTGAGCTGCGCCCTCTACTGTACAGGCGTGAATTCGCATTTCCTTCAGCCTGAGGCTTATTCATTTCACTTTTGATGTGAAATGGCCTTTACATTTGCCAAAAATATAACTTTTTTGTTGTTATCAAAACAAACAAACCAACAGCCTAGCCCAGATGAGAAAAAGTAACGCAAAAGTTACGTAACGCATTACTTTCCATAAAAAGTAACGCAGTCAGTTACTTTTTTAGGGAGTAACACAATATTGTAATGCATTACTTTTAAAAGTAACTTTCCCCAACATTGCGCGTGCAAGTCAGTCGCCGCTCTAAACTAATGTGCTGCTACACTGTAACACACACACATATAGACTGTACAGCGCACATCACACGCAGATCAAACACACAGAAACATTCAGTAGCGCAGAAATGTATTGTCAACACTGTTCTGTGATTTATCAATAAAATAGCTTAGAACCTGAAAAGTTCTAGCATATATCTCCTAGTAACTAAAACCCATAGCTTCACTATTAGTAGAGAGATGCTGGCAGGTAGAATTATTTCACACACACAGTAACTCTCTCACTAATGCATTCATATAAATGTAATCTTTACTGTGTTACTTTATCTCTATCTGATTTAGAACGAGCAGAAAACTGTGAGAAATATAATGACTCAAAGACAAAAGAACTGATAAAAACAAGCTGTTACGTAGGAGCAGTTGCCTTGTGGGCAGCGCTGTGTCACATGCCATAGCTGTGCACATTACAAGGCAGCCCGTGTTTGAGTCTCATCTTGAGGTTCAGGCTTATTTCTTCACTAATGATGTCATCAGTGACTAGTAGACGTCGACTCGACTTTAATCACATAAATGTCGACTTTAAAAAATCTTAAGTCGTCAACCCCTAGTGTGGACGCTAATATGAATATCGTAATAGTTATCGTTCTTGGTGACAACAGGCCTTAAGACTGCTAAATGTTCTAATTTGCGCAAATGACACTGCAAAAGATAGCTTTAAATTACAGATACCATTTTGACATTTAGAAAAAATGTGTGTAATTTAAAACCCAGCATAAATCGCTCATTCTCAGTTTCTGCCTCTCTGGTGAAATCTGTCACTCTCTTGGTTCTTTGTCTTCTTCGGGCGGCTGTTGATTTATAGATACAGTGTGATCTCAGCGTGTGTGCGGCCGGTTTATGTTCCTCTGGTGCGCGTGTGTTTTGAATTTATGACGGCGACAAACATGGACTCCGTCAATGAATCACAGACGCACTCATATGGGCCAATTTCCCACCTGCAGCCATTTGACGCACACGAAACACATGCAACATCGGCAGTTTCCAGAGGTTTTGACATTATTTTTATCCACAATGAGTTTCTTGGGAATGCAAGGCGAGGTCTCCCGTGTAAACCTTTAATGACTATAGTTCATACACATGCAAACAAGGACGAATGCACCGCAAAATAAATTTCACAGGCCAAAAAATCATTTTTAAAAAATTCTAAAAAGTAAACTTCAGCTCATGCATATTCCAAACTCAACAGATAACTGGCCTGTATAGATATGCTGTTGTATACCGCTCATGCTATTGCTATTTTAGTTAATTGCTTGTAATCACTCGTCTCTCTAATTAATATGCTAATTCCAATGAATGCAGCTGTTCTTCAGCAACGCACACACTCTTTCTCTCTCGCACACATAATGACTGGATCCTTATACAAAGACACCCTCATTAGCGAATCCATTGCTGTTAGTTAAAAGTAGGTTAAGAGAGAGTTTCGACTATAGAAGTGTATGTCTGGGGATTTGTTTGTGGCGGATTTTATGTTGATTTGTTTTTTGAGGACCCTATATTATAGACATCGCATTAAAAGCATGTGTGGGTGTGTGCGAGTGTTCGGCGTCCAACGTTAGAGCTCTAATCCGTCCATTTTCCCCCTTATGCGGACTTACTTTCCCACACATGCTGGTCCAGAGTGGTAGCTGTGTAACTGAGCCTCTGGTTGCCATGACAATGAGTTCAGAAGTCTGTAGACGTTAAGACCCCCTCCGTCGACGGGCCTTTGCCCGACACAACCATTGAACCCCATTCAGGTACACCAATTACACAACTCTGCATCATATCTGCTCAATGAAATCCAATACTTGATCTCAAAAATAGTGAATAAATTTTTGCTCTAGCAAAATATGTTGAAGAAGTCTTGTATTCTCTCTTAAAGTTGGCATTAAATGGAAGTTGCGGTAGTCTTCTCCTGTAATATGATTTATATTTGAGTGAAACAAGAACAAATGTAGAGTGGGACTTGATTTTGTCCATGGGGAAATGATTAGATGGTTGTGGTTGGCTATTGGTGGATCTCATGTGACAGGTTGGTCCCGCTCTCACACCAGTAAACATGTCATTAGAGAACAGAAGAAATGAGCTGCGAGAGGGAGAGGAAGAACTTCCTTAGAGACAGGTTAGAAATATTTATTCAATTTTCAGCTGATGTTCACATTTATGACATATGCCTAATTCTGATTTCAAAGTTATAATTATGGCAAGTGACAGAAGAAAATGCAAACATGACCAAGATGTTTTCTGCTACATCTTGGTGTTTTACTTCATCCAAACAGTGACAGAAAAATACAGATTTTGTAGGAAAAAAACTTGTGTTTATAATTATTTATAAACTTGTGTTTATGTAAAGTTCTTAGACATTAAATGGAGTATTTGAACACATTTTTCCACTACTTTGCAGATTGTAAGTTAAATTATAAATAATACTTCTTTTTGTCAAACTGAAACTCTTGACATTTGACTGCTTTTGTTGTTAAGTTCATTAAAGCTAATATATGTAATTTGAGAAATCTTCATGCTTATTTTGTGAAAAAACTATGTGATGGAAAGTTTTTATTGAAATTTTTAACTCAGCATCATCAAATTGCACTTTTTGCAGCAGTTTTTTTTTTTTTTTTTTCAAGATACAGTTAGCTGTGTTAGCTGATGGGGCCTCAATTAGAGTGTTTGATTTTGTGTGTGTGTGTGTGTGTGTGTGTGTGTGTGTGTGTGTGTGTGTGTGTGTGTTACAGGCCTGATGTCATCAGCAAACTTTTGTCTCTGGTCTTTTTGCTGGCCCCCATGTCCCCCTCCTCTCCCTTTCTCCCATTTTTTGTTTTCTCCTTCTGTTTTTTCTCTCTCACAGTACAAGTGCCCTGTGCCGCTGTGACTTGATTCAACACATCCGCCCCCTCTCTTTCTCTTCCTCCTTGTGTCTCTCTTCATCTCTGATATGGGTCAGTGATGGGGCGCCCTGGGATGTGCCTGATCACAAGGCATACTTAAGGACCCTCAGGCACTTTGACATGCCACAGAGCGCATTACTATTTGAGCACAACCGTAGGGCTCTGAAAGTAATATCGTACTATCATAATATCATATATATATATATATATATACAGTCAAACCAAATATTATTCAGACATTATATATATTTTTTTATATTTTTTTTACTAGTGGGTGCAGGACACTATAGTTCCTTTATGTAAGTGAGGATAGCAAAATAAAGTAAATTGTGACATATTATACCCAAAAATTCTTCATACAGTGGACTACCAGTAAAACTGATAAAAATTTGGGACCAAAAATTATTATGACACTTTGACCTGACCATGTTTTGCTTAAGTGTTATCTGACATAATTAAGATTCATTTTTTTCTGACAGTTTAACTCTGAGATCTTGTCATATTTTATTACCATTTTTTTAACTATAGTGAATAAACTGTAATAATGAATTAAATGTTCATGGTGTCTGAATAAATTTTGGTTTGACTGTATATATATGTGTGTGTGTGTGTATATATATATATATATATATATATATATATACACACACACACACACACACACACACATATATGATATTCCTTCAAAGAAAAAAGTCTTTCTAACCCAAAACTTTTAATAAAATATTAAAATTAATATTTTATTTTTTATGTTCTCACAACATGCTGCATGCAGTGAGATAAGTGTAGTCCGAATCACAAATAAATGACCCCTATCCGATTATTTTAATGAAGTCTCTTATTTTGTTAACTTACTGTATCAAAAACTCAGGGTAATTATTATTTTCGGTGATGTTCATTTTAAAATGAAGCAGATTTTGTCAATTTAAAGTGTAATTTTTCAACCGCTTTGTATTGTTAGTGTTGGTAGTATATGTAAATGAACAATGTTTACTAATTTTCCGTGTTACCTGGACTGAGAAATTCACGTTTATTTTTTACAAACGAACAGTTATTGTTCAGGTTTATCACTGAAAATTGTATCGTACTTTGTCTACTCTTTAAACAGCATTATGGTGAAAATGTAAAACAATGTCAACAACTTTCTTACCTGTACTAGACAGCGTTTCGCTTCTGTAGTGGCTTTGGACGGCAACATGCCCAGAGCATTATGGATGTTGAAGTTTTCCTACCTGTTTGTCTGTTTGTTTTCTCTAGTCAGATAGCACTGATTTCAATTTTTTCGCCTTTCTACTGGATAGTTTTATTGAAAGCCCATTTTGTCGACAGTGAAGTACCCCTTTAAGGTTGTGAAACTTAAATCAGTGCCATTGCTTGTAGTTAGAGACTGTACGAGTGGTTGGGTCAAATGATATTTCTAAAGCGTCTGCTAAAATGAGTGATTTTGTGTTTTGCAGGCCTGATTACCACAACCTCCCGGAAGCTGGACCGCGAACAACAGGCTGAGCACGTACTGGAGGTGAGACACACTCATGCTAACCCACGTTCACACATACACTTTCACACAAACACACATCAGGTGTGAGAGCTGCGATCCATGCTAATTTGCACTACCTCCAAATTGCAGATCAATTTTGTGAGTGACGGGAGAATAACAACAATTTTCACTTCATATAAACGCAAGATTATCGACGTGTTCTGACTGAATCCTATAGATGCCTGTTTGAAATTCAAAATGTTTCACTCTGCTAGTCTGTTTGCATATGTTAGTGTGAAAGAGATGTGTGTGAACGGTTTTGAGTGGGTGTTGTGTTTGTAATAAAAGCGAATTTGTCGTGTTGATCTTTTGAGAACAAACTTGTCACTCACGTTCTGTTGCCTGTTCACCGTGTGATCCCTTGACACCCAAACATTACACAGACCAAACGCCCCTTTAATTTATTACAACCCCCCTCTTTTTTCTCATTTATTGCTCACTTGCTCACTCTCTTTCTCTCTCAGACAGACAGATTGAATTTGTACAGGCGTGGCAGAGCAGTCTGTATCTGTGAAAGGAAATGAATAAAGTGAATTGAATTAATCGTTCTGTTGTTGCTGCTGAGATGGATGGCGCACACCGTGTCTTTTGTTTTTAATGATATCATTTAAATGTTCCTTCACAGTTCACCACAGTCTCCTGATTGGCTGGCAGCCATGTGCGGCCGTGCTGATTGGTGGATGAGCGATGGGCATGTTTGCTAATGAAAAAGAAAAACTGGATAGAATGTCAGAAACAGGAAATGAAAGAAAAGTTGAACATGACTCATTACTCCATTGTACATAGAGAGAAATTATGTTGACGCATAAAGAATCTCTTTTCTCCTTTCCTGTCCATCTATAATCTATTTTTACCATGGTTTTTCTTTTATTAGTAGCGTTTACTAAGGCAAGCATCCGTAATACTTTTGCTTAGAGTTAGTGATCTGAACAAATCTGTAACTCATCCCGCAATGCTTCTGCTACATGCATGAATAATACTTCAAATCATGTGGCATTTTAAAGACGGGTGTGCTGTTGTTACTTTTCTAAGCAATTAGATTTATGATTTTATGATGCAAAAAAAATCTCAGTCTAGTCTCATAGTCATAGTCCTATAAGTTGCTTACTGTATGCTCACCAAGGCTGCATTTATTTAATCAAAAATATCAAAAATTGTAGTAGTATTTTTGTGAAATAAATAAAATAAAAAAAAAGAGTTATTTTAAATTGTAATATTAGACCGATCAGGCATAACATTATGAGCACCTTCCTAATATTGTGTTGGTCCCCCTTTTGCTGCCAAAACAGCCCTGACCCATCAAGGCATGGACTCCACTAGACCCCTGAAGGTATGCTGTGGTATCTGGCACCAAGATAGCAGCAGATCCTTTAAGTCCTGTAAGTTGCGAGGTGGAGCCTCCATGGATCGGACTTGTTTGTTTAGCACATCCCACAGATGCTCGATTGGATTGAGATCTGGGGAATTTGGAGGCCAAGTCAACACCTCAAACTCATTGTTGTGCCCCTCAAACCATTCCTCAGCCATTTTTGCTTTGTGGCAGGGCACATTATCCTGCTGAAAGAGGCCACAGACACCAGGGAATACCGTTTCCATGAAAGGGCGTACATGGTCTTCAACAATGCTTAGGTAGGTGGTACGTGTCAAAGTAACATCCACATGGATGGCGGGACCCAAGGTTTCCCAGCAGAACATTGCCCAAAGCATCACACTGCCTCCGCCGGCTTGCCATTTTCCCATAGTGCATCCTGGTGCCATGTGTTCCCCAGGTAAGTGACGCACACGCACCCGGCCAGGGGTCAGTATGGGCACCCTCACTGGTCTGCGGCTATGCAGCCCCATATGCAACAAACTGCGATGCACTGTGTATTCTGACACCTTTCTATCAGAACCAGCATTAACTTCTTGAGCAATTTGAGCTGCAGTAGCTCGTCTGTTGGATCGGACCACACGGGCCAGCCTTTGCTCCCCACGTATATCAATGAGCCTGTCGCCGGTTCACCACTGTTCCTTCCTTGGGCCACTGATAGATACTGACCACTGCAGCCCGGGAACAGCCCACTAGAGCTGTGGTTTTGGAGATGCTCTGACCCAGTCGTCTAGCCATCACAATTTGGCCCTCGTCAGACTCGCTCAAATCCTTATGCTTGCCCATTTTTCCTGCTTCTAACACATCAACTTTGAGGACAAAATGTTCACTTGCTGCCTAATATATCCCATCCACTAACAGGTGCCGTGATGAAGAGATAATCAGTGTTATGGACTTCACCTGTCAGTGGTCATAATGGTTATGCCTGATTGGTGTTACTGATTTTACTGTATTTTTAATCAGATAAATGCAGCCTTAGTGAGCATAAGAGACTTCTTTCAAAACATCGAAAACTCGTAAGATACCAAACTTTTGACTAGTAGTGTAACTGCTTGAGTTTTGAATGCAAATGAGAGTTTTATCTCCATGGTCTGTGGTTTTGTGTCCAGGTTACTGTATCAGATGGCGGTCCTTCTCCCAGGCACACCACAGTGTGGGTGGTGGTCCAGGTGTTGGATGTTAATGATAACAAACCAACGTTTCCAGAGAAGATGTACCAGGTCCGTTTACCCGAGCGCACCCGTAAGCAGCGGGGTGCTCCTATATACCGCGTCTTTGCCTACGACCAAGACCAGGGCGCCAACGCTGACCTCTCCTACAGCATCGTCGATGGCAACGAGGACGGGAAGTTCGTAATCGACGCCAAAACCGGTGTGGTTTCATCACCCAAGAAACAGTTCACAGCCGGAACCTATGATATTCTTACCGTGAGTGACCTTTGACCCTTGACCTTCTAAAGAAAGTTAAACTCTCATGTGAGAAACGTATGTGACTATAATATAAAATACAGTGTTTTATAGTATGTGACAACAAAATAAAATACAAATGAAAAAGAATAAGAAAAGATATACTATACGATTAGACAATAAGATTCGATAAGATGAGATACGATACGATAAGATACGACAAGACGATACGATAAGATGCGTTACGATAAGATGCAATAGGATACGATATGATAAGATGTGACAGGATATGATACGATTTTAAACAATACAATAAGATACGACACAACGATACGATAAGATGCGTTACTATACGATAAGATGCAATAGGATACGATATGATAAGATGCGATAGGATAGGATACGATATGATTTTAAACACTGCGATAAGATACGACACAATACGATAAGATGCGTTACGACATGTTAAGATGCAGTAGGATATCATATAATAAGATGCGACAGGATATGATACAATACGATTTTAAACAATACAATAAGATACAACACAACGATACGATAAGATGCGATACGATGTGATACAATAAGATGCGATAGGATACGATACAATATGATTTTAAACAATGCGATAAGATACGACACAACGATACGATAAGATGCAATAGGATACGATATAAGATGCGACAGGATATGATACGATTTTAAACAATACAATAAGATACGACACAACGATACGATAAGATGCGTTACGATACGATAAGATTCAATAGGATATGATATGATAAGATGCGATAGGGTACGATACAATATGATTTTAAACAATGCGTTAAGATACGACACGATACGATAAGATGCGATACGATATGATAAGATGCAATAGGATACAACATGATAAGATGCGACAGGATACGATACGATTTTAAACAATACAATAAGATACGACACAACGATACGATAAGATGCGTTACAATACAATAAGATGCAGTAGGATACGATATGATAAGATGTGATAGGATACGATACGATATGATTTTAAACAATGTGATAAGATACGATAAGATGCGATATGATATGATAAGATGCAATAGGATACGATACGATTTCAAACAATACAATAAGATACGACACAACAATACGATAATATGCAATAGTATACGATATGATAAGATGCGATAGGATACGATACAATATGATTTTAAACAATGCAATAAGATGCGATACGATATGATAAGATGCGATACAATATGATAAGATGCAACAGGATACGATACGATTTTAAACAATACAATAAGATACGACACAACGATACAATAAGATGCGTTACAATAAGATGCGATAGGATACGATAAGATACAATATGATTTTAAACAATGCGATAAGATACAACACAATGATATGATAAGATGCGATAGGATACAATACGATACAATATTAAACAATGCGATTAGATTAGATAAGATACGATATGATACGATACGTTTTTAAACGTTCAGATAAGATACGATAATAAAATATATATATATATATATATGTTTTTTTTTTTTTTTTTTTTTTTTTTAGCTGATCCAAGCTGGCCTAGATGATTGATAAGCTTGACTACCAGGTGGGCTTAGTTATGACTTGGTAGACTATCTTGGTCATGCTGGTTAGAGCGGTTAGACTAGCACCAAACCATCTAACTTTTTTTTTTTTTTTTACTGAAATTATATAAATGATCTAATGTAAGGACAAGAAATAGTCTCACCCGATTTAAACTGAAATGTGAACTCATGGATAATAATTTCCAGGTCTTGTGAAACTCCCTTGACACATACAGCAGCTCAGTTCTCTTAATGAGAGAGTTGACATTTTCAATTTCTTCTTCTTGTAACAGGTTTGTTCTTTTGTTTGCATTCAATACAAAGGTCAATAGTGGATGCATTTTCCATTTTTATTTCAGTCTTCCACTTCAGTTCAGTTCTTTTAATGTTCACTTGCCTTGTGTTCTCGTCTTCCTGATGACTTTTCGCCCCTGACTGCAGGTGAAGGCTGTGGATAATGGACGTCCTCAGCGCTGGGCGACGGCTCGTTTGCACATTGAGTGGATTCGCCGTCCGCCGCCCAGCCCCGTGCCTCTCGCTTTCGATGAGCAGCTTTACAATTTCACCGTCATGGAAACCGACAAAGTGGCGGACATCGTTGGCGTGGTGTCCGCCCAACAGCAAGGCTCCGCCTCCTTGTGGTTTGACATCACTGGTGAGTGGTTAGATGGTTTATGTTAATGTGATGATGTATGCAGTTTAGATTACTTTAGATGCAGGATATGGAATTGCTATTAAAGTGGATTTTTAGTATTTAGTGAGGTTAAACAGTTAGTTCACCCTAAAATTAAAATTTGTTCATCATTTACTCTCCCTGGTGTTGTTCTAATTCCATATGCCCTTCTTCATATGCCCTTCCTCATCCATATAATGGCAATGAATAGCGACCATCATCAAGCTTTTTAAAAAAGACGCGAAAGAATCACAGAATGATCCCATGTAGCATGTGTCATATATTCCAAGTGTTCTGGGTGAATACAATAGGGTTTGGTGAATAACAAACCGAAATATAATGTATTATTTACCGAAAATCCTGACCTTGGCCGTTGGTCTTCTGTGCACGACTGCACGTTCATTAGACTCTATTAGCACTATTCACTCCAACTCGCCCAGAAAAACCACACAAGTTGTGAGAAATTAAGATTAATAAAAATACGACATGAAATACAATCCATTTACTTCTCTGAGGTGAATATATCTGTTGTGTTCATTGCAACAAGAAGTTATCGTGTCATCAGACAAACGGAGTTCCGGTCCGGTGATATTTGACTCAGTGAAGAAAGTACACGCATACTTTTTTGGGGATTTCTAGGCGTTGTCACATTTTTATTAATCTTGATTTCTCACAACTTGTGTGCTTTTCCTGGGCGAGTCGGAGTGAACTGTGGTGGTAATAGAGTCTCATGAATGTGCAGTCGTGGACAGAAAACCAACGGCCAAGGTCAGGATTTTCGGGTTTGTTTTAAACCAAATCCTGTCGTATACCACCAGAAAACCTGGAATATATGACACGTCACATGGGATCATTCTGTGATACTTTTGCATCTTTTTTAAAAGCTTGATGTTGGTCGCTATTCACTTCCATTATATGGACGAGTGCGAATTTTAAAAATTCTCCTTTTGTGGTCCAAAAAAGACAGAAGGACATACGGAATTAGAACAACAACAAGGTGAGTAAATGATAACTTAATTTTCATTTCAGGATTTAGGGCTTTTAGGGCTGATTTTAGCATAACATTTAGGTGAAATTCACTTATAGATTAATTAGGCTGTATGTTTTCATATTACGGGTTAAAGTTGCTGGGAATGTTTGTGGTTCACTGCATGATTTGTGGCGTTGTACTGCTATCTTTTGCCATTCCACGTCACCATGGCGATTGCTTGCCGCTGTCTGTATCTATGGTGATGTAAGGTTTGTATACACACAAACAAACGACTAAACATTTAAGTACTTATTTTCATAAAAAAGACAAATGAATAAAAATATTATATTATATTATATTATATTATATTATATTATATTATATTATAATGCATAAAATATTAGAAAATATGTTAATATTAATAATGTTTTACAATAATATTAATAAAGCCAAGTTAACTTGAATTGCTAATAACCCAGTAATGTTGACTGATCATGTGACGTCTGTAGTTGCTGATATTATGGCAGGCAGTGGGGGAGTCAGATTGCAGCACGCATGTCGTTTGGTGTTCAGATACCTTCTGTTTGCTTCAGCAGCACCTGCTCTGCACTCGTTCGCTGCTCTGCCTCTCTTTTTCTCCTCCTCTTCTTCACTTTCTTTCCCTTCTCATGCTTGTTCTTCTGTTTATTTCTTTTATCCTTTTGACTCTTTACTTCATTCTTTACTTCTGTTCTTTTCTCTCTCTTCCATCCGCTCTTCCTCTGGCTGTCTCTTTCTCACTCTCTCTCTTTTTCTAAATGCTTCGTATGGGAAGGTCCCCGCTCTTTCCGCGAGATGTTCTATATACTCCAGACCGCTTGCGGCAGGAACTGTTCTACAGAAGGTATCTTTACCAGTTCAGCCGAACTCTTTTCTTCTTTTCTTTCTCTTAACTCTTCTTTCTCTGTCAGTTTTTCTTTTTTGTGGTTTCTCTCTTTCCTTTTTTATTCTGTGTTTTGATCTCTGCTTATCTGTCTCTCTCTCTCTCTCTCTCTCTCTGCATGTCCAGGGCTCAACGCTAAGGGTTATTTGGGAGAAATACAAATGAAATAAACAGTTCTTTACATTTTTTTTAGATAGATCTAAAGGTAGAATTCAGGTACAGAAATTGAACCAGTGTTGTGGAAAGTTACTTTTAAAAGTAATGCATTACAATAATATGCATTACAATTAATATATTGTGTTACTCCCTAAAAAAGTAACTAATTGCGTTACTTAGTTACATTTTATGAAAAGTAATGCATTACATTACTTTTGCATTACTTTTTCTCACCTGGGCTGGGCTTGCTTGTTTGTTTTTTAATAACAACAAAAAAAGTTCTATTTTTGGCAAATGTTAAGGCCCTTTCACACCAAAAGTGAAATGAATAAGCTTCAGGCTGAAGGATATGCAAATTTATGCCTGTACATTAGAGGGCTCAAACAATCAATCCTTTCAGCTGTGCTGCCATTCAGGGGTGCGTTTCCCAAAAGCAACTATGGTTGCAAGTTCTGTTGTTACTGACAGAGCTCAATGAAATTTACGAGCATAGTTAGCTAACAGTGCTTTTGGGAAATACACGCCTGGATTACAGAAGAATAGGACACAGGAGAAGTAGTAAATGAGTAAACATATGCTCACATTCAGTCTAGAACTAGTCTGGAATAACCATCATGTTTACTCAGCACACACAACACCTCTGCACTTACAATTTCTCTCAACATGGGGACAGGAGAGCTGTCAGTCAATAAATGGGAAAACAAAGTAACTTGCATTACTTCTTTGAAAAAGTAACTCAGATATTTAGTTGTAAATTTAAAAGTAATGCGTTACTTTACTAGTTACTTGAAAAAAAGTAATCTGATTACGTAACTCCCCCAACACTGGTCTTCACTATATAAATTAAATATAGATTACAAAAGTCAGTCAAGATCAGTGAGTGATTTTCTCTTTGTCTTTCGTTGTTTGATAAACATTAACAACAAAAACAGCAGCAGGTTTATTAGGCTGCTGTCACTTTAAGAATGAATGCATGGATCTAATATACTGATGCACATGTGGTTTTCTCCGGATGGTTACATTTACTTAAGACATTAGCTGTGTCCCAATTCAGAGGCTGCATCTTTCCAAGGATGTGGACTTCAAATGCCACACCTTCAAAGTCCGCAAAGGTCAAACCGAGCATTGTTAAATGGGACGGTCTACTCTAGCCTATTGAAGATTGCTTGTTTGATCTTGGGATAGGCTAGGCTGTGTCATTCATGGCCCGGGAAATGAAGGACGCATTTGTAGACCGTATCCAAAGTAGCCTTTGAATTGGGGTCGCCTTCATCGCGCCGTTGTGACGCATTCAGCCCTCGAAAGATACAGCCTCTGAATTGGGACACAGCTATAATCGACTATGTTTAAGAGGATACTCGCTAAAATGGGCATTTTAACATAATATTGTGTGTATTTGTCCATTCAAGCGTGATTCTAAATGGTTTAAAATCACTTGAATGTTTAAATTGCCTTAAGTACACTTAAAAACACATGGAAATGATGCATTTCATGTGGCTTCATTGACAATTTCATCAACTTTTCTGAGCGTCAGTCATCGGTAGTCCTTATTGTCGAGCCCTGATGTCTGTCTTTTTCTCTATCCGTCTCTCTTTCTGCCCTTTTCTCTCTTTCTCTGTCTGTCTGCACGTTTTTCTCTTTCTTTCTATTTGTCTCTTTAACCTCGTCTTTCTCTCTTTCTCCTTCTGTCTGTCTTTCTCTCTCTATATATATATATTTATACAAGTTCAGCAGAACTGCTGTTGCTCTGTTGCTGTTTAACCATCAGCTAGCTCTGCTTTCCCATCATCCCTTGGTGTTGTGCTGTATTGCTTAAACATTATTGGTTGGGATGTGAATTTGGAGACATGTGTCTTGATACAAATGTGATTTAAATGTGTGTGTGATATATTATTGTATGCATGTGTGTGTGCGTAGTGTTTACTGTGCAGTGGCGATAATGGTTTAATTTGTGCTTCCATCCATGTGTGTATGTAAGTGTGTGTTTTGTTTATGAGGTACCTAAAACCCTTCTGGCGGTCGTTGACCCAGCCTTATCATCTGCGGCCTGATTAAATGCGTCATTAAACAGCCAATCGAGTGTGGATAAAGGTCAGGGGTCAACCCAGGGTTAGCTTGCCAGACGAGAGAGCGTGTGTGAGGACAGCGAGGGTGGACGGTGATGAATGAAAGGGTGTGTAAGTGTGCGTATGCATATGTAAGTGTATCTCTCCACCAGGTGTTACAGCAACAGGCGGCACAAGATGATTAATGCGCCCTGGGTAGAACGAGTGTGAAGAGGGAACATAACGCCCTGCCAAAACACACTTTCACCTCTGTTCACACGCACTGGCGTTCAAACACACTGATGCAACAACCTGAACTACATCGTAGAGTGATACTTCACCTATAAATGACAGTTCTGTCATTATTTACTCACCCCCATGTCGTTCCAAACCTGTGTATCTTTTTATTCTGTGGAGCGCAAAAGATTTTAGTCAGAATGGTGGAGCTGCTTTTTGTCATACAGTTAAAGCAAATAAAGTCAGAAGGATTAAAAAAGCACCAGAAAAGCAGTGCACTATATATTCCATGTCTTCTGAAGTCATGTGATAGTTTTGTGTGAAAAACAGACTTAAATTTTAATTCTCATTTGTTTGTTCGCATAGGGATGCACAAATATTAAAATTTAATCTGATACCAATAAACCAATAATTGTTTCCATGTTATCGCGATAATGGCCAATATTGTAATACTACAGTACTTTGTTAAAGTCACCATGAAAATTTATTTATTAATTAATGGAATATTGCAGTATTTATTATAAATGATTTATCTGTGCACATCACAGTTTTTTTAATTCATCCGCCTCGTAATCTTGAATCAAATTATCTTCCCTCCCTCTTGCAGCTCATCTCTTCTCTTCTTTGATGATGTGTTTACGGGCTCGAGGGTGGGGCAACCTGTCACTCACATGAGATCCCCCAATAGCAAACCACAACCATCCAATCAATTCTCAAAGGACAAAATCAAGTCCCGCCCTACATTTGTTCTTGTTCAAGAAGCCATTTCACTTGGATATAGATCACAATAGGGAAGAAAAGACTATCACAACTTCTTTTTGATGCTGAAAAGATGCGCTCTTAATGGGAAAGTAGTTTTTAATGGTAGTGTTCTTAAGTTTTTAATGGCCATAATCTATCATTGTCATTTTAAGTGGTGCTAGAGAATGGCGAAAGTAATATTAAAATAGGGGGAATTAAATACATATTTTTGGCCAATGAATATTGAATATCAGCCGATAATTTAAATAATGAAAAATAAATTAACTGTTATTAATAATTATATAAATAAAAATATTAAAGAATTGACAATATTAGATGAACACTAATATATTGGTAATATATTGTGCATCCCTGCCTTTAAATATGCCACAAAAAGGCATATGGCATCAGGATTGAAATCAATGATGCCAAACAGCTTTGATTATTGCATGTCATTTAACTAATCATGACGCTTCAAAGTTGAATATTTGGGTGTTTTTTATTTGTTTTTGTTTTTTTTAGTAGTAGTAGTTTTTTTTTAGAGCTACAGTTTTTTTTTTTTTACAGAGCTAAGATTTACAGTGAATAGTAACACATTTTAGTGTATTCTGCACACATAATTATGTCTTTAAAAGACGGTCATATGTACTACTGTATGGTGCATTTTGGAGCTTGACATCCCTTGGTCTCATTCATGTGGAAAAGAAGAGTGTGAACATTCTGACTAACATCTTTTGTGTTCCATGAAAGAAAGATGGGTTTGCATCAACATGAGTAAATATTCACAGATTTTTAATATTGAGGTGAACTATACTTTATATTCAACTTTTGCTGTGAGAAAACACAGTTTCTTCGATCTATACGTTTGTTGTCTCTTTTGTTGGTGTTTAATGGTCTATATGCATCTGATTAGAGCTGATTCTGAGAGAGCTTTTTTGTGTATATGGGCAGCATGTGTTGTGTTAGACTGTTTGTGCACGTACTTTGTGGAGGCTGTATAGAAATATAAAGACAAAGTCTTAGAAAATGGAGGAATCCTTTTTGTCACTGTGAAGTAGCACATACATTACACATGTGAGTGTATATGTCTGAATATATTGTGTAAGTGTTTTGCATATGTAGGATGTGTATGTGTGTATATATATATATATATATTGCATATGTGGGTTACACACGGGGATGTGTGTGTTATGTGTCCATTGCGTATGTGTGGTGTGTGTTGCGTGTTTGCTGTGTGTGTGTGTGTGTGTGTCTATGTATGTATGGGTATAATGAGGAAATCCCATCCTACTTATGTTTTGAACTTTAAAACCCTGTAGCGCCCCCATTTGGTGTACATGAGTATTGCAGTGGTGTGAATTTTAATCTCTGTGTGTGATGTGTGTGTGTGTGTGTGTGTGTGTGTGATGTATCTGTAACGTGTAGAGAGTTCTTGTGTTTAATCATGTTTTCTCTTTTCGCATAAGGCGGTGACGTGGACAGTATGTTTGACGTTGAGAAAGGTGTCGGCACTATCGTCATTGCTAAACCTCTGGACGCTGAGCAGCGATCATTTTACAACCTCACTGTGGAGGTTACAGATGGGACTAATATAGCGTACACACAGGTAAACACACACACACACTCACACACAATAAAAACAAATAAACTTTCACAGACACAAACATGTTTAAGATACTCTGCTCCAACAACATGATACTAGTACACAAATGTATATTTATTTAATATTTTGTATTAATATTTTATTTATGTGTAATTAATATTTATATGTAATTAATATTTATATACAATTATTATCCATAATCGGTATTTTTCTACTCATATGCCAATATTTTATATTAATATTTCTATATATAATTAATATTTAGCTATTCATATTTTATTTATATTAATGTTTATGTTTGTATTAATATTTATAATAATGATTGCTCTCTACTCATATGCCAATATTTTATATTAATATTGTGTTAATATAATTAATATTTTATTTATATAAATTAATATTAATGTATTTATATGAATTAATATTTATAGTCAGCATGTCTCTCCTCATACAACAATATTTCATAGTATTATTATATAAATATAATTAATATTTTATTTGTTAACGTTTATATATTTTATATGGTAACACTTTACAATAAGGTTCATTAGTTAACATTAGTTAATGTATTAACCAACTTCAAATATGAACTAACCATGAGAAATACATTTGTTACTGTATTTGTTAATCTTTGTTAATGTTAGTTAATAATATTCCAGCTGTTCATTGTTTGTTCATGTTAGTAAACAGTGAAATAACTAATGTTAACAAATACAACATTTGATTTTAATAATGTATTAGTAAATGTTGAAATTAACATTAACAAAGATTAATAAATGCTGTGTAAGTGTTGTTCATTCTTAGTTCATGTTAACTAAAGTAGTTAACTAATGTTAATGTACAATGGTAATACAATATGCCAATATTTTATATTCATATTGTGTTAATATAATTAATACTTTATTTATATTATTAAAATTAATATATTCATATTTATAATCAGCATCAGCATTTCTCTCTACTTCTCTCCATTTCTCTCTTTGCCATTTTTAGATTTTTTTTTTTTTTCACTGAGCTTGTGATTAGAATTTGGCCAGACTCTTAAAAGGCCGCATAATGTTTCTTCCTATCTTTTGGAGCAGCTTTTGCTGTCTTTTAGGCACTTTTGATGTCGAGGGAAGCAGCTCACTAGGTTCTGAAACAGACTTTACAGTGTTTGTCCGCTTGACAGAAGCTGTTTAGTCGATGATTGATGCTGATGTTTGATGGTGAGGGTTTGATTGATAGCGTCTGTCATCGTTCAGATTGCCTATCCCTGATGTCAAGGTCCCATTGGATTGATAGCTTCGTTGCCATGGATACAAGTCTTCGCAGTGTAATATGTCCATGAAGGTCAGAGTGTAAAGGACACGATCCATCCTGAAAGGAAAAAATGTGGGAGAGTGAGGAAAAATTAATGATTGATCTGTTTATCTTGCGGAGTAGAAGCTGCCGCAGTGTTTGGGGTGCTGGGGGCTACAGGAAGCGCTGTCACATTTATTCAGTTTATTCAATCACTATATATACAAAGTAAATTAACATATACACACTCATGCACAAGAACGCAAACACAAAAGATAACTAATTTAAATTCAGTCAACTGCATATTAAACAACACTTTGAGGACACACACTCTCTGTTACATGCAAATGCACTCATTTAAAAATACAAAAACTACACACACACACACACGTGAACAAAGAGAGGGTCAGAGAAGGGACAAATGGAAAAGAAATCATGAAAGTGATTGTATTCTTCTCTAAGACTTGTTCTCAATTTAGAAAGCATCATCTCTCGCTTACTTTCATACACAAATATACATTCATTCACGGTCTTCGACACACACACAGATGGATCTCAGCGTGTCTCTGCAAGGGCGAGTGTGAGACAGAAGTACACGTCTGTTCCTACTTTATAATTAGGTCAGCTAACGCAGTTCGATCACAGACACACACAATTGTGTGCGCTCACACTGCCTGCGTGCTCTGACGACTGCTGTGGCTATTAATACAAGTTAGCGACAACTGAGAACTTGCGTCAGCCAATTTGTTTGAATTTCAGCATTCAGCATTCAACTTCGATTTGTGCGTACACTCATGCTGTGTTCACTTCGTTGCTTACATGTGGTCAAACTCGCACAATATGGCAAGGATTTTTTTTTTTTCTAATGCTCACCGGTGAATCATTCACAATATGACCATGAATTTGTACTTAGGAGCATTATTTTAGTATTATTTCTATACTGTTGTAGTAAGTATTTATATTTTGAATGAACTTTTATCATTTTAACTTAAGTTATTTTGAAAATAATTGAGTTTAACAGTGGAATTTCTGATGAAAAACTACAATACCCATGATGCTGTACAGAAAATTACACCAATCAGAGAGTTGGAAAAGGCAACACGCTCCAAAAGATCTCATTAGCTCCGCCCACTACATGTAATCAACATTTGTAAATGAGTAGTTTTATATTTCTCTTTTTTTATTTGATTATGCTGTTCGCAATGCTTCATGGGATTGTAGTTCTTTCCCTCACTAATGCCGTTAAGTACACAGCCTTACTGTTTACTTTTATCCGAGTTTCAAAATTGTTTTCCTTCACATCAAAGTTTGTAGTGTTTTGGGTAACACTTTAGTACACACATTCACTATTAACTACAACTTTTCCCTCAATAATCTCCTAATTTACTGCTTATTAATAGTTTGTAAGGTAGTTGTTAAGTTTAGGTATTGGGTAGGATTAAGAATGTAGAATAAGGTCATGCAGAATAAGGCATTAATATGTGCTTTATAAGACTAATAAATAGCCAATATTCTAGTAATATGCATGCTAAGTTAAGAGTTAAGAGAGTACTAGTTAAGAAACCCTAAAATAAAGTGTTACCGTGTTGTGATTCAGCTCAGCTGGTTGGCTTGGTTCATGCCTTATAACTCTTTAATGAAGACTATTATAAAATCACTATGAGAAAATGAATGAAAAAATACTTCCGAAACCATTGCTGGTGAAGGGTGCGGGCTTTGTTCCACTCTATTTCATGTTGTCTTCCTGTGTTTTTTTTTTTACAGGTCCACATTACTGTTTTGGACAACAACGACAACCCGCCCGTTTTTTCCCAGCCCACCTATGACATCACAATCACAGAGGACACGCCCCCAGATACGGAGGTGGTTCAAGTGTTAGCATCTGACCGTGACGAGCGTCACCGTTTGACCTTTAGCCTTCAGAGCAGCGTTGACCCCAGCAGCATGCGCCTCTTCCGCATCGACCCTAACAGCGGAATCATCTACACGGCTCGCAGACTGGACCACGAGAGCCGAACACAGCACATCCTCACCATCATGGTAATTCAGACAAAACTTTCTTCATAATCACATAGATATTTTGAAAATACTGCATAAAAGTTATGGTGACATTAATGAGCAACCACATTAAAACAAATTAATGCATTAAGTGTACGTTTATTTTAAGTACAGTACGTTTAAGTTTTTCGTACAGACGTCAATGTTGTTAAAAAATCCCTATTCACACGGATCCACAAAAATGCTAAAAACATAAATGAACATAAAACGTAAATTGTTCTGTAGATGAACGCCCGAAACGCACAAACAGTTTTCTGTTTTTAGTTGAAAACTGTGTCCTGTAAATGGCCCTTAAAACCACCCAGAAATACATACCAATGTCCTGGCAACCACTAATTTAATTTATTTTATTTTATTTTATTTTATTTTATTATTTCGTTTTATTTTATTATTTATTTTATTTTATTATTATTTTATTATTTTATTTTATTTTATTTTATTATTATTTTATTTTATTTATTTTATTATTTTATTAATTTATTTTTGTTTGTTTTGTTTTGTTTTTTATTATTTTATTTTATTTTTTAAAGTACTTTACTTTCTTTAATTGATCTGTTTTTAAAAGTATAAAGACTTGGACCTGTAAGCAGCCTCATTGATAAACAGATGTAAGCCGTGTCTATGTATTATTATTATTATTATTGTTATTATTATTATTATTATTATTTATTTTTTGCAAAATAAACATTTTATTTTATTTTATTTTATTTATTTATTTATTTATTTTTTAAAGTACTTTACTTTCTTTAATTAATCCATTTTCAAAAGTATAAAGACTTGGACCTGTAAGCAGCCTCATTGATAAATAGATGTAAACCGTGTCTACATATTAATTTTTTTTTTTTTTTTTACCAAATAAACATTTTTTATAATAATATTTTTTTTTTTATTTTTTTTATTTTTTTTTTATTTTAGAGAACAATGTAACTCTCAATAGATAGATAAAACAAGAGAGGTATTTGATTAGTGTTCGTAGTGTATTCCTGCAGATTTGCCTCCCTCTCTCTTTCACGCTCTCCATGCTTGAGTGCTGGTATGACAGGAACAGGAGATTGCTCCTTGTGCTTTGGCAGCCGTCACTAGTTTAATGTTGTCTGCACCTGTGTCGTTTCTCCACTGTGATCTAATTATTGATCTGATCTGTATCACTCCTTGTTTTCACACTCCCCTGACGAGGCTGAGAGACAGTGAGTGTCATATCTAATAAGCACATGGATATTCCTGCTGCCTGCAAACAGATGAAATTTGTTATTATAATCCAGAGAGAGATGTTATCCACTCCGTCTGGCAGTGAGCGAGTTTGAGTTTGTTGTGTGTGTGTGTGTGTGTGTGTGTGTGTGTGTGTGTGTGCGTGTTGCTCTTTGTTTGTGTTGGATATTGCTATCTATCTTAGACAGGGAAATTGTTTTTGTTTCTAACCTCCCTCTCTCTTTATTTCTCTCCATCATTCTTGCTTTCTTCTTTTTTTCCATACTAGGTGAAAGATCAAGAGTTCCCGTACAGACGTAGCCTTGCTCGTGTCCTGATCGGTGTAGAGGATGTAAATGACCACGCTCCTCTTTTCACCATGGTGATGTATGATGGACAGGTGTATGAATCAGCTGCACTGGGATCGGCTGTTCTCACTGTGACTGCACTCGATAAGGACAAGGGCCAGAATGCACAAATCAGTTACAGCGTTGACTCAGGTATACACACGCTCACATACACTAGTCTGGACACACTTCACTGAATGGACACACTTAACTCAGTTTGTCTCATGTTCTCAAGAACATGTGCTCAAGAGTATAAAGCTATGAATATATTTTCCATAATTTTAATATCAGGATATTTGTAAGATCTTATTTTTCATACACTCTTTTTTTTTCTCTCTCTCTTTCAATTTAGGGAATACAGGGAACACGTTCCGGATTGATCCTGTTTTAGGCATCATCTCATTGGCTCGGGAACTGGACCTGTCAAACATTGGTCACTATGTCTTGTCTGTCAAAGCAACTGATAATGGTTCTCCAGCATTATCATCAACAGCTGTCGTCCGAATCGCAGTCACCTTGTCCGATAACGCTGGTCCGAAGTTTCCCCAAAATGAATATCAGGCAGAAATATCAGAAGGTGTTGCCATAGGAACTTCAGTTATCACAGTAAACGCTCTAAGTCTGTCCACCCTTACCTACGACATTCGCCATGGCAATGGTCATAGGACTTTCCGCATCAACCAATACAGTGGGGTGATCACTACACAGAAATCACTGGACTTTGAGACAGTTTCCTCCTACGTGCTAATAGTCACTGCAAGCAACATGGCTGGACAGGCCTCAAATGCTACAATAACAGTTACAGTTCTAGACCAAAACGACAATGCACCGGTGTTCCAACAGCTGCATTACCATGGAAGTATCAGTGAAGGCGCTGGGCTTAACAGTGTTGTGCAGAGTGACAATGGACAACCACTGGTCATACGAGCAACCGACGCTGACCGCAACCATAATGCCCTGTTAGTGTACCAGATCTTGGAAGAATCTGCTAGGCGCTTCTTTGCAGTAGATGCTGGGACTGGATCCATAAGGACAATTGCTCAGCTTGACCATGAAACCACACCTACATTCCGTTTCCATGTTAACGTTCGAGATAGTGGGCATCCTCAGCTCTCAGCTGAGCGGCCTGCAGAAGTTACTATTGAGGTGCAAGATGTTAACGACTGCCCTCCTAAATTTTCCCAGGATTCCTATGAAGCTGTCCTTCTGCTCCCAACTTACGAAGGTGTAGAAGCCCTACAAGTTTTTGCTACAGATCCCGATGGTAATGGCCAATCAGAGCTCACCTACTCACTGACAGACGGCAGCTTAGAACATTTCAGCATTGAGCCAAGCACTGGACTGTTGACTGTGAGAAACAGTACATTTAGCAAAGAACGATTTCGCTTTAACATCCGTGTTTCAGATGGACGCTTCTCTAGCACTGCTCTGGTTACCGTCCTGGTACATGAGGCTCTGGACAGTGGGCTGGCTTTTACTCAAAATGCCTACAATTCGAACATTGAGGAGAACAATGACAATATAACAACAGTTGCTGTGGTTACAGCACTAGGGAACAAGTTGAATGAACCACTGCGCTATACTTTGCTGAATGCAGGTGGGAAATTTCGCATCAGGCCAACTTCCGGTGCCATTGAAACTGTTGGAGTCCCGTTGGACAGGGAGGAGAAGGAGGAATATGGACTTCTGGTACAAGCGGGCCGTGAGGAAGATCGTCTCCGTGTTGCAAGGGCGCTGGTCCGAGTTCAAGTCACTGATGTCAACGACAATGCTCCTGTTTTTGTTGGATTGCCATACTATGCTGCTGTGCAAGTAGAAGCAGAGCCTGGGACAGCAATATTTCGAGTGACGGCAGTAGACCGGGACAAAGGACAAAATGGAGAGGTCAGCTACTTTCTACAGGATGAACTGGGACATTTCGAGATGGACCGTGTGAGCGGCGAGCTTCGCTTGCGGAGAGCTTTCGAGGCTGATCTCTCCAGTGTGGAATATCAGGTTCTGGTGTTCGCCCGTGACATGGGAACACCACCTCTGTCCTCTTCAGTCACCTTTCCCGTTACAGTGGTAAACAGAGCAATGCCAGTATTCGACCGACCATTCTACTCGGTAAAAGTGAGCGAAGATGTACCAGTATGGACTCCAATTCTGGGAATAAACGCCAGCAGCCCTGAAGGCCAGAGTGTCCTTTACACAATCAAGCACGGTGACCCTGGAACGCTCTTCTCCATTGGATTTGACACAGGGGTCATTAGTGTCATCGCTGCCCTCGACTATGAGACCAGCCCTGCCCACAGACTCATCGTTAGAGCAACAGACTGCCTCACAGGTGCTCGTGCAGAAGTGGATGTTGAAGTTACTGTTTTGGATGTCAATGATAACCCTCCAGTCTTTGAGCGGCCCTCGTACAAAGCCATCATTTCAGAATCTGCCATGATTGGCACTGCAGCCTTGCAGGTGCTCGCAACGGACAGCGACTCCAAGAAAAACGCAGCTATACGGTACCAAATCATTCCAGACCATACCAACAGCACTGACCACTTCCACATTGACAGCAGCAGTGGTCTAATTCTGACCGCTCGCTCCCTGGACCATGAGACCATCCAACGTTATGTGTTTCTTGTCAAGGCAACAGATAATGGCTTTCCCCCACTGAGCAGCGAAGTGTGGGTCACAGTCGATGTTACAGACACCAACGACAATGCTCCAGTGTTTAACCAACTGTTATATGAAGCCTCAATCAATGAGTTGGCACCCAAAGGGCACTTTGTTACATGCATACAGGCCTCTGACGCAGACAGCTCAGACGCAGAGCGCTTGCAGTATGGCCTAGTGTCTGGGAATGAAAAGATGTTGTTTGAGCTAGATGCCGCCTCCGGTGTCCTCACCCTGAGTGGCCAGCGACGCATGCAGCGCATGCCTTCTGCCATCACCCTGAACGTGAGTGTTTCAGACAGTGTCTTCACCAGTACGGCGCAAGTGCATGTTAGAGTAGAGCGAGCTAATCTGCATGCCCCCCAGTTCACCCAGGGCATGTACGAGGCCGATGTGCGGGAGAACGCTCCAGCAGGATCAAAGGTCATCGTGATCAGAGCGCAAGATGCTGATCCTGGATCGTTTGGGGATGTGAGGTATGTGCTGCTCTCAGATGCTGCTCGAGACTTGTTCAGTATTGATGGCAGTGGACAAATTACAACTCTTGAACGTCTGGACCGGGAAGAACGAAGTGAGATGGTGCTGTCCATTGCGGCTGTGGATGCAGGTGGCCGATCTGGATATTGCAGTGTCCGGGTCACTGTACTAGACGAGAATGACAACACTCCACTGTTTGGCGCCACAGAGTACCATGCAAGTGTGCGATCTGAGGTTGAACCAGGTACCCTTGTGACGCAAGTGCAAGCTTGGGATGTAGATCAAGGTGCCAATGGACAAGTGAGCTACAGTCTGTACAGTGAGGCCAGTCTGCAGGTTACTGAACTTCTGGATATCGACCCGGACAGTGGCTGGGTTGTCACCAAAGGCAACTTTGCCTCTTTGCGTGGGTCTGTACTGTCCTTTTTCGTTAAAGCCTCTGATGGAGGTGCACCTGTTAGACATTCCCTTGTGTCAGTCTACATACATGTTTTGTCCGCCGATGCCCATATACCTTCTTTCAGCCAACCACAATTCTCCTTTACTGTGCCAGAGGACATGCCCATTGGTTCCTTGCTGGGAGCAGTGCATCTACACACCTCGACTAGCCACTCTTCCTTACCAGTAAGCTTCTCAGCTGTGATCGGACAGACTCCAGAGAGTAACAGTGATGGAGTGTTTGTGGTAGACAAAGAAAGTGGCATGATCAAACTAGACAAAGCACTGGACCGAGAACTGACACAGGTCTATCATTTTAAAGTGATTGCAATGTTGCAGCATGGACGGTTGGACGCTGTTTCGGCTGTGGATGTGGAGGTCAAAGTACAAGATGTCAATGATAACAAACCTGCATTTGAGTCAGATACCTATGAAACGTCAGTTACCGAGGGTCTTTCTCCTGGAACTAGGATTCTGCAAGTGCGAGCTTTGGATCCTGATTGGGCAGCTAATGGTCAGGTGACGTACAGTCTTGCTCCACCTGGGTTGCTTGGTGGCTCTGGCGGGGAGGACATTGAAGAGCATGGTGCCTACTTTACAATTGACAGCAGCTCTGGTTGGATATCAACACTGAAAGGGCTGGACCATGAACAGAGCCCAGCCCACAGTCTTACAGTCTGGGCATTTGACCTTGGAGATCCTGCTAGCCAATCGTCCTCAACTACTATAACTATAGCAGTGAGCGACTCCAATGACAACGTACCGCAGTTTCTTCAGCCCCGCTACTTCGGAAGTGTACGTGAGAGTGATGCACCTGGTGAAGTGGTGGCAGTACTTAACACAAGGGACAATGACAGCTCACCTGGAAACCGACAAGTCACCTATCATATTACAGGTAAGAATTTTTGGAACTGGCAAAAAATGATGTTCACTGCATGACCTTCTACACTGCAGAAAAGTTTTCCAATTAAAATATTTCGAAAAACCTTTGAAACAAGATATATTTTCTTGAGAAACAACACTGAGTAAGATATTTAAGGGATAGTTCACGCAAAAACACCTGTTTGACTGACTTCTCTGGTACATAAAAGAAGATATTTTGAAAAATGTTTTTTTGTTCATACAATGAAAGTCAATGGGGATCAGTGTTGTTTTGGATGCTATTGACTTTCATTGTATGGACAAAAACCATTCAATATTTCTCAAAATGTCTTTGAGTTCCACAGAAGAAAAAAATTGTATGGGTTTGGAATGACAATGAGGGTGAGTAAATGATGACGTAATTTTTTTTTTTTTTTTTTGGCTATTTCAGCTACACCCATTTACATGTGCATAAAATCAAGCAACAACCATGCAGTCTCCTTAGACAAACGTCAATTCCCCGTACACAAGAAATCATCCATAAAGAAATATAGAGAGAAGACAACTGCCTTTTCATGCACAAGGTTTTGAAAAATGTTCAACAAGCACATAGTTTTGGTGCCCTGATACCTTTTACCATGTAGTATGACTCTGTGTGTGCTCTCAATCTAAACATAGCCTGATTTTCTGAAGCCCTGTTGTGCATGCAAGCATAATGTAGAACAACGCCATTATGGAATGTCAGAAGTCCACAGTAATTACACCTCATTCATCCTTTCTTGATAATGGATTATTCGCTCTAGGGCTACTGGCTGGATTTTGCGAGAGGATGCAGACTTGCTTCTTGCTGGAGAGTAAAACCACACTCGTTTTATAAGGATTTTACTAAAGCTGTGATGCAACTGCATGCAAATTATACTGGTGCGGATTTGCGATAGGCAAGCGCATCACTTCACTTCACGAAACATAATACATTGACATTTCCGAAAGCAGTAGTTTAGGTGGATAGCGTCTTTCAAAAGGGCAAATATAAACCTCCTCCTTATCAGTATCTAGCTCAGCCAGCTTTAAATATACTTTTATATTCAGGCAGTGTAAAACACCTTGCTTGGTGACAAGAAACAGATTGCACACACAATCACACACATACACACCTTGCACATGCTCCTAAGCAGCACACACACTTGTAAATTAGGCGCTCAAAAACTCATAACATTGAATTAGAGAGCTGCCTTGTTCTATAATTCATGCTTTTTCACACACACGCACACACACACAAACACAGAAACACACTTCTTGGCCTGAACAGAATTTCGATTAAGCTCAACCTTTATGCTGTGATCATGATTTAGACTGTGCTGCCACCAGCAGGAGCAGTATTTTTAACAAGATTTACCACGCACTGCACACACACACACATACACAGAGGCTCTGACTCTTAACTAAATTGCAGCCCACAGCATTGAAACTAAAGTAAACATTGTGACACTAGCAGTTGTTTGGTTGTTAATTGTTTGTTGCATTGCACCAAGAATTGTTTTCTGAATATTGTCTTCTCTGTCGTGTCTAAATATCTAGTTATATAATAGTAAAATAAATAAATAACAAGTAGAATATAAAAACAAGTAGAAAATATATTTATCTAAACATGCACTCCTTGTTAGAGTGCCCGCCTCCCATGCCGGCGGACCCAGGTTCGAGTCCCACTTAGAGAGGGCGGTTCGAACAGGAGGGGTTACATTGGTGCCGTGACCCGGATGGGAGTGAGGTTTAGGGGGGTGAGTGTAACGAACGTAGGCTGGTAAGAGCTGTGCGTGTAAACCTCACTCCCTTGATCTCAAGAGGTGCTCTAGCAACTGACGCTAGAGACCGTGGTCTTCAGCCTCCTTGTTAGAGTGCCTGACTCCCATGCCAGAGGACCAGGGTTCGAGTCCCACTTGGAGCGGGCGGTTCGAACAGGAGGAGACATTCAAAAATAATTCAGCCTTCAGAAAGTCATACACATTTGAATTTTTATATTTGAGTGAACTATCCCTTTAATTAAATCATAGCCCACAGCATGTAAACTAAACTTTGTGACACAAGCCCTTGTTTAGCTGGCATGTGTTCTACTGAGAATTGGTCTCTTTCTTTCTCTCTCTCACAGACACTCTTCGCCTGTCTTCTTCCCTAAAGTCCACACTTTCATAACGTTTAAATCCTCTAGTTCAAGACAAACTCAAAGGTCAAACAGACTCTAATACACTTCTCACCGCCCAGCGGCACAAACTGGCTCAAAGAACTGCACACCGTATCATAATACGCACTAGAGGGAAAGAAAGAGACAAATATACAAACAGATTTGAGCTACCCGAACATCTTTACTCTACTTAGGAAACGAGAGCATTGTGGGTAAATTCACCTCTCAGGGAATTTTACTGCTGTGTTCAACAGAGCACAGAGCAATTAAACAGTAAATAGTTACTCTATGGTAGTTAATTAGATCATTTGAACTTTTATTTAGAGGTTCTTCGCTGAAAGTCGTTTAAGGGTTCATAAAGGATATCTTAAACTTAGACCAGCAAACTGCATATCTCCTTTTAACAGCAGTGCTGAATATCCCCGCCGTAACTGCTAAGATTTAACAGCCATTAAATAGCTCTTCATGTTGCTGTCTTGTAAAGGTGAAAGTTGACTACAGAAACACTAATTGACCAGAACTGACGTTAAATGGCTTTAAACACATCAGTTCAATTTAATTGCTTAACAAGAAGTAATAAATATGCTGTTTGAGAGAAATATTTTATGAATTTGTATATATATGTAGTTGATTTTCAAACCTGCCATAAAGACTGTCTGATCAGATAAAGTACCTCCTTCATTCAATTATTTATTTTCCTAGTGTCATGTGACCATCTATAAGTGGTATATGCCTATTATTATATGCATGCCTTATTTTTGTTGTCCGATTCAGTACAATTCTAGTTTCAAATTCCATTTATTTCCACAATATATTTTATTTTTATTTTTATTTTTGTGCTGTTATTTTTCTCCAAGCATTTTTACATTAATAACAAATGTTTAATGTATCTTCAGAATATTTTTATACACTTAAAAATGACTCACTGTCATTGCATTATATTATAAACTACCATTTAAAAGTTTGGTGTCAGTAAGAGTTTTTAATGTTTTTGAAAGAAGTCTTTTATGCCCAGCCAGGCTGCATTTATTTGATCAAAAATACAGTAAAAACTGTAATATTATTACAATTTAAAATAACTCTTTTCTATTAGAATGTATTTTAAACTGTAATTTATTCCTGTGATCAAAGCTGGATTTTCAGCATCATTACTCCAGTCTTCAGTGTCACATGATTCTTCAGAAATCATTCTAATATGCTGATTTGCTGCTCAAGAAACATTTATTATTAGTATCAATGTTTAAAACACCTAAATATTTCTGCTTAATATTTTATTAGAACCACACATTTGCATTATATGCATTACATTGCATTACACACAGCAGAAGTTTGAGCTATTGCTTATAAAGCACAGAAAAAGCATGCAGTTTGTCAAAGTCATGCTAAACAGTCCCTCAGCCCAATGAGCGAGAGCGTGGGATGAGAGAAATGAAGTCGGAAGGCGTCCAGGCCTTTGTTGACGCGTCTCTGATAGAAGCTGTTCTGTGTTATCAGCCCCCAGCTGAGTTAAATTACACTCTTTATTAGATGAATAAGGCAGCGTGTGTTTGTACTATGAGTGTACAGTAATTGGATGCTTGTCAACGCGGCTGCTTTGATTATAGAGTCGTTTCAATTTAACTCTCACTCAGTCTCTCGATCTCATTTTTTTTCTCTCTTTCCACCTCTGTCTGCTTGAGGTTTAAAAGATGACCTGTCCTAATGAGCCGGGCAGGACTGCAGTCCGTGTGATAAATCAGGAAGGCTGTTTTGAGGACGTAATTGATGGCAGTGCTGATAATTTAAATGTGAATATAAAGAACTGGTTATTACAATTCATACTAATGAGCGTGCCATCACTGAGAGGACTAATGGAGGTTATTAAGACATGCAGATAATCCTGGAAGTGAGCGTGTGTTGTGTTACAATCGGTAGTGGATTTTATTGCTACTTAAATTGTCACAGACTATTGAAAGATTAACTGTCCGGTGTAATCTCTTCTGTGTATGTGTGTGTGTGTAGGTGGGAACAGAGGTGGCGTGTTCGCTCTGGGTCTGGTTCAGGGAGAGTGGAAGCTGTACGTTAAACGACCGTTAGACCGCGAGGAACAAGAACGGTACCTTATCAATGTCACGGCCACAGACGGACTCCACGTTTCCATGGCGACCGTAGAGGTCATGGTCATGGACACCAACGATAACAGCCCTGTCTGTGACCCGGTAAGTAAAATATTTAACCCTATAAAGCGTATGGTATCATATTTGATATGCCTCTAAATTATCAAAACTGATTGAAAACCTGTTGTACACATGCCTTCTGTCATCTGACTGATTGGTTATACTTTTTTTAGCAAGTAAAATACCGTTTAGTACAATTATAAAAATCAGTCAGGTCGTGGTACACATGGCATTTTACTGTGAAATCAAGTATATGTAAAGTAACTGTATATGTATGAATGCATATTTTGTCTAAAGTTTCAATAAATTGTTCTATTTAAAAAACAAATTCATATGTCAGGCTTTACAGGGTTAAAGTTCATTCGGGGAAGCATGTAGCTGTCATCAGAGTTGGTTTCCCTGCTGTTTTTTAGTTGGTTCAAAATCTAATTAGTGCATTTTTTGAGCATGTTTGTTTGACAGTTTCAAATCTACATGGTAAACATCAATGATTACAAGCCAAAGCCAGGAATATTTTTGGAACCAGTGAGTCCACTTACGGCAGCCAAGAAGTTCAGAGGAAATGATCTATAAGCGTAAAACATGACCTTGTTAAAATGAGGTCAAGCAGAAAATTAGGTCAGTCTGTTTAGCAGGGGGCATTTAGGTTAAGTCTCAAAACTTAGTGAGCTACTGATAGCTATGCAGCATTTTTGAGCATTATACTGTAGGTACATAATTTTTGGTTAAATCAATAATAAAATGTTCATACATGAATGAAATGTTGAACAGTTTTTGTACTGTATATAGTTGCATTTGAACTACAGTATAATGTGCCTACTTGCCCAAAAAATTCAAATCAAAGCATTAAGTGCACCTATAATGGCCAAAACGTTCAAATCAAATGTTCAGACATGCCAATGATGGCCAAAAATGATCACATTGAAAATTTAAATGTGCCTATAGTGTCCAAAAATGTTCAAATCAGATATTCAAATGTGCCCACGATGGCCCAAAACAATTAAAGTAGGTGTTAATGCATGCCTATAATGGTCAATAATGATTGAATTGGACGTTTGAATGTTCCTGTGATGCACCTGTGATGGACAAAAATGATCAAATTGAAAGTTTGATGCACCTATAATGGCTAAAAATGTTCTAATCAGATGTTCAAACAATTGAAATGATTTGTAAATGATGGCCAGAAATGATCTAACTGAATTTTTGAATCTACCTACTATGGCCAAAACCATTTGAAAGCTCCTATCATGTCCAAACTACATAAAAAGACTGTAATGACCAAAAATGATCCAACTGAATGTGCCTATGATGGCCAAACATGTTTGCATGCACCTTTGATGGCCAAAAATGTTAAAATCAGATGTTCATACATGCCTATAATGGCCAAAAATTATCAAATTGAACATTTGAATGTACCTGCAATGGTCCAAAAACATTTTAATGCAGGTATGATGGACAAAAATGTTCAAATGTGTATATGATGGCCAAAAATGATTGACTTTTAAACTTTTGTGACTGTGACTGTGAAGGCCAAAAATGTTTGCATGCACTTGTGATGTCCAAACACAATCAAATCAGATGTTTCTATGTGTCTGTAATGGCCAAAAAATATTGAATTGAATGTTTGAATGTTCCTATGATGTGCCTATGATGACCAAAAATGTTCAAATCAGATGTTTAAACATGCATATGATGGTCAGAAATTATCAAATTGAACTTTTGAATCTACCCACTATGGCCAAAAATGTAAGTGTAAAGTAAGTGTAAGTAAGTGAAGTAATGTTCAAGGGTCAAAAACATTCAAAACAAAGCATTCAATACCTATAATGGCAAAAAACATTGTCACATGCCACTGAGGGTCACATTTAAAGCCCAAAAATGTTTGAATGCACCTGTGATTATTCAAAACAATTAAATCATGCTCCTAAAACATTCAAATCAGATGTATATCATTATATTCAAACATGCATATGATGGCCAAAAATTATCGAATTGAGCATTGAATCTACCTACTGTGGACAAAAATGTTTGAATGCACCCATGATGTCCAAAAATGATTAAATTAGATGTTCAAATGTGCCTACAATGGTCAGAAGCATTTTGTTAAGCTGATGTCTGTAATGAGTTTGTTTGTGTCTGTAGGCCGTGTATTCGGTGTCTGTGTCTGAAGACGTCCCCTTGAATAAGCAAATCCTCCAGGTCAAAGCCACAGACGCTGACGTGGGCTCAAACGCACAGATCCAGTTCTCCCTGTTCGGTTCTGGAGCAGAAGATTTCATCATACATCCACACACAGGTTTGTGAGTCATTGGGTTTAAAGAGACGTTCTGTTCTTATTGTTGCTGTTTGCTTACAAGTCTCTTTCTCACGCTGCAGGCGAGCTGAGGACAGCCGTGGCACTGGACCGTGAAAAGGTCGCGCGGTACTCTCTGGTTGCCCGTGCAACGGACGGCGGTGGTTTGTGGTGTGAAGCTGAGGTGATGGTGGTTCTCTTGGACGTGAATGACAGTCCTCCGATGTTTAGCATGCCCCATTACACCGTTAGCGTCTACGAGAACACCGCCACTAAAGCTCTGCTGACCCGAATACAAGCCATAGACCCTGATCTGGGTACGAGCATGTCATTTTGATGCATTTGAGTTTTGACAGCATGAAAAATTTAGTATTTTAGTTAACAGTTGATAGTAAAAGAGAGTTAACTACTAATATGCAGTTTCAACCATCTAGAAACCAAGTTAATCTCTAAAAACTGAATGTTTTTGGTGTAGTTTTGTAGATATAAAATCCTGCATGTGTTTTATTTTACAGGTGTTAATCGTAAAGTGGTTTATTCCCTTGTTGACTCGGCGGATGGATTCTTCTCCATTGATAAATCATCCGGGATTGTGGTTTTGGAGCGTTTGTTGGACCGGGAGGTTCAGTCTTCGTACCATATAATGGTCCGTGCATCAGATCAAGGCGTTCCCGTTCACCTTTCCTCTCTTACGAACATCACTATCACAGTTCTGGACATAAACGACAACCCGCCCGTGTTTGAGAGGAGGGACTATCTGGCAACACTTCCTGAAGATATCGCAGTAGGCACGGAAGTGGTACAGGTTTATGCTGCAAGTAAAGATATTGGCACCAACGCTGATATTTACTACAACATCAGATCCGGAAACCAACAGGGCCATTTCACCATTAACATCAATACAGGTGAGATGCATTACATAAGATTATGTACACTACACAGAAATGTTAAAGGTACACTATCTTTTTTTTTTTTTTTGTATACAAAATTAACAAAGTTTAAATAATGAGTCAATATATCATCAATCCTTCTTTCAAACCGTGTTTTTTTCTTACCCTGATTCATAGGGGTGTGACGAAATCTCGTGCCACGAGATCACGTGATATTAAAATGTGATGAGATTTCTCGTCAAGTGAAAAGCCGTCTTGCAATATCACCATGACACAGCATGAGGGTGAAATTAGCATAGAATATGCCACTGCTACGTTTACATTACATTACGGTGCCCACCGTGGCACCGCCTCCACTGTTGTTTTGCTTTTTTTTATAGAAATAAAACCATTTAATTCAGTTGTATAATGATCGCTACTATTGTAAACGTCTGTTCTGCTTATCCAGCATGAGCTGCAGAGTTGCACACAGTGCAGCAGGAATCACAGTAATCACTGTAATCACTGATCACGTGACGAGTAACGCAAGATGACTGAGAAGACCATGGTAGAGGATTCGTTGTGCAGCAGAGCCTAAGCGTCTGATAAATGTCTTGTAGAATCCGTGCTCAGCACCGTCGCTTCCTAAACATAGAGTATGTGCTACCGCGAATTCGAAAGCGAAAGTAAAACGCAAGCTCCCTGATGCACGCAAATTAGGCTACATACAATATCATACAATGTCTCCCAATATCAAACCTATCTTAGGCTGGGCTGTGTATTTGTAACCACCACTTAGCTCTGGTCTCTGTTTGCACTTTGAATATCGAGAGAGTACTTTGATTATGGTTGCACTTGCACTTAAGAAGACTAAGAAAAAACTGTTATTTCTTTCTGTTTTTATTTCTATGTTCACACACAGCCTCAATTAGGAGGTCACACACAGCCTAAATCAGATGTTCTGGAAGCTCATAATTCATGTATAGTAAGGTCTGAAGAGATTAGTGTGAAATCATACAGGAGAGAAGCCACTCATTTGAGTTTGTGGCAAAACCTTTTATGGTGCTTGTATATTGTTGTTTTTCAATTCATATGATAATTCATATTCAAAAAAGTATAACTGAAATGACATTCATTACAAGATGATTAGTTAAATCTTTTCAAAATGCACCTGCAGAATATTTTTCCAATCATGAATTTTGTCATTGAGGATTTCTTCAAAAATCTCGTCCCTTCTCGTTCTCGTGAACACCGTCTCATCTCGTCTCGTGAGCTAAGTGTCTCGTCACACCCCTAATGATTCACTATGGTAAGCCTATTATAAGTGTTTATATTTTAGACAGAAGCGGGATGGTTTTTGCCAGAAATTGCGTACATACGTCACTCACCCGTGCGTGTCTCGTCATACCCGTAAATAGAGAAGTTGCTCTGGCTACTTTGACACATGTGTGGGGTGGGAGTGGCAGAGGTTAGTTGTCACAACGAGCGAGAGTAATAAAACAAGAATCAACATTGGCTTGGCTTTTCAGAGATGGTGAGACTGAGTAAGGTATTTTATTACCAGATAAGTTGCCATATGTAGCTCTCTAACAGAGTTCATTGTAAAGCATTATCTATTGTGAAGGGTCATTTCATTATGGTTGTTGTAGCGCAGCACTGGAATTTATTTTCAAGGAAGTACCGTGTCTATTAATGGGTAAAGCTACAGTAACGTCTTCAGCTAGTCAGCTTGAGATCCTTTCCATCTAAACTGGTTTTATCTCTTAAGCCTAGTAGTGAATGTTTTAAGAGCAGTAGGATAATCTCTCTCTCTTTTTTAGTAATGAGAATATTACCATATTCATCCTTACAGTCACACAGAGCCAAAGCACAACCAAAACAATGTTCTTCTGTAAAATGCATGCAGTTTTTTTTTTTTTTTTTAACTGCTAGAGGGCCAAAAGTTACATAGTGTACTTTTAAATTCTTTGTTCAAATGTGCATATGTTAGCCAAAAGTTATCAAATTGAATGTTTGAAGTTGGCTACAATACTTTTTTTTTAATTGATATATTTATGTAATAATTATAATAAAAAATAATTGTTTATAAAATATATCTGATATATTCAGTCTGTAATGAGTTATGTTTACCCTTGTGCCCCGTACAGGTGCCATCTCTGTATCTCGACCGCTAGACTTTGAGTCCTGCAAGGATTATTTCCTTACGGTGGAGGCCACGGATGGCGGGACTCCGCCCCTCAGTGCTGTTACCATGGTGAACATCAACCTGACAGATGTTAATGACAATGCCCCCATGTTCAGCCGTGATGCCTACAGCGTGTCTATTAGTGAGGATGCTAACATAGGAGACACCGTGATCAAGGTAACCGGTCATGAAATTCACATCAGTTCTATTTTATGTCTTTTGAGATCTGCATTATAATTTGGTCGTTTCTCACGGTTGCCCAGGTGACTGCGGAAGATGTCGACAGCCACGCGAACGGCGACATCCTGTATTCCATTGTCAGCGGCGACCGGGAAAACCAGTTCTTCATTGAGCCAATCACAGGCCAGATCAAAGTCAACAAGCAGCTGGATCGAGAAACGGTGAGGAACGTGGGACAAAATCCTACAAAGACTTTATTTTAAATGACACAGATCAGGGAACAGCCGAAGACGAGAAGAAATCAAATCCTTCACAGCAGACATCCACACATGAAAGCCTTTAATAACAGACATGGTTATAGGGATTAATTTATAATGAAAGATTCTCCTTGTGTCTGAGATTTAGATAATGGTATTACATAACAGATAAAAAAGCCTGGAGAGATGATCGCTGATCGAGTGACAGACAGATTCTGCTACATTTTTAACACATAAATTTGGCCTGTTTTGTTTCAAACTTCATTTATATTTTTATAAGTGAAAATTTGCAAAGAAACTAAATACACATTACAGAAATGTTGAAATATAGAAACAAACAAACAAAACAATGAATAAGGTTTTTTCAAGTGACACAAAAATGTAATATCACTGCGACCACTAGATGGGGCTAAAGCTTCTTTAGATGATATGCAAAGCTTCCTTTTCTACTCTCATGTCAATTAGCTTAATGAAGTCATTGTTGTTTTCAGCTTACTTAGTCTGTTCAATTATAGATGGTTAAAGGGGGTCAGATCATTTCCTGGCTCTTTTGAATTACGACTTTGATGTATGATGTAGACATACTTTTAGTGTAAATCCTCTCCAAAGTCCATTAATTGTAACTAAGCTACAAAAAAGAGAGAAAATATAATGATTAATTTAGAAAAAGAATCCCTTCTGAATAGTCTTTAACATTATACGTGGAGTTTTGGGAGAAAATAAAATGCCACAAATGTTTAAAAATCAGTCCCTTTGAACAGAGAGGAAAAGCAAATGAGAATTTAAACTCTAGGCTGAGAAAATTCAAAATGGCTGACTTCCTGTTTTGTTTAGGGCTTCACTCCAAGAGACTTTTTTGTAGGTATTGGGCCATTACATGTATGTACCTAATTTCGTACACTTACATGAAACATAGTGGGAGGGGCACTTCATTGAAATTTTGTAGGTAGCACTACCGAGCCATTTTGCCACACCTAATTCTGAAAACCATATCAGATGTAAATTTTCGTCACTTCTGACGAGTTTTCGAGCATGTTTAGGCCCTCAGGAATGCGAGGCCCTCATTTCAGAGAAGAAGAAAAAGCAATTCCACAAGGGTCTTCACACCATCGGTCCTCTGGCCCTAAATAGTAGAAATAAGAGAGACTGGGAGCAAGTTTAAAAAATGAGTTACAAACTGAGTTTGTGTGTCTGCATGTATAGAGCTTCAGATGATCTGTCAGATTCTCATGGACTATTTATGACACAGTCAAAGTGAAAGAGAATATATAGATGTTTGTTCATCTCTCTTGACTTTGTATTCTCTTTTCATCTCTTATTCTGTATGTTTTAAACCTCTCTCTCTCTCTCTCTCTCTCTCTCTCTCTCTCTCTCTCTCTCTCTCTCTCTCTCTCTCTCTCTCTCTCTCTCTCTCTCTCTCTCTCTCTCTCTCTCTCTCTCTCTCTCTCTCTCTCTCTCTCTCTGTATCTGTAGATGGCTAGTTACTCTTTGTCCATCAGAGCTCTTGACAGCGGGACACCAGCCATGTCCTCAACCGTTCAGGTCAACATCGACATCTCTGACGTCAACGACAACCCGCCCACCTTCACCCCAGCCAATCACACTGCGGTTATACAGGTACGATAATAAGTGATGGGTAAATCAACCAATCACGTCCGAGTGATTTCATCAGTTTAACACAAGCTTTACTCAACAACAGGAGAACAAGCCTTTGGGAACGAGTGTCCTGCAGCTGTCCGTCATCGATAAGGATGCCAGCCACAACGGCCCCCCTTTTAATTTCCGTATCCTGTCAGGAAATGAGGGGGCGTGGTTTAAACTGGATAGAGAAGGGCTGTTGACGTCCAATCAGGTGTTTCGTAGGTCAGAAGGCACAGAATACGTCATTCACGTGCAGGTAATGAGAAATGCTGGATAAAAATTTGCTTAGTTTCACAGAAAGCAAGTTGTTTGATGAACAGAAAGTTTAAGAGCAGCAATAGAAATCTTTATAAAACATTATAACACATACAAACATTATAAATATCTTACTGTCAATTACTTTTATCCTTATATGATTTATGCAAATGACATAGACAATTATTATATTTGAAAACAAGCTGCATTTTAAACAAATCTCACAAAAATACAATTCAGATAATCATTCTGGATCCTCTAATTGTTATGTGGTTTGATTGACGCTTGATTCAGCCAATCACTGTCTGCCGTTTCACATTATAGGCCAGTGATTCGGGTAGGCCGCCCCTGTCGTCGATGGCGAGCGTGTTGGTGCGTGTGATAGAGGAGAGCGTTCACAAGCCAGTGGCATCACCTTTACACGTGCACATCGTAACCATGGAGGACGAGTTTCCAGGAGGTGTAATCGGTCAGATACATGCGACAGACCAGGATGCATTTGATATACTGACCTACGGACACACACACCAGCAGAGCAGCCTTTTCAAGGTGAATGAGTGTGTTCCATTGGTTTGCCTTTTTTAATACACGTCATATTTGTGTTTTGACAGTTTTTCATCTTTTAGATCAGGGGTTCCCAAACTTTTTAGTCTGCTAAACCCCTACAACTTAAATTTTTCACTTTGAGATTTAAATAAATGTAATTAATAATGCATTTTTTATAAACTGGAAGTGTTGTATTTTAATTGTTTATCAGTACCAATCAAAAGTAGTAATTTTTCCAATTTATTTTTTTTACATTTTAGAACAACAATAAAGTCATCAAAACTATGAAAATAAAAAAAAAAATCTTGAATCTTACACTTTAGCATTTTTTTCAAGGTTCATGTTTAAACTTTTTTATTTTAGTTTTGTATTCTTAAAATATGCATAATATCTCATTTTAAGCATTTAAGTATAAACTCCTAGATGAAACGTTTTTATAATTACGAGAATCATAACTGCTCAGACTGTTAATTCTAATGTGTATATTTACTAAAATGTAATTTTACTCATTGAACTTCATCATCAGATATGGTCAAAAACAACTAAACTAATTTTGATTTCAAGGGGTCATTTGTGAATCTATTTCTTGTATTGTTATGTGTGGTTACACTTTATTTGGTAACACTTTATTTCACTGTGTCATTGTTACATATGTTACATATAGTTACTATATTAATAACTATAAATTATGCATAAACGCAGCTAATCCTAAACCAAACCAAACCCTAATCCTAACCCTATAATAAGTACATGTAGTTACTAAATTTTACTCAGTACTTAAATGTATAATTACAGTGTAAAAAAGACACCTTAAAATAAAGTGTAACCGTGTTACAGTGTAATTATACATCTAAGTGTACATCTGAGTAATAATAATTAACTACTATAGGATGTACTTACTACACTTGCTACACAATGTACTTACTATAGGATTAGGGTTTGGTTTAGGGTTAGCTGTGTGTAATTATGCATAATTTAGTTTTTACTACAGTAACTACAAGTAACGTGTAACAAGGACACTGTAAAATAAAGTGTTACCTTATGTTTTTTGACATGTGTCTGTTTTTCTCTCTCAGGTCAGTCCTCGAGATGGTCGAATCATCGCTCTGAGCGGGTTGGACGCGGGCCACTACACCCTCAACGCTACTGTAACAGATGGCCGTTTCACCGTGAGCGTGCCTGTGAGCGTGCATGTGGAGCAGGCCTCGGTCGAGATGCTCCACGACGCCGTGACGATCCGTTTCGACCGTGTCTCCCCTCACGACTTCGTGTCCCGTCACCTCCCCTCGGTCAAGCGTGTCCTGTCCAGTGTGATGGCAACGCCCCGCCCCGACGCTCTGCACGTGCTCAGTGTGCAACCCGTGGAATCCACGGGGCAGCTGGACCTGCTGGTGGCCGTGGAGACAGTGGAAGGAAGCGGGTTCTACAAGGCAGCGTTCGTGACGCAGAAGCTGAGCTCTGCGCGACGCCAGCTGGACCAGGTTTTGAGAGTGTCGGCGGTTCTGGATAAGAACTGCTCGGGTCTGGACTGCAGGGAGGCCCAGTGTGAACAAACCATCACGCTGGACTCGCACAGTCTGCTCACGTACAGCTCTACCAAAAGCAGCTTTGTGTCTCCCAAGTTTCACAGGAACACACGATGCGTGTGCAGCGGTGAGTGTTTAACCCCTTTCACACAGCAATCCTAAAAAAAAGACATAAATACACAAATGTGCTGTTCACACAAGCGATGGCGTTCTGTCTTTTTACCGGTAAGATAATGTTCAATAATCAGTACCAAAATACCAGTTAACTCTCTGATGTCAGTCATTGGAAATGACCTTTAAACGCTGAGCCGTTTTCTCCATCCACCTGGATGAGGAGAAGTGCAATGTTTATTTTTTTTATATACTTCTGAGTGACAAGCATAAGGGGATGACCACACAGAATGCGGTTTTGCTCTTAAAAACGTGTGACATAATAGTTACTATAGTATGCAATAGTAACTGAAGAGCCGCAGCACTGATGAATGAGAAAGAAGGCAGGGTTTCGACTCTAGAGCACGAGATGCAGCGCAACTGTCAGATGTCAATTTAGCCTAATGCATGTTTACATAGGAAAAACAATTAAAAGCAGCAGAAACTACCATAAATCGTTCCAACAGAGCTTTATGATTGGCCCAAAGCAGACTTCTTACATCAGCGCGTTCGGATATCATAGATGCTCATATCTTCATTCTTTGTTCAAACACAACATCAGTAATTTAATGTTAATGTTACACCTTCTCATACCAAGTAATTGCCAGAACTGATTTACCGGAATTTTTGAAAATCACTTAACGGTAATTTACCAGTTAAGACTTAACTGTATGTATGAAAGGGGCTATTGTTAACCCAGGGTCATTCTAAAGCAGTGCTTCTCACCATTTTAATTAAGCCCCCCATTATCCACAATATTTATGATATTTCTGCTGTGATTACAACAACAAAAAAATGTTTTACCAGACATGTTTTCAAATGATTGACAAATGCAAATATTGCAAATTTTTATGCATAACATACACATAACAGATCAAGCTTTACTTGAAAATATTCCTTTTGTAGAATCACTTATTCATTTAATTTCTAGTGCAAATATAGTAGTGGTACAAAGTGTTGGGGAAAGTTACTTTTAAAAATAATGCATTACAGTATTGCATTACTCCCTAAAAAAGTAACTAATTGCATTAGTTACTTTTTATGAGAAGTAATGCGTTACATTAGTTTTGTGTTACTTTTTCTCACCTGGGCTGGGCTTGCTTGTTGGTTTTTTAATAACAACAAAGAGTTCTATTTTTGGCAAATGTTAAGGCCCTTTCACACTAAAAGTGAAATGAAGCCTCAGGCTGAAGGAAATGCATATTTACACCTGTGCAGTAGAGGGCGCAGCTCAAACAAACCTTTCAGCTGTGCTGCCATTCTGGATTAAAGAAGAATAAGATACAGGAGAAGGAATTTCAACACTCTTATTTCTAAATCTAATATAAAGTAATTTTTGTTTATTAGTATGGTTGAATTAGATCATTTAAGGTCAGCAGCAAAGACATTGGTTAATAAAGTGATATTAAATACATAAAGTATATTTGTGTAATTTCATAACAGTAAATTATTACAGGTTTGCGTAAAAAATATTGAGATTGGATTTTGCTGTTTTTATTCATTTTGAGGAATACTGAATGTTTTTGTGGAAGTGAGATGAAAAGTAATGCGTTACTTTACTAATTACTTGAAGTAATCTGATTACGTAACTCAAGTTACTTGTAATGCATTACCCCCAACACTGGTGGTACACTACAAAAAAGTGTCTCTTCATCAATCCCACGTTTACCATTGTTGTTTGACATTTTGAACCATTTCCATCAGAAAATAATAGTAAACTGTGTGTTAAAATGAATAAGTAATGGGGGAATTGTGAGACAGTTGTCTATTGCTAAACAATTTGCCATAACATTCCAGCATCTTGTTGATTCAGGGGCTGTTTACACAACACAGTGTTCAACTAAAAACAGAAATTTTTTATGCCTTTTGGCCGTTCATTTACACGACAACAGCGTATTGAGGGCTGAAAATGCAAACTCTAAAAAACTGGTTTCAAATTTTTCATAATTTATTCAATGTTTTTGAAAACGATACTGTTATCGTCTCCGTGTAAACTACAAAAAATGTGAATTGGTGAAAACGGTGATGTCATGCGCACATGTATTACATGTTCAGTCTGTAGGCACGTAGTGTTTCTTTACAAAGTGACTTCACCAACTACCGGCCTCCTCTCATTTCCTTTCCTGCCCTCTCTGGGGCCCTAAGCAAAATTCTGCTAAGGGGCCCTCCTACCTGACCCGTGAGCCATATAAACCATTTGCCACTGCCACACAGTCACTGACACCCCAGTGCTCCCACTACAATCCTCCCTTGTATAAACAAACAATATTTATTGAATAGAATATTTTCTATAGAATCTTAAGATGAATATTAATATATTTTCAAATGTAAAATAATATTTATACTTTGGCTTGGCTCTTGCAATATTTAACTAGTGAAAATGCAATTGCATATATCAAGAATTGCGGTTTTTACTAGTCGAAATTTAATTTATGATATCAAGAATTAGAATTCTGCGAGTGATGACGTCACTGTTGTTCACATTTGTACTAGTGAAAATCTAATTCCTGATATCAAAAATAGACATTGTTACTAATAAAAATCCTTTCTTAATATCAAGAATTTGCATTTTAAACAATGAAAATTTAATTCTTGATATCAAAAAATGCATATCCTGTGAATAAATAAAAGATAAAATGGCTTGCCATAGCATGTCACTGTGCTTTATAGTATGCATGTTAGAGCAATACTTGATTTTTATTATGTATTGATTGATGTGCATCCATATTGACCAGTATGCCAAGTTAATCAACATTTTAAATTCAATATATAAATCAATAGTCAATGTCAATCCATTGCTTTCCATCTTGCATTAGTGCAGAGTTGTAACTAAAACCTGACTGAGAGACTAGATAATCATTGTCTTGTTTTAAAATTATGTGCACCTATGATGAGGAGTGCCATCACGCCCATATATTGTACTGGTTCTATAACTTTACTGTTATTTGCTGACATCAAATTTTGTTTTACCTGATTACTGTTTCCACAATTCACTCTTATGGTGTTTTTTTGTTTGTTTGTTTGTTTGTTTCCTTTTTTTTGTGACCAGAAGGATAGTTCCGCTTCACATTCTAATCGAAGTTATAAACACTGACATGCTTTTTGACATGAGGGGGAGATGGGCCAGCCTTGCGTAATTTGCAGAGCCCTACACAACTTGTGTAGTGAGCGTATAGGGCTGCTTGGCTCTGCTGCATGAATAATACAGCGGTTTTAGTTGTTTTCGCAGATCCATGTGAACAGGGATTGTTTTGACAGCGTTGTCATCTGTAAGCAAATTTTAGTACATTGTTGTCGTGTAAACCTACCCTCACATTCTATATAAAAGCAGTGCTAACCTATGTCAAAATCTCACATGTAAAACATTCCTTAACACAAGGTTAAAAGTGGTCTGAACCCAGTGTTTAAAAGGGTGAAACGCAGTGTGAAAAACCCTTACATAAGCCCACCTGTTGAACATGCACTTACAAAATTACACTCTTGAACACTGGCCATGTCTTTGCACTCAAAAACAGCAGGAACAGAAACACATTTTGAGTTGTGGCCATTTAAATTAGGGTAGTTGTTTGTGTTCAATAATATATCCTATAATTCAGGGTAACAGCACACCACTACTTGCAGTCGTAATTTCTTCTTCTTCTCTTTCTCTCAGACGGGAGTTGTTCTGCTGCGTCGGAGGTGTGTGCGGATATGAGATGTCCTGGTGACATGCAGTGTGTCGGAACGGACAGCAGCAGGGGGCCGTACGTGTGCCAGTGTCCGCCGGGGAAACTGGGAGAGTGTGCAGGTAACCTTTGACCCCTATGTGAAGCCTCTTTATATATCATAAATAATGTGGCACCTTCTGGAAATATTTGCGGTTTCTTTTTCTCTCTCTTTGTTCTTCAGGACACACCTCTCTGAGCTTCTCTGGGAACAGTTATATCAAGTACAGAGTGACGGATGCGGAGAGAAGCGGAGAGATGAAGTTAGCCCTCCGGATCAGAACGTTGCAGAGCAAGGGAATCATCATGTACACGCGTACAGATCCGTGCAGCGTGCTGAAGGTACTGCGCTCACTTTTACACTCAATAAAACATGCAAACACACACTTACATGCGCATCATTCATTTACTTTGTTCTAATTACTGTTTAACATGGAAATCAGGTTAATGTTGAAGAGTTATGAAACCCTAAAACACTTTTTTGGGAGGTTGATGACATCACTGTTTTCTCCAGAGCTGCTTTTATAGCTGAATTGAACTCATTTCATAGTTGATGAACTCTACAGTTATAGAACCGAACTGAATCAACACTGAACTGATTTCAACTGAATGATGACTGTTTACTGTTGTCTTTTTAGAGTTGCTTTACAGCAGAATTGAATTCAAAATAGACTGACTGTATCTGCATTTGATTGACAGATCGAAGAGGGAAAGTTGTGGTTCCAGTTGGATTGCAGCAACAGTCCCAGGAGCATCGGGATCTCTGGTCGACCGGTTAACGACGGGAACTGGCATCACGTGGTCCTGGAGTTGCGTGGAAACTACAGCAGCCTCTCGCTAGACGACATGTACGTGGAACGGCGGCTGGCCACTGCCAAATACCGTCCTTTGGGAGCAGATATGTCCATTTATTTTGGAGCGCAGGTGTCGCCTCCGGATGGCCGTAGCTTGACGGAAAGGAAAGGTCCGCGGGTCACCAATGGCTTTCAGGGCTGTCTAGACTCTGTGGTTCTGAACGATAACGAACTCCCGCTGCAGAACAAACGCAGCCCGTACGCAGAGGTGGTGGGACTGACAGACCTCAAGTTGGGATGCGTTCTCTATCCGGACGCGTGTGCCGCCCAGCCATGCCTCAACGGTGCCACCTGCATCAGCCTGCCGTCTGGAGGTGAGAGTGTGTGTGTGTGTGTGTTTGAGAGCATGCATGCGTGTCCAGGCCCTCCAGAAATGTCTGGTTTTAGGATTGCGATGTGATTCATCTTAATGTTATAATTAATCCTCCTGGTTGCTTCAATTACTCTCCAGTTAATCTGCTTCTGTGATGTAATTACTCTGGTTAATAAGCTTTGCTCAGTTTTGGCTTCAGTCAAATCAGCTTAGCTTCTGTCTGCTCAGTGAAGCTCTAATTCACATCTACTGAGTCTGATGGAGACCAAATGACCAATTATGATGATTAAATCAGCTACTGCTTTCCACATGCTCCTTAGTAAATCTCGTCTCTTATCTTCTGTTCTGTCCTTGTCTTTTCTCTTTGCATTTCTTCTAGTCTTCCCTTTTTTGTCTTTCCTCTCATCTCCTCTCTTCTCATCTCGTCTCATCTCTTCTCTTCTCCCCTCGTCTCCTCTCATTTCCTCTCCTCTCGTCTCTTCTCCTCTCATCTCCTCTTATCTCGTCTTGTCTCTTCTCCTCACCCCTTGTCTCCTCTCATTTCCTCTCCTCGCCTCTTATCTCATCTTGTCTCTTCTCTCCTCTCCTCATCTCATCTCGTCTCTTCTCTTCTCCCCTTGTCTCCTCTCATTTCCTCTCCTCTCCTCGCCTTTTCTCTCCTCTCGTCTCTTCTCCTCTCATCTTCTCTTCTCCCCTTGTCTCCTCTCATTTCCTCTCTTCTCTGCTCTCGTCTCCTCTCGTCTCTTCCCCTCTCACCTCTTCTCTCATCTTGTCTCTTCTCTCCTCTCTTCTCCCCTCGTCTCCTCTCATTTCCTTTCCTCTCCTCTCCTCTCGTCTCGCCTCTTCTCTGCTCGTCTCCTCTCGTCTCTTCCCTTCTCACCTCTTCTCTCATCTTGTCTCTTCTCTCCTCTCATCTCCCCTCGTCTCTTCTCTTCTCCCCTCGTCTCCTCTCATTTCCTTTTCTTTTCCTTTCCTCTCCTCTCATCTCCTCTCGCCTCTTCTCTGCTCTCATTTCCTCACGTCTCTTCTCCTCTCGCCGCTTCTCTCATCTCGTCTCTTCACTTCTCCCCTTGTCTCCTCTCATTTCCTTTCCTCTCCTCTCGCCTCTCCTCTCACCTTTTCTCTGCTCTCGTCTCTTCTCCTCTCACCTCTTCTCGTCTCTTCTCTTCTCCCCTAGTCTCCTCTCATTTCCTTTCCTCTCCTCTCGTCTCGTCTCACTTCTTCTCTCCTCTCGTCTCCTCTCGTCTCTTCCCCTCTTACCTCTTCTCCGCTTATGTCTCTCCTCTCATCTCGTCTCGTCTCTTCTCCTCTTGTCTCTTTTCTCCTCTCATCTCGTCTCTTCTCTTCTCCCCTTGTCTCCTCTCATTTCCTCATCTCCTCTCTTCTCATCTTGTCTCTTCTCCTCTTGTCTCTTCTCTCCTCTCTTCTCATCTCGTCTCGCCTCTTCTCCTCTTGTCTCTTCTCTCCTCTCATCTTGTCTTTTCTCTTCTCCCCTTGTCTCCTCTCATTTCCTTTCCTCTCCTATCCTCTCATCTCCACTCGCCTCTTCTCTGCTCTCCTCTCCTCTCGCCTCTTCTCTCCTCTCGTCTCTTCTTCTCTCATCTCATCTCTCCTTTCATCTAGTCTCTTTTCTCCTCTCATCTCATCTCTTCTCCCCTTGTCTCCTCTCATTTCCTCTCATCTCATCTCGTCTCCCTCCTTTCCTCTCTTGTCTCTTCTCTTTTTTTCACATAGTACTGTCCCTTCTCATCTCATCTGTTTTCATCTGTTCTCTTCTTGTCTCATCTATTCTCATTTAATGTCATCTTGTCTCTTCTCTCTTTGTCTCTTCTCATTGATTAATTCTACTCATGTCTTTTTTCTCATTTCATGTCCTTTCTTGTTTCTTTTCTTCTCATCTCATTTATTCAAATTTCATCTCTTCTCCTCTCATGTCTTCTGTTTCTGTCTCATCTATTCTTTGCATCTTGTCTAATCTTTTTCACCTCTTCTCTCTTTGTCCCTTTCTCGTCTATTATTTTCTTCTTTAGTCTTGTCTCTTCTCATCTCTTTTCATCTCTCTTTCTCCTCTCGTTTAATATTTTCTCCTTTAGTCTCATCTTGTTTCCCTTCTCATCTCTTCTACCTGACTGTATCATCACTCTCTCTTTCACTCGTTCACTGGCTCTGATGAATGGAGCAGTGCGTTGTGGGAGTTGCGGCGTTGTGCCATACACATCCTCTTTGAAAAGGTCGTTTGTGAAGGAGTGTCTGCCAGACGTGTGTTTGTTTGTTTGTTTTTGTGGGTAGACCTGATAAAACCAGCTCACTGTTTACTCACTGACATTTTCCACGCGATTTCCCACCGGCGTGTGAGCGTGTGTCTGTGCGATTGTTTTGCAATTCATGAACAAACAATCTGCCTTGTGTGTCTCTCTCAGGTTATTCCTGCAGTTGCAGTGCTCTGTACACTGGAGGGCGCTGTGAGACAGAGATCAGCGTGTGCATGCCAAACCCATGTCAGAACGGCGGCGTGTGTAAACCCATCGGAAACGCCTTCATCTGCAGCTGCAAGAGAGGATACACCGGCGCAACGTCAGTTTACCAACATTTTAACATTTCAAGAATGTTTTAAATTCTAAAGTAAACCAGAAAAAAACAATCATCTTATAAAAATGTGTGTATATATATATTATTAATGAATACATTATTTTATATATATATATATATATATATATATATATATAATGTATTTATTAATATTTTATTTAATTATTTTAATGTTGTATACAAAATAATAATAGCTACTGATTTATATATATATATATATACAGTCAAACCAGATTTTACTGGTAGTCCACTGTATGAAGAATTTTTGGGTATAATATGTCACAGTTTATTTTATTTTGCTATCCTCACTTACATAAATGAACTATAGTGTCTTGCACCCACTTGTAAAAATAGATAAAAAAAATGTCTGAATAATTTTTGGTTTGACTAATATATATATATATATATATATATATATATATATATATACACAAAATAATGATAGTTGCTGATATATATATATATATATATATATCAGCAACTATCATTATTTTGTGTGTATATATGTATATCTATACACTATATTGCCAAAAGTATTGGGACACTCCTCCAAATCATTGAATTCAGGTGTTCCAATCACTTCCATGGCCACAGGTGTATAAAATCAAGCACCTAGACATGCAGACTGCTTCTACAAACATTTGTGAAAGAATGGGTGGCTCTCAGGAGCTCAGTGAATTCAAGCGTGGTACCGTGATAGGTTGCCACCTGTGCAATAAGTCCATTCATGAAATTTCCTCACTGCTAAATATTCCACGGTCAACTGTTAGTGGTATCATAACAAAGTGGAAGCAATTGGGAACAACAGCAACTCAGCCACGAAGTGGTAGGCCACATAAAATCACAGAGCGGGGTTAGCGCATGCTGAGGCACACAGTGCGCAGAAGTCGCCAACTTTCTGCAGAGTCAATAGCTACAGACCTCCAAACTTCATGTGGCCGTCAGATTAGTTCAAGAACAGTGTGTAGAGAGCTTCATGGAATGGGTTTCCATGGCCGAGCAGCTGCATCCAAGCCTTACATCACCAAGTGCAATGCAAAGCGTCGGATGCAGTGGTGTAAAGCACGCCGCCACTGGACTCTAGAGCAGTGGAGACATGTTCTCTGGAGTGACGAATCACGCTTCTCTGTCTGGCAATCTGATGGACGAGTCTGGGTTTGGTGGTTGCCAGGAGAACGGTACTTGCCTGACTGCATTGTGCCAAGTGTAAAGTTTGGTGGAGGGGGGATTATGGTGTGGGGTTGTTTTTCTGGGGTTGGGCTTGGCCCCTTAGTTCCAGTGAAAGGAACTCTTAATGCTTCAGCATACCAAGACATTTTGGACAATTTCATGCTCCCAACTTTGTGGGAACAGTTTGGGGATGGCCCCTTCCTGTTCCAACATGACTGCGCACCAGTGCACAAAGCAAGGTCCATAAAGACATGGATGAACGAGTTTGGTGTGGAGGAACTTGACTGGCCTGCACAGAGTCCTGACCTCAACCCGACAGAACACCTTTGGGATGAATTAGAGCGGAGACTGCGAGCCAGGCCTTCTCACCAACATCACTGCCTGACCCCACCTTGTGGAAAGCCTTCCCAGAAGAGTTGAGGCTGTTATAGCTGCAAAGGGTGGGGCAACTCCATATTAAACCCTACGGATTAAGAATGGGATGTCAGTAAAGTTCATGTGCACGTAAAGGCAGGCGTCCCAAAACTTTTGGCAGTATAATGTATATTTCTAATGTATAATGTTAATAATTTTAGAATATATAAATAATATATAACTTAAATTATTTTATTTAATTATTCTATTTATTATTATTATTAATAATGATAATTATTAAATTATTACACACTTATAAAAATAACTATATATATATATATATATATATATATTTATATAAATATATTTATTTATAAATGTATTTTATGCTTAAAATATTTTTAAATTATTCTATTTACAAACTTATTAATATTAGAATTTTATTATTGTATTAGTGTAATATTTTATGCATTACAAAAAGCACCTCAATAATTTAAAAGCAAGTCAATGTTTTAACAAGACCAGTTTTACAGCCCATATAACAAGAAGTCAATAACAAACCATTTTTAAATGTAGTTTGTGTAATCTGCCTGAGCTAAACTAGGGGCTATTGCACCTTTAACAGTATTTTATAGGTTAGTTAACAAGCATCCAAATATTGTGTGTGATTTTCTTTTTTTGTCTAGTCGTAAACGATGACGCTGTGTCTGTTTGACGCATGTTGTGAATTAGGTTGTTGAACTTAAACTTCCCAAATTCAAGAGCTGCCAACAGAATTTAATAACCAGCGTCTGTTCCTTTCTAAAACACGTACACAAGTCTGTTTCTGCTGGCACCACACCATGAAAAACTGGCACAGGCTTAGCACTGACTTGCTTGCCATGTTCGCATACATATTCATTCTTTCATTTCCTCCGTGTACATTTTTATGCAGTCGATATAATGCCTTTCTGAATCGTTCACTGAGGGGGACTGTTGCTTAATCTGTGGCCACAAGATGGTGGCATCAATCTATCTGTGTTTGAGTAGCATTAGTCTTTTTTAAAAGATCATTTCATGCCTCTCTCTGCATAGAGGAGATTATACTGCTGCAGTCTCTCTTGGCTTATGCTAATGTAGTTCATTACAGACCACAGACACTTTTATTCAGTCGTTTAACACTATTGACGCGAATACAAACAGACATTAGAAAACTTTAAACACTGCCTTTCATGCACCTGCCGTGTGTCTTTAGTCAAGTCGTGTATGGTGTATGTATGTGTGTGTGTGTGTATATATATATATATGTGTATATATAGTAACAAGTAACAATATATATATACACACCGATCAGGCATAACATTATGACCACTAACAGGTGAAGTGAATAACACTGATTATCTCTTCATCACAGCACCTGTTAGTGGGTGGGATATATTAGGCAGTAAATGAACATTTTGTCCTCAAAGTTGATGTGTTAGAAGCAGGAAAAATGGGCAAGTGTAAGGATTTAAGCGAGTTTGACAAGGGCCAAATTGTGATGGCTAGACGACTGGGTCAGAGCATCTCCAAAACTGCAGCTCTTGTGGGGTGTTCCCGGTCTGCAGTGGTCAGTATCTATCAAAAGTGGTTCAAGGAAGGAACAGTGGTGAACCGGCGACAGGGTCATGGGCGGCCAAGGCTCATTGATGCACGTGGGGAGCGAAGGCTGGCCCGTGTGGTCCGATCCAACAGACGAGCTGCTGTAGCTCAGATTGCTCAAGAAGTTAATGCTGGTTCTGATAGAAAGGTGTCAGAATACACAGTGCATCGCAGTTTGTTGCGTATGGGGCTGCATAGCTGCAGACCAGTCAGGGTGCCCAAGCTGACCCCTGGCCACCGCCGAAAGCGCCAACAGTTTTATTATATATATATATTATATATAATAGTATTATATATTAAACATTAACATTATTTTACTTATGCTGGATTATTATAATTGATTTTTCAGCCTTGATTGCCTCAAAACTTGTTTATAAAGCAGTGAAACTTTAAAGACCAGCAATATTTATTATGGAAGTAAATAAGGTCACATTTGATTTCACATTGTCTTTAATGAGTCTTTGAAACATGATAATTAGCTCCCAAAAATGGTGGGAACAAAATTAGTGTTTTGTTTTGTTTTTGTTTTTTTTGTCCTAACCAGCTGTGACAGTTTGCTTACTTTCTAACCGCCGACACAGAAATCTCGCTGGTCCAAAATCCAGCTCCAAAAGTGTAACTACGATAAGTCCTGATTGGCTGTTTTTGTCTTGTGTTGTCTTGCAGCATTTTCACTTTCAGTGTAGACAGACAGATTACTTTAGGCTGTAAACTAATCCCATCATGCCTGCTTTCGGACATACTGTCAGTTTTTTTTTTATTTTTTTTTATTGACTGAGGCATTTCTGCAGAGTCACAATAAATTTTATAGCAGGCCAAGGACACTAAACTGATGCAGTAAAAACCCAGTGGGCCACAATAACCACTGAGTATTTCTTTCTCCTCTGCAGGTGTGAAGAGGACGTGAACGAATGTGAACGTGAGCTGTGCGAGAACGGTGGCGTGTGCGTCAACACTTTCGGCTCTTTCTACTGCAACTGCACGCCAGGTTTCGTGGGCAGCGCTTGCTCTGTTCGTCCGGTGTTAGTTCCAGACATGCAGGCCGGCCACGCCTATGTCGGGAAGGAGGAGCTTATCGGCATCGCCGTCGTTCTCTTCCTCATCCTCACCCTCATCCTTCTCTTCATCGCTTTCCGGAAGAAGGTATTCCAGAAGAGCTATTCCCGGAATAACCTCTCCATGGTTCAGGATCCGGCTACAGCCGCCCTGCTGCACAAAGCCAACGGTGGGCACTACCCGCCGCTGCGCTGTGCCATCGGAGAGCCCATCAGCCTGTACACAGAAGGAAGCCTGACCGGCCCACCTCAGGTCCCCGTCAGGCCGATGGCGTACACGCCGTGTTTCCCCGGAGACCCTCGGGGAACTCTGGAGAAGAGGCCAGGGGACGGCCGAGGCCCGGAGCTGACGGAAATGAGCACTTTTCATCCGTCGGAGTCGCCACGGATACTGGGCGGAACCAACCGGAGGGGCGTGGTGGTGTGCAGCGTTGCGCCCAATTTGCCGCCTGTTTCGCCATGCCGGTCTGACTGTGATTCCCTACGGAAAAGCCCCTGGGAAGATGAGGGTAAGTGTAATATCCGTGTTGTATTTGTGTGTGTATCAGAGTATTTGAGGTGAAAATATATTTATAAATAATTTTTATATAATATATTATATGATTGGAATATTAATAGAAGAAGAAGAATTGTGCATGTATATTCAAACTTAATTAAGAAAAAAAAATCTAATCCATTTAAAAAAGATCCCCAAATGAAGAAAATTCTAAGACTTTTATTTGTTTGTTTGTTTATTAGTTAGTAGTAGTAGTAGTAGTATGTCATTTTAAATCGGTCATTTGTCATTAATTCATCATTAATTATCATTCTTTTTTTTTTACAAAACTTTTTATATATTAGATTTTTTTATTTCCAGTAATATTTCACAAATTCTACCTTTCTTTTCTTAAATTAAATATATGTATCAATATAATAATATTAAAATCATATATATAAAAATGTGTAATATGTAAAATTAATAGCAGAAGAACAATAGTAATTGTTTTTTAAAGAAACTCTTAATTTTAAATACATTTTTGCATATATACATTTAAAAAATAAAGAAAACTCAGGCTTTATTATTATTATTATTATTGTAATTTTAAAACTCATTATTTTATTATATATTTTCACTAAACAATTTTTATATTTGATCATACTCTTACCAGTAATATATTTCCCAAATTCTCCTTTTTTGTATTAGAATATATTTATACATATAATTTTAATATCATATATTAAATGATTTTAATATTAATAGCAGACGAATTATAGTAATGCTGCATGTATGTACAAATTCTAAATTTTAAATACATTTTTGCATCTATCAATTAAAAAAAGAACACCAAATTTATAATATTAAAATATACTATTACTATTATTATGTTGTTTCAAATTGCTCATTCATCATTCATTTTTACTAAACTTTTTGTATATTTGATTGTTTTCTTTCCAAAAATATTGCACAAATTCTATTTTTCTTTTATTTACGCTACTAATAGTCTGTGAATTATTGCTGACATCAATCTGACATCAGATGTTAAAGTGTATTATAATTGATGCACTGATCCTCTGATCAAAAAAAAAAAAAAAAAACCTTTCTCACTCCAGGCAAAATCATGCAACTCCTCTCCGCATGTCTCACATAGTCTGGTGTGTTTGTACGCATATGTTTATGCATGTTTATGTTTGCCAGTGTGAATTTATCAGACGGCTTTGATCAGTTCATGCCTGCCAACTATGAAAAATCCATCTTTCCCTTAACATGTTTTATTTAAATGCTGCATTTAACTGCATTTAACCTCACGCAGCTCAGAGATTGGTGGAGATCACTGCCGTTCCACACACACACACACACACACACACACACACTCGTATCTCAGTAACCCCCCTGAGCTTTTTGGCATGCACATTTTGATATTCAGACTCTTAATGAACCCAAATACGCCAACACTAAGAACACCACAGCATTCAAACTGTATGCCAATGCATCGATGGTAAGGCGACCTATGACTGTTTTCAGCGTAGATAACAAAACCTGCTGCCAGATTTCGTGTTATCAGTATATGTAATGGCGGAGCTTTGCACTTTTATCTTCTTAAACTCAGCTCCGTTTCCTGCTGTGACAGTTTAGGCAGCAGCGTACAGGAGAAAAAGCTTGTATTTGTTGAAACTGTTTCCACCTGCAGCTTCCCACTACCTAAGTTCTTATTTGTTTGGTGTTTTCGGTAAACATCAAATTATACTGTCATATAAAGGTTACAGCAAAAAATGGAAAACCTAGCTGCAGGTGGAAACAATTTTAAGGAGTAAAAGCTTTCAATTAATGGTTCATTTAATGTTGCTTTTTGTAAACCAAATCAAAAGTCACTTCGTTTGAAAATGACCTGGAAACAGAGCTGTAATAACTAGACCCATGCGGAATCAGCAGAAGTCTGTAGAATTGAAATGTCTGCCTCTTGTTTATCCATTTATTATTTAATATTTTAGCTTATTATATTTAGGGTTGGGTATCGTTTGGTTTTTAGTGATTCAGATTCTTATCGAATCCCATTTCATATCGAAACATTCTGTTGCAGCTGAATACCATGAACAAAAATCAGCAGCCTGAAGACCACTTACATGAGGAACCTTCTCCTATGGTTTTAACAAATATGCCACAGCAAAAACAACTAGACTTACTAATATAAATTTCAAACATGATTAAGACCGGTAATAAAATAAGAACAAATAATGAAATTAGCAATAGCACAAATAAATACAACTGAACAAAGTTCAGGTACAGAAACTGAAATCAAATATAATCAAATGTAAAATAACACTGCATAGTTTTCTTTTTACTAATTAAATATAGATGAATACTTATTATAGTTACAGAAGTTATTCAGTCAATATCAGCGAGTGATATTATTTTTCTTTTGTTGTTTGATTAACATTAATGACACAGGTGGCAGCGGGTTTATTAGGCTGCTGTCACTTTAAGAGCTGCATAGATCCAATATACTGTCTTTCTCAACTGTTTACGTTCAGTTAAGACATAATCAACTGTGTTATTTAGTTGTTTTGATATAAATTTGTGTGTATTTGCCCATTCGAGTGCAAGAAGACAGGAAAGAGATCTCAGTTCAGTATTCACACACTACATGAGAGGTGGCTTTCTGTGCGCAGCAGAGAAAACAGTGTGCGAGTGCTGAACTGAGTTCTCTTCTGCATCTTCCTGTGTTTGAACGCTTTAAAATCACATTAAAATGTGCAAACAGGAATCAATAAGTGGAATCGAAATGCGTGCCTTATCGAATCCAAGATTCTTGGAAATTTGGAACCGATTCTTGATACCCAGCCCTAATTATATTATGCTTTCTGCTACCAATACAAGTTGTATTCTCAGCTCTGTTTAACATTTTGCCATGTTTAAATATACTCCACAAAATCCAAAGATTTTTCTTTCTTTCAGAAAAAGTCTGCAGATTCAGTCTAGACCTGCCTGACTCATTGTTTGCTTTTGTTTTTATTTTATTTTTTTCATGTTTTATTTCAATTTGTATTTTGTTTTGCTTGTTTATATATATATATATATATAAAACAAGCAAAATAAAATACAAATTTTTATATATATTTTTTGTATATTTTGCTCACCAAGGCTTTATTTGATCAAAAATACAGTAAAACAGTAATATTGTAAAATATTATTACCATTTAAAAGAACTATTTTCTGTGTGAATATATGTTAAAATTAAATTTATTCTTGTGATCAAAGAATTTTTAGCATCATTACTTGAGACTTGATCCTCCAGACATGATCCTTCAGAAATCATTCTAAGATAATTTCTTATTATCATTAGTGATTTTTTTTTTTTTTTTTTTTTTTTTTTTTTTGTGGAAATCATGATACACTGCCATTCAAAAGTTTGGGTTAAGTAATATGTAAAAAAAAAAAAAAAAAGAAGAAGAAGAAAAAAGAAATGAATACTTTAATTTAGCAAAGGCATATTGAATAAATGCTGAAATAAATGCATTAAATAAATTGCTGAAAATAAATGCTGTTCTTTTGAACTTTCTAGTCATCAAAGAATCCTGGAAAAAAAAAAAATCAGTTTCCACAAAAATGTGAAGCAGCACAACTGTTTCCAACATTGATATGTTTCTTGAGCATCATAGGAATAAATTACATTTTAATATTCACCTAGAAAAGAGTTCTTTTAAATGAAATTGATCAAATAAATGCAGCCTTGGTGAGCAGAATTGACTTCTTTCATATATATATATATATATATAAAACATAGAATATATATATATATATATATATATATTCTATGTTTCTTTTTGTATTTTGCTTAATTGTATTTTTTTTTTTTTTTTTAATTTTTGTATTTTCTCTGTGTTTTTTCAGTGCCTTTTTGTTTGTTTTCTTTTGTTGTTTTTGTTTTGTTTTTGTTTTTTCATGTTTTCTTATCCAAGGTGACTTACAGCAGATGTATTTCGGAATATTTCTTTGAGATAAAGCTTGTTACTCTCCAGCTGATGACAGAGTGAGACAGTATCTCTCCTGTTCCTCGGACAGATCTTTATTAGGAATGAACTCAACTTTTATCTTAACTGAAACAGTTATTAATAATAATCCAAACCATCTGAAACAAAACTTTTGAATACACACTCAAAAGTTTGGGGTTCTGTACAAAGTCTCTTACTCTCAAAAATACAGTAAAAACAGTAGTATTATGAAAAATTAGTACAATTTAAATAACTGCTTTCCACTTTAATATATTTTAAAATGTAATGTATTCCTGTGATCAAAGCTGAGTTTTCAGCATCATTACTCCTGTCTTCAGTGTCACATGATCCTTCAGAAATCATTCTAATATGATGATTTGCTGCATAATATTTTTGTGGAAACCATGATCCTTTTTTTTTTTTATTCTTTGATGAATAGAAAGTTCAAAAGAACAACATTTATTTGAAATAGAGAAGTTTGTAACATTCTAAATATCTTTACTGTCACTTTTGATCAATTTAATGCATCCTTGCTGCATAAAAGTATTAAATTCTTTAAAAAAAAAAACATAACTTTATATGCTGAAGGACCAATAATCAGATTGTAACTGGCATTTTTATCTATCTCTTGCCGTTTTTATGTGCATTATTCATCAGGCGATCTGTGAACGGCTCATGGGAGTGCTTTTGAGAGTAAAAACAAAGAGAAAAGTCCCAGTAAAAAAAAAAAAATAAAAAAAAAAATAAAAATCTTTCCTAAATAAATCTTTACATCGATAAATACTGAGAGGAAAGTGGTTATGGAGGTATGTATATGGGGTCCATTCAGAGGAGAAGCTGATGGCAAAAGCCATTCTCCCTCTGGCATTAAATTCTCCCCCATCTGAATCCTCCGAGGCTTTTTACCGCCTATAATTACTTCATTTTTCATTTCCTTGTGGTTTGTGGTGTCCCCCATTCAAACCCTCTTAGGTCTTAAAAATCTCCACCTGTGAAATGCAAAGTGAGACAATTATATGCAGCTGTTATAAGCAGCCGTTTCCATGACACTGTTAAAGGAAAGATCAAAGGAAAAAATGTCCTGGAAAAGAAAGAAATTAAAAGGCAAACATCAGAGAAGGGACTTGGAATGGCGTGGAGATTCACCCACAGCTGTGACTAAAGCGTGTGTGTATTTATTGAAAGTTACGCAAGTTGTAATTGGTTGACATTCTGATCTTTGTGTTTAGGTAAAGTGGATTTGCTGGAGGAGGTCACATGTTTCTCTGGCAGTAACAAGGGCAGCAACTCGGAGGTCCAATCACTGAGCTCCTTTCAGTCTGATTCCTGTGATGATAACGGTAAGATCCTGTGTGTATGTGTGTGTGTGTGTGTGTGTGTTTACTGTTGTTCCTACTCATTGAGAAAGGATAAAGCAACATGCATCTTTCTTCAGGACTCTTCATAAAGTCATCCTCATCATCATTTTGTAAATGTAGTGAATATTTTAAGTCAGATTGGCTGTTGGAGGTATGTGTGTGTTGCTGCTCTCAAGTCTGCCTGGAAACTTCAGAAATCGTAATTACGACCTGATACTCTTTCAAGTTATTTTGGTTATGTCAGTCAATTTCATATTTCTCACTCTCTTTTTCGCAAGCTTTTTTTTTTTTTCTTTTTGAAGAGCAAAATATATGCATACGGTTTGCAATTGATCCGTCATCTGTCGGGAAAGAAAACTTATCTTGTTATTTCGAGATATTAAGTCGTTATTTCGACATAATATCTTGTTATTTCGACACAAGTCATTATTTCGACATAATATCTCGTTATTTTGAGAAATAAAGTCGTTATTTATAAAGTCATTATATATAACAAAGTCGCTATTTAAATGCAAATTCCCATGATAAACCTCTGGGATTTTGGAGCACCAACTTGTAACAGTAGGCCAACATAACTACAATGCGTTTGATTCCCTGTCTTATTCTGCCCTGTAGTGGCTAGTATCGAAAGAGAAAATACTGCTATTTTCACTTAGTGTAAATAGCATCTAAAGCTATTTGCACTGTAAATGATTATATTTATTAAAACTATTAAATGGATGCTGCCTTATTGGGAGTATAAAACCCACCCAACACCTTCCCCTAACCCTACCCAATTACACTTTTAATATTATTAAACACTCGTTGGGCAGTTTATTTCCACTTTTAGAACATTATTTTTATTTTTATTGAAAATAAATGCCTTTCTGATGTGATATGCGATGGGAAAATAGAGAAGAGCGAGCTCGGCAAAAGGCGGATTCGAACTCACAGCAATCGCGATAAAAGCCAGGACTGCGAGCCGACTCGCTACTGCTGCGCCACTGAAGATGTTGAATTTCGCACATTTTCTATTACACTTAATATATAATAACAAGTTATTCTGTCGAAATAATGATTTAATATCTTGAAATAACGACTTGTGTCAAAATAACGAGATATTATATTGAAATAATGACTTAATATCTCGAAACAACGAGATATTATGTCGAAATAACGACTTAATATCTCTAAATAATGAGTTTTTATGTCGAAATAACAAGATATTTTGTTGAAATAACTTGTGTCGAAATAATGAGATATGTCGAAATAACGAGATATGTCGGAATAACGAAATATGTCGGAATAAAGACTTATGTCGAAATAAAGACTTAATATTTCGATATAACGAGTTATGTCGAAATAACGATTTATTATGTCAAAATAATGACTTACTATCTCGAAATAATGAGTTATGTCGAAATAACGAGATAAGTTTTCTCCCCCAACCACAAGTTTTCTTCTTCTTTTTTTCCCCACCATGCGGTTCAGGGCCACCGTACTTATCTAATTACTTATTAAAAATGTATTTTTTCAAAAATGAACATAACTACTTCAAAATGTGCATTTTCAACATTGGTGTGTGTAATTTACATTGTAGAATAAAACATTCATGTATTGTCAAGTTATGTTTACCACCAAAATATTGGTCAGACTGTTTCATCTGTCTCTACCAATCTTTTTCCACCAAGGTTCTTTAATTTAAAAAAAAAAAAAACATAGTTTCTCGCTGTTAAATATGACATTGTAGTGACTCTAATTTACTCTAATCTTGTAAATACAATTATTCTGATTTGATTTGAATGCAGCAAGTGTGGGTGCGAATTTGTGTGTTGGTCACCTCACCACCATCTCTCCTCAGATTCGCTGGAATGATACCATGCTTGCCTTTCATTGGTCACAGCTAAATTCATCAGCAGCCAATCAGGGCACAGAAGCTTCTGCAGTGGACCAACAGTGTTACAGATATTGTGGAGTTGATTCTTCGGTTTGATTAGTCTGTGGGTTCGTTTGGTTCTCCTGTGTGTGTGTGTGTGTGTGTGTGTGTGTGTGTGTGTGTGTGTGTGTGTGTGTGTGTGTGTGTGCGCGTGTGTGAAAGTTTCTGACTGGTCTCCATTGCTTTCTCTTTCCAAGCTTCCATAGTGACGGTAATTCGGCTGGTCAATGATGCAGTCGACACGATTGAGAATGAAGGTACTCTTTCCCACCGCTGGATTCTGAAGCATCTTCCTTAAAAGCGCTTGAAGACACATGCACAAACCTTTAAACTTGTACTCACACTCCAAACAAACACACACTCTCTTTCTTTGTCTCTCTCTTTTTTTCTTGTTTACACACATACACATTTACTTTATTACATTTACTCTACATGTGAACCATAGACCCAATATTTGATAGAAAAAGCCCTCAAGTAAAGATAATTCAAATTTTATTTTGCATCCATTTCACATTAATATGTATTTTTTAAGCTTTTAGTTTTTATAATCATCCACAATTAGTTTAAATTGAGAGCCACCATTTTAATATAAATATTATTATGACTACAATCTAACCCAAACCCTTTCCCTTAAAAGAAAACTTGTTGAACTTGTAGTCATTTTAAAGCATTTTTCTTTCAGATTTTTTCTTTTAAATTGAAGACATCCTCAAAGGGTTTTGTCAGGTTTAGCTTGTTTCTTCTTGCTTTTTTCTACAAAATATAGTTAAGTACAATACCAAAAAGTAACTTTGCATTATTAATAGTGTAAGACTTAGTGTGTGTGTGAATGAGACAGCATTACTCATGAGGAGAAGCATCACCTCAGTCAGCAAGATGATACAGCAAACACACACACACACACACACACACGAGTCCCTGCTCAAATATTTTCTCTGAGAAACACACACCTACAAACACATCCCCAGATCATGCATTACCCCCAACGGAAGAGACCAAATCTTGCAAACACACACACACACACACACACACACGTTTGAAGTTGTAAAAAACAAAAAAATCTTTTCAAGTGTATCTTCAAAGCTAGACATGCTAAAGTAATGTAGGCTGATGAGCTTGTTTGAGCTTTTCCACTTGTCCTTTGATTTAGAGGTTGTAAATCTAACAAACTTCTGAATCTTGAAACTGGTTCATTCCGAGACATTTCAAAACTAGTTCATATTTACATATTTTAAAACCATTCCTTCATATTGTCAGAGTAATCCTTCAGCTGTATATTTAAAAGATTGATGGAGTAATTTTTTGTTTCATTGGCTGATACAAAGGAGATCTTTTAGCATAAGCGTTCCCATATTTCATTTCATGAGATGTAATGTGCTTTAAAGCAGGGTTGTTTTAGTATTATTTATACACTGTTTTAGCAATTTTATGTGCTTTTGTCTTTTTATTAGTTTGTTAATTTTAATATTTTTATTAGGGCTGTCAGTAGATAAAAAACAGGACCACCTATTTGCACATCAATAATGACGGACTCACACGTGCTTACCGTACGACTCCTGTACGTCACTGCAGTCGTTTACCTTGATTGCAGTCCTCATCCCATTTTGCGTGCTTCAGTCATTTATTTGCATTAAATTATTTTAACGCATTAAGAATTTTGAATTAATCGCATGCATTGACAGCCCTAATTTATATATAGTTTTAATATATATTTCAGTTTTAGTAATTTTAGTGCTTCAACATTAAGTTATTTCAACATTTCTAATTTTCGTTTGTTTTTCGTCTAATATTTATATTTTATTTTATTTCAAACTGTTTTTATAGTTTGAGTTTTAGTTAACAATAACAACATAGTGAACAAAAATACTTACTGCACCTTCAAAACCAGCACACAATGACATATTATCCATCTACGGCTAATGAACTTACAACCCGAATTCTGGAAATGTTGGGATGTTTTTAAATTTGAATAAAATGAAAACTAAAAGACTTTCAAATCACATGAGCCAATATTTTATTTACAATAGAACATAGATAACAAAACAAATGTTTAAACTGAGAAATTTTAAACTTTTATCCACTAAATGAGCTCATTTCAAATTTGATGCCTGCTACAGGTCTCAAAAAAGTTGGCATGGGGGCAACAAATGGCTGAAAAGCAAGAAATTTTGAAAAGATTCAGCTGGGAGAACATCTAGCAACTAATTAAGTTAATTGATATCAGGTCTGTAACATGATTAGCTATAAAAGGGATGTCTTAGAGAGGCAGAGTCTTTCAGAAGTAAAGATGGGCAGAGCTGTGAAAGAGTGCGTAAAAAGATTGTGGAATACTTTAAAAACAATGTTCCTCAATGTCAAATTGCAAAGGCTTTGCAAATCTCATCATCTACAGTGCATAACATCATCAAAAAATTCAGAGGAACTGGAGAATTCGACAAGGCCGAAGACCTTTATTGGGTGCCCGTGGTCTTCGGGCCCTCAGACAACACTGCATCACTCATCGGCATGATTGTGTCAATTACATTACTAAATGGGCCCAGGAATCTGCAGATGCCAACTAAAGCTCTATCATGCAAAAAGGAAGCCATATGTGAACATGGTCCAGTAACGCCATTGTGTCCTGTGGGCCAAGGCTAATTTAAAATGGACTGTTTCAAAGTGGAAAAGTGTTCTATGGTCAGATGAGTCCAAATTTGACATTCTTGTTAGAAATCACGGACGCCGTGTCCTCCGGGCTAAAAAGGAGGGAGACCTTCCAGCGTGTTATCAGCGTTCAGTTCAAAAGCCAGCATCTCTGATGGTATGGAGGTGCATAAGTGCATACGGTATGGGCAGCTTGCTTGTTTTGGAAGGCACTATGAATGCTGAAAGGTATATAAAGGTTTTAGAGCAACATATGCTCCCCTCCAGACGAGGTCTATTTCAGGGAAGGCCTTGTGTATTTCAGCAGGACAATGCAAAACCACATACTGCAGCTATTACAACAGCATGGCTTCGTCGTAGAAGAGTCCGGGTGCTGAATTGGCCTGCCTGCAGTCCAGATCTTTCACCTATAGAGAACATTTGGTGCATCATTAAACAAAAAATACGTCAAAGACGACCACAAACTCTTCACAGCTGGAAACCTATATCAGGCAAGAATGGGACCAAATTCCAACACCAAAACTCCAGAAACTCGTAATCTTGATGCCCAGACATCTTCAAACTGTTTTGAAAAGAAGAGGAAATGCTACACCATGGTAAACATGCCCCCGTCCCAACTATTTTGAGACCTGTAGCAGGCATCAAATTTGAAATGAGCTCATTTTGTGCATAAAATTGTAAAATTTCTGTTTAAACATTTATGTTATTTATGTTCTATTGTGAATAAAATATTGGCTCATGTGATTTGAAAGTCTTTTAGTTTTCATTTTATTCAAATTTAAAAAACGTCCCAACATTTCCGGAATTCGGGTTGTAGTTTATGATTAGTTTATGCTCTCATTTTTCAACTAAATAGCTTATGTTTTGTGTCTGAGGTCTGTGGTGTCTTTTATATTAGCTAAAGATTGCTTTACATATGTTTTAGTTGATATACGCAATCTGTAAAGGGATCCAGTATTTTTAGTCCAAAAAGTTTAGTTCTATTTTGTAGGACAAAGATTTTAACCTAATTTGCTGAATGGAGTAGTTTGTATGGCTCTCGAGGCACTGTTGTTATTGCTTGTTTTTCTGCTCAGTAATGGACTACAGACTCACACTTACACTTGGTCCACATTTAAATGACATTTCAACACTAACTTAATCACATTCAATCAAACACACACCAATGAAGATCAAACATGGGCACTTTAATAAGCTGGGAAGGAATGCGCACATTTTTACATCACTATTCTCTCTCTGTTTTTAGTCTCTCTTGCTCTCTGTTTTCTCTTACCCTTACAAATATTTACCATGGCAATTAGAATTTCTCTAATATAGCCTACTAGTTAATGTTACTATTAAACAAATATTTTTATTTCATAGCAACAATAAACTGTATAAGCAGCATTCTTGTCATTAGTGAAGCATCATTTTTACTATTGCTCATAATTGGTGTTAGTGATTTGAACAAACTCTAGCCCTAAATATTCAGATTTGGTCCTTGTTTGTGCTACTTAAATCTCATAATCAGCTTTTCAGCTTCAAAATCCAAGTTACTATTCACTCCCATTATAAAGCTTGGAAGAGCCAGGATATTTTTTTAATATAACTCCAATTGTGTTTGGCTGAAAGAAGAAAGTCATATACATATATATAGGATGGCTTGAGGGTGAGTAAATTATGGGATAATTTTCATTTTGGGGTGAACGTAAACAGTTGAGGAAGAAAATGCATGTGTAAACAGTATATTGGATCTGTGCAGCTCTTGAAGTGACAGCAGCCTAATAAACCTGCTGCTGTCTCTGTCATTAATGTTTAAACAAAGATCAAAAGAAAAAGAAAATCACTCACTGATCATGACTGAATAACGTTTGTAACTTGAGGATTCATCTATATTTAATTAGTAAAAAGAAAACTATGCCGTGTTGTTTTACATTTGATTTCAGCTCCTGTACCTGAAATGTATTCAGTAGTATTTATTTGTGCTATTGCTAATTAATTTATTTGTTCTTAATTTATTACTGATGGTTTACTTGTCTTTTAATAATGTTTGAAATTTATATTAGTTAGTCTAGTTGTTTTTGCTGTGGTATTTTTGTTAAAACCAGGAAAAGGTTCCTCATGTAAGTTTTCTTTAGGCTGCTGATTTTTGTTCATGGTATTCAGCTGCAACAGAATGTTTTGCTAAATATGTTTGATTTCTAAATGCTTGACTTCGTTTTATTACCTTACTGGAATCGAAACTGGGAATCGATAAGAATCAATAAGCGGAATCGGAATCGCTAAAATTTTTTAAACAATACCCAAACCTAGGTATCAAATGCACCAGAATATCACAAAACACACAGAAATACATGCACATATCTGAAGGATAAATGTCAGGTATGATTTCCAAACCACACACATCTACATGCAATGTTAATGCATTTGAATATGATGTTTGTACATAAACACAGTTCAGGGTGTAGGATGGGTTTGGTGCTGACCCACAAATCTGTCTTTCTCTCTCTGTCTTTCTGCTTCTTTTCTGCCTGCCAGTGTCCGTTATGGATCAAGGTCAAAACTTCAACAGAGGTGATTCACATTCTCTCTTTCCTTCTGCTTTGTTCAGCTAAATCTCCCGGAGTTCTTGCCCTCCTTCCTTTTCAGGCTTTGTTCTGTCTATTCCTCCCTCTCTCGCTTTCCGTATTGCTGACAAACTGAGCTATTGCATTCTGGGAAGTGTCACATCATCCAGCAGCGAGATGCTCTTTGTCGACACGCACTCACACACGCACACATCAGAGTACCTGCAGTCCTCCGTCACCCCTTTCCTCTCTTTTTCGTCTGTCTCTTCCCCCGCAGTGCTTCCATTGCTGACTTTGTGTTTTCTTTTGTTTGATATTGATGTTTTCTGATAGTGAGGATTAGGTCGTGTACAGTGTGTGTGTGTGTGTGCGTGTGTTTGTGTGCGTCCCTGCGCTTCTGTGTTTCATGCATCGCTGCATGCAATCCTCACCCTCATTTATTTTGGTTTGCATTTTTGATGAATGTTTCGCTTGTGTCAACAACACGTCCTCTGAACCTTGACCTCTTGTCCTGGCTGTGTCTTCAATCACCTTGCAGGCATGTCCACTCACTCCAGCAAGACCTGCATGTGGAGATGTTCAGTATAATGTTCCTGTCCCAAAACCCCAAAAACGCATCACACATGGGCATCCCAGACTCATTTGAAAAACATGCCTGTGGCAACATTTCTGGGCAATCTCACAATTTTGAGGAATTGCTAGTAAATTTCACAAATAATTACAAAGAATTGGCAAGTAAGTAGCATTGAATTAAACATGAAATTTTGTAGTAGAAAGACTGAAATAGTATTTTCTTGTAAAACATACTCAAACAATCCTTGTTTCACTTACAATTTTTCAGCGTAGTTTACAAATCATGCACTACGGTAAAAGAAATCATAACAACAGTATTGTGCAAGGAACCCAATGAAAATACGTCTTTATTAAAGGGTTAGTTCACCCAAAAATGAAAATTCTGTCATTAATTACTCACCCTCATGTCGTTCCACATCCGTAAGACCTTCGTTCATCTTCAGAACACAAATTAAGATATTTTTGATAAAATCCGATGGCTCAGTGAGACCTGCATTGACAGCAAGATAATTAACACATTCAGATGCCCAGAAAGCTACTAAAGACATATTTAAAACAGTTCATTTGACTACAGTGGTTCAATCTTAATGTTATGAAGCGACGAGAATACTTTTTGTGCATCAAAAAAAACTAAATAACTTTATTCAACAATATCTAGTGATGGGCGATTTCAAAACACTGCTTCATGAAGCTTCAAAGCTTTACAAATCTTTTGTTTCAAATCAGTGGTTCAGAGCGTGTATCAAACTGCCAAAGTCACGTGATTTCAGTAAACGAGGCTTCGTTATGTCATAAGTGTTTCGAAATTTTAATGGTTTACCACTTGGGGGTGTGACTTTGGCAGTTTGATTCACGCTCTGGACCACTGATTCGAAACAAAAGATTTGTAAAGCTTTGAAGCTTCATGAAGCAGTGTTCTGAAATCGGCCATCACTAGATATTGTTGAATAAAGTCATTATTTTGTTTTTTTTGGCGCACAAAAAGTATCCTCGTCGCTTCATAACATTAAGGTTGAACCACTGTACTCACATGAACTGTTTTAAATATGTCTTTAGTAGCTTTCTGGGCATCTGAAAGTGTTAATTGTCTTACTGTCAATGGAGGCCTCACTGAGCCATCGGATATTATCAAAAATATCTTAATTTGTGTTCTGAAGATGAACGAAGGTCTTACGGGTGTGGAACGACATGAGGGTGAGTAATAAATGACAGAATTTTCATTTTTGGGTGAACTAACCCTTTAACCGTTAATCTGCTCCTGTAATCATAATTTGTGTGAACAGGAATAGTTTTTTGTTTTTTTTTACTGCCACTAGTGTTCATTACAGCTGGAAACTGCAGTGAATTGTATGTATAGGTACGTTTTTAGAGTTTTACTAAATTGTAGATAGACGCATGTTTTTCCAATGAGCATAGGTTGCAAATGAGACACGCTACGGTCTCGAAAAGTGCGTCATTTGGGACAGGACCGAGATCTAACCTGTTAACCTCCCTTCAGAGTGGTCCAGCATGCAGCCCTACACGATTCTGTACCTACCGAAGGACCCCGTTAGTTGTTTGTTCACTCGATGTTTACTAACTTCCTGTTTCCTGTTTCTCCAGCATACCACTGGGACACTTCCGATTGGCTGCCGAGCACACGCCTACCTGACATCGAGGAAGTTCCCACCTATGAGACGGGTGAAGTAGGTGTGACTTTAGAATCTGACTATTACCTCGGCGGATTCGATATCGACAGTGATTACCCGCCTCCTCAGGAGGAGGAGTTTATGTCCCAGGACCAGCTGCCCCCGCCCCTTCCCACCGAGGAATACGACACCTCACCCGCCAATCAACTCGCTTCCAGAGAGAGCACGCTAAGCGGGGACCGCAAGCCCCGCCCACACTTCCACCCCAGCCAATACTTGCCCCCGCATCAGCTGCCACTCGGCTCCGCGGGGGAGGAGTTTAGCACTTTTACAGGCAGGGAGGAGCGCCTGTCCGTCAACGCCTCCTCTGCCTCCGACGTTTCCTCTGCACCCTGTGGGTTCGAAGACTCTGAGACGGGAGGAAGCTTGGATAGTTTGGAGGATATGCACCCACATACGCAGCAGACTGAGGTCTGACACGCCACCGGGAACTAAAGACGCAGTTACTGACGTTAGCTGGACGTGTTTTCAGACATAAAAGACACTAAACTCTCCCGTCTGTCAGTGCTCGTGAGAATAAAGCGAGACGGATGCAGCGGACACGGTCTGAGGACTGCCGACGCCACAGACAGACTCTCAGCGCTGCCCTCTGCATGAGCAGCCCACATATAAAAGCACAGGAAGTGGCGAAAGTGATGTCATGGGTGGAGACCTTACGATTAAAGCAACAAGAAACGTAATATCGAGCGGAAACCAATGATCTGTAGACGTGTTTTCAGAAATCGCCTGGTGCATTTCATTGCTCCTTCCAGTTCCTTATTTGTTTGGTGCTGCCCTTTGTGAGTTTAAAATCGAAAACCTAGTGAGCTGCCTACAGCTTTATGCTACCTTTTAAGATACCTCCAAATAGAAAACAGAATTCATCCAAATTCTGTTTAAATCTTTATTTGGAATTTCACAAAAAATCAATCTTTTGTAATTACACTTTTTAAAAACACAGCCTACAATTACATGCAACAAAGAATAACAATATACTAATATTAATACCCATCCTAAATTAAAATAGGATATTACAGCATAAAAACAATGAACTCTCTAAAATTATAAGGTGGCGTCACACATATACTTCCCAGAATGGATTGCAAAAAAAAAGTAATCCAAGATGGCAGACAAGTCGAGCATGTTGAGTGTCGACTATAAATATACTTGTATTTCATTTAATACAAAAAAAAAGTTATTAAAAATAGTTACATATAAGTTTTAAAATGACCCTTAGGCAATATCTATGTGTGATACATATTTTTATTTGTTGTTAGCATCAAACTCTACATCTTTGCTGAAGAAAAAAAGGTGGTTTGCTGGTCTTAAACTAGTTTAAAGGGTTAGTTCACCCAAAAATGAAAATTCTGTCATTAATTACTCACCTTCATGTCGTTCCACACCCGTAAGACCTTCGTCTATCTTTAGAACACAAATTAAGATATTTTTGATAAAATCCGATGGCTCAGTGAGACCTCTATTGCCAGCAAGATAATTAACACTTTCAAATGCCCAGGAAGATACTAAAAACTTATTTAAAACAGCTCATGTGACTACAGTGGTTCAACCTTAATGTTATGAAGCGACGAGAATACTTTTTGTGCGCCAAAAAAACAAAATAAGGACTTTATTCAACAATATCTAGTGATGGGCGATTTCAAAACACTGCTTCATGAAGCTTCAAAGCTTTACAAATCTTTTGTTTCGAATCAGTTGTTCGGAGCGTGTATCAAACTGCCAAAGTCACGTGATTTCAGTAAACGAGGCTTCGTTACATCATAAGTGTTTCGAAATTTCAATGGTTCACCACTGGGATGCTTGACTTTGATAGGCAGTTTGATACACGCTCCGAACCACTGATTCGAAACAAATGATTCGTAAAGCTTCAAAGCTTCATGAAGCAGTGTTTTGAAATCGCCCATCACTAGATACTGTTGAATAAAGTCGTTATTTTGTTTTTTTTGCGCACAAAAAGTATTCTCGTCACTTTGTAATATTAAGGTTGAACCACTGTAGTCACATGAACTGTTTTAAATATGTCTTTAGTAGCTTTCTGGGCATTGAAAGTGTTAATTATCTTGCTAGCAATGGAGGCCTCACTGAGCCATCGGATTTCATCAACAATAACTTAATTTTTGTTCCGAAGATGAACGAACGTTTTACAGGTGTGGAACGACATGAGGTGAGTAATTAATGACAGAATTTTCATTTTTGGGTGAACTAACCCTTTAACATTTCTCTCAGCAAGCAGATGTTTAGCTGATCAGCCAGCTGGTTTCCCAAGAGCCCAAACCCCCTATAAAACCCTCAAAAAAGACCTCAGTGTAACCAGCTTGGCCAGGCTGGGAGATCAGCCAGCCATCTTAGGCTGGTTTAAGCAAGTTTCAGCAGATTATGATTCAGTTGATTTGTTTTCGTTGTAGATCATTCCAAATCACTCACTTATGAGGGAACATTTCAGTTCGGATGCCACCTTAAAAGGCAGCTCACTAGGTTTTGGTACAGAACACGGATATGAATCTGTTTTCTATAAATTGTCAAAAAGCACACGTTTTCTGTATCTTCCCAAAATGTAGTTTTTGTTTTGTTTTTTGTTTTAATGCATTGACTTTTTTTGCACTAAACTGATGGACGATACAGTCAGATTTACAGCGGCCCTGTCTGAAATGATTCTGTCATGCCATATTTAAGTCCCTGGACTGGTAGCAGCGTCGTCTTTTGTGTGAAGCATTAATTGGATCCTTAATAGCACTATTTTTCAAGCTGATCATTTTCGATGCGTGTGAGTGTTTTAATGGAACGTGGGCGACTCTCTTCTGTAAGTTACGTCTGCCCTTTTTGTCTTGTGAAAACATCACGATTGCATATCAGAAAGCCATAAGCAGAATATCATTGCCGTGTCCAATAACATTTGTGTGTTCACAGGCACTTACAATGCAAGAATGACACATGCCTGTAGTAGCTTGCAGTCCAAACCTCCGGTTCTTTACCGATCCAAAACCAGAGAAAGGAGCGGAATGAGAGAGCGAAAGCAATAACAGCAAGTCAGAAAGAGGGAAATGCCAAGTCCTGAAACAGAATAATGAATAAAAGATGCAGGGAAAGAAAATGTAAAGAAAGTGAAAATCAATAAAATATAAATCAAAATGAGAACGAGGGAGAGAGAGGCATGATACTGTGGACCAACTTTGGATTGGAATGGCATTTTAGCCCGAAGGGAACATGATTGAGATGTTTGCCGTGAGCTGATTTAAGAGCGTGCACTGTAATTTTGAATGCCATTGGGCGGATCTTTTTTTGTAAAAGCTGTAATTTTGACAAATTGTTGTACAGTGTATATAAGTTGTTCAAATCCAGATTTTGTAGATATTGAACTGCAATCATGGCAGGGTTTGTGCATCCTGCGAGCGTTTGGCGCGGACGAAAAGGACAAACACACAAACTCACGTACTTTTGCTTACATTTTTAACAAATGTGCGCACACATCGTTTTGCTTGTGTGCATCTTTTTTTCTTTTTTTTTCTTTCTTTTTTTTTGCAGCTCCTTTTTTCACAGTAGAAAACTGCTTTTTACTTTTTCAAAATATCAGTTTCTCCGCCCATCTTTTTTGTATTGTATTTTTATTTCGTTTCACCAAGTTTATATTATAGAAAAGGGAATTACTTTGTGCAGGGGGTTTTATTTTTATTCATTTGATTGTTTGTTTCATTTTAATTTCATATTTGATTCATGTTGTTCTGTTGACTGTGAAAAACAGTATTAAAACATGCCTGTTATAAGTGTAAAACTGCTTTTCTTCACTCCTGGATTTTTTTTAGTTTTTGTTTTGTGTTTTTTTTTTTTTTTAATCAATTCTAAAATTAAAAAAAAAAAAAAAAAAAAAAAAAAGAATGTTGATCAAACTGAATATTGCTTTGAAGTTTATATTTTGTTAAAGACAACATAAAAATCTATATTAAAAGCAAGTTTACACCAAGAACAATAACTATAATGATAACTATATTAGCGTCCACACCAGCGGATGATATTGTTCTGTTTATTATAAGCTCTGCAGTTTTGTCGTCTGCCGCTTTAAAAGCTCGAGCTCTTTAAAGTTGGATGGATTCTGATTGGCTGTCAATGCTTTTATCATTCATCAACTGGAGAAAATAATTCTAAAAGTGATTCCAACGATATCATTTCCTGGTGCCAATATAGTTGTGGTGTGGACTCTGCTATTCTTTTATATTTTAAATTATTTTTAGAACTATATCTTAAAGGCTGTCTTTATTGTTTTTGTTCTTGGTGTGAACGGGCCTTTATTTACTTTCTTCTTACTAAATGTCCAATCTTATTGTTCATGATACTGTGTTTTTGGATCACATTCTTAAAAAAATGTTTGGGTAACACTTTACTTAAAGCCTTTATATATAATATTAAGGCTTTATAAAGCATTATAAAAGTATTTTTAATGCATTAATTAAACCTTGTAATTCACCTTATAATGCATTGTATGGTCTCATAAATAATTGTAATCACAGTTATAATACATTATAATACTGTATTGTTTCACCTTTAGAAAGTATAATGCATTAAAACATGACAAAACCAATTCCAGATGGAATCTGAAAATATTATAATGCATTTTAAAGGTAGGGTAGGCAATTTTTTTCATAAACACTTTTTATTATACTGGTTGAAACTCTTTTCACATCCTGAAAGCAATCAAATAATAGAAGTGGTCTAAATATTAAAAAATATACATATATCATCTATGGAAGTTTCAGGACCAAAAAATGTTCGTCCAATCACTGCATTCGGTCCGAAGGCAATGACAGGATGTCCTACCTGCCTGTCAACATATGTATTTGCATACCTCCGCACACCCTGACATCACACGTTTCATGAGGCTAGAGTTGTAGACAGTCACCAAGTGCCAGTGTTGCCAAGTCCACGGTTTTCCTGCGGAATTGGGCTACTTTTACATTGTTGCAGCAGGTTGTTTTTTTATTCTGCAGGTTGAAGTGACTCACCCCATCCCCCGGCCCACCCTCGAAATGAATTTTTCCCCCTGGAAAGCAATTTTTACCAGAGGACCCCCTGAAACAAGATTTGTACCGGAGGAAAGGAAGGGTCTGAAGGGAGGGTGGGATCTAATGCTTCCAAAGCTAGCTTGCTATAGCTAGCCTCTATGAAACTGCCTACCCTACCTTTAACTTTGGTCACAATTATTTATGATGTAATGCATTATAACATACATTATGAATACCTTTATAATGCTTAATACATAAAGGCTTTAAAGGATTAGTTCACTTTCAAATGAAAATTAGCCCAAGCTTTACTCACCCTCAAGCCATCCTAGGTGTAGATGACTTTCTTCTTTCTGATGAACACAATCGTAGAAATATTAAATATCCTGACGCATCCTAGCTTTATAATGGCACTATGCGTTACCAAACGAGTATGAGCTGAAGAAAGTGTCTCCATCCACATCCATCCATCATAAACATATTCCACACGGCTCCGGAGGGTTAATAAAGGCCTTCTGAAGCGAAGCGATGCGTTTGTGTAAAAAAAATATCCATATTTAACAAATTATGAAATAAAATATATAGCTTCAGAAGGCCTTTATTAACCCCCCGGAGTTGCGTGGAATATGTTTATGATGGATGGATGTGGATGGAGACGCTTTCTTCAGCTCATACTTGTTTGGTAACGCATAGTGCCATTATAAAGCTCGGATGTGTCAGGATATTTATTAATATTTCTACGATTGTGTTCATCAGAAAGAAGAAAGTCATATACACCTAGGATGGCTTGAGGGTGAGTAAAGCTTGGGGTAATTTTCATTTGAAAGTGAACTAATCCTTTAAGTAAAGTGTTACCAGTTAACATAAACTAATAATATAGCCTTCATGATCTAGTCACATTTTATTGGATAAAACTAAACACTGCCCTACATTTTTCTGTTGAATATTGTCTTTCACAAGGAAATGCATTCTGTTATAGAAAGTAAATGCTCTTTCATGTTGTTCCTAAAAGCATTGCAAATGTCATATTTTGTGTGATCACTTTTATGTTTTGACCAGAACACACACTAAAAAAATCTTCATTTGAGGATTCACACTTACCTGGCAACAAGTGCTATAACTCAATAACACTTCAGATGTTTACAATCAGTGTGTGTATAATAAGAGATCGATAGTAACTCGTCAGAGTCTTTCTAGAAGGAGAAGAATGTACACGGTTTGGTATTTAATCAGGTCTGTGTGGGTCTGTATGGTGTGTGTGTGTAGTTAGAGTGTAATCAGACTCTCACTTTGAGAGCTTCTGAGGCTCATTATCTTCACTGATGTGACTTTTTGAGTGGACTGGGTGCTTCGATTTCTTGTTCTCAATCATTTTTTTTGCCTCTGACTTTAAGGGCCTATTCAGCTGAACTGATGTACATGTCTTCTCGGAGACCAGAAGAATTGGTGCCCTTTTAAATGGTGGCTCTCACCTCTTGATGGGCTTCTAATGAAAAAATCTCCAGATTAAACCAGGTGGACGGTGGACATGGAACAGTGCAAAACTTCAGGATTACTGCACTAGTTTGATGACACAAGGGGTTCGGTTCTGTTCCAAAACTAGCGGCTGAGAGAAAAGAAATTTTGTTCTTATTTTTGAGTCATGAAGTAAAGTTTGGGAAAGTCATGGAAATGTAATAATAGTGATGAGTTTTTCCAGTTAAAATATTTCAGTGGATATCACTTTTCTGTATAATAAAATTTGCTCACAAGCAATAGTGATGATCAGTTATTTTTAATGATTGAATCAGTTCTTTTAGAAGAATCGGTCAAACCTGTTCATACAGTAAATCAGTCTGAATGATTTGTTAGCAAAAATAAATTTATATTAGTTCTTCTCACAAAACTATCTTGAAATATAGTGCACGAGTCACATGGAGCATTTTTATGATATGTTGCTTTTTTGGCCTTTTTAAAGCTTAAAAGCAGTGTTGTTATTAAAAATGTTGCCTTGGCAACTAAATGAAATAAAATAAGTTGAAGAACTAAAATGACTAAGGACACATTTACAAGACAACGATGTACTAAAAACGAAAAAGTTCATGTCTTAGCAAAAACGTTTATTCACACGGATCTGTTAAAATAAGTAAAAACGCTGTATCATTCATGCCAGGCCAGTAGTTGGTGATGTCATTTGACACTATGCGCCTATAGACTGAACATGTAATATGCATGCGCATGACGTCACCATTTTCACAAATTCACATTTTTGTAGTTTACACAGAAACAATAACGGTATCATTTTCAAAAACTTGCGCTTAAAGGGTTAGTTCACCCAAAAATGAAAAAATCTGTCATTAATTACTCTCCCTCATGTCGTTCCACACCCGTAAAACCTTTGTTCATCTTCAGTACACAAATTAAGATATTTTTGATAAAATCCAATGGCTCAGTGAGGCCTCCATTGACAGCAAGATAATTAACACTTTCAAATGCCCAGAAAGGTACTAAAGACATATTTAAAACAGTTCATGTTCAACCTTAATGTTATGAAGCGATAAGAATACTTTTTGTGTGCCAAAAAAACAAAATAACGACTTTATTCAACAATATCTAGTGATGGGTGATTTCAACTGCCAAAGTCATGCCCCCAGTGGTGAACCATTGAAATTTCGAAACACTTATGATGTAATGAAGTCACTTATGATGTACTGAAATCACATGACTTTGGCAGTTTGATACGCGCTCCGAACCACTGATTCAAACAAAAGATTCGTAAAGCTTTGAAGCTTCATGAAGCAGTGTTTTGAAATCGCCGATATTGTTGAATAAAGTCATTATTTTGTTTTTTTGGCGCACAAAAAGTATTCTAGTCGCTTCATAACATTAAGGTTGAACCACTGTAGTCACATGAACTGTTTTAAATGTCTTTAGTAGCTTTCTGGGCATCTGAAAGTGTTAATTATCTTGCCATCAATGGAGGCCTCACTGAGCCATCGGATTTTATCAAAAATATCTTCATTTGTGTTCTGAAGATGAACGAAGGTCTTACGGGTTTGGAACGACATGAGGGTGAGTAATTAATGACAGAATTTTCATTTTTGGGTGAACTAACCCTTTAACACGTTTTCAAAAGTTTGAGTTTTCAGGCCTCCAAAATGCTTTTGTCGTGTAAATGAACATCCAAAACGTACGAAAAGGTTTCCGTTTTTAGATGAAAATGGTGACGTGTAAACGGCCCCTAAAAAAAATGACAAAGTGGCCGTTTACACGACACATTTTTCATGGATCCGTGTGAACAGGGATCGTTTTGAAACGTCATCTGTACGCAACAACAACAACAACAAAAAAAAACGCAAAATAAAAAGTTTTCAATTTTTTGTACATCGTTGTCATGTAAACGTAGCCTTAAGCACATATCAAAAGGAATAAAATTAAAAGTGAAAATATAAAAATAAAACATAATTCAAAATATTAATAAATACCATATTGGTAAACAAATAATACTAAATAAAAGTTGTACAAGTTTGAAACGGCATGAGGGTGAGTAAAAATGATGTCAGAATTTTCTTTTAACCCTTTAAATTCAAGTATTGCCTCCCGGTAAGTACTTACACATTGCCAAGAGCGCAACATCTGGAAAGTACTGCATATTTGTATCATATTTGCAAGCAAACATCTGATAAGCATCTCAAGAGCCAATTCGTGCACATTCTAAATCACGAATGCCACAAAAAAAAAAAAAAAAAAAAAAACAGCTGCTGAAAGTTGTTCTCCCATCCAACAGGGAAGCATTGCAGATGGGCAAACTAAAAAGTTACAAGACTGCAAATACATACATGTACATTGTGTTCTTTCAGGGCTGATCCAGTCCTTGTGCATTAGCCTGGAAATATATTTTTTTATTGAATTATCATAAACACCTCGAAATGTGGATGCAAGCCCCTTGAGGAACAACTAGTGATTGTAATAGCACTGCCTATTTACATGTTCATTGTTCTGTTACATGTAACGCATAATTGCTTTTCAAAAAATGAAAAGAGCTTCTACCTCTCTGTCCTTCTGCTTCATTGTGGTTTATAAAATAATATCTGCATTTTCCACCATGCTGTCCACTTTGATCATTTTTCCTCTCTCAACTGTATTTAAAAATGCAACAAGCGTAGTTGTAGTTTCGGCACTCAACAGTATTATTCATTACCTCTGCTGAGATATTCATGAGTCGGATCTAATCGTGCACATGAGGCAGATGAGGACACGTTTGCTAATGTGTGTTGAAATGTGTTGTGGTGTGACACTGTGTCAGAGTGTATCGTGTGCAGGTGGTCTTCTCCATCTAATTTATATTTATCTTCTCTGTTTGCTTCAGTAATTGCTGATGTGTTATTGTCATTTATGTCACTGGCTATCAAAGAACTCATTGAAGTTTTGTTGCAGGAGTTTTTGAAGCTTTATGAAGCAGCTCATTAATCATTAGGCTCAGGTGCAACGAACTCTTAATAATTGTTCTTATGATCACTAACTAAAGGGTTTTTGCAAAAAGCTGCAGATTTCTGGTCTGCTGTCTTAGGGACTGTTTACACAACACCGCTTTCAACTAAAAATGGAAAACTTTTAATGTGTTTTTTTTTTTTTTTTTTTGGCCTTTCACTTACACAACAACGGCTTTTTGGTTTTTTCAAAGTGCAAAACGATACAGTTATTGTCTCTGTGTAAACTACAAAAATGTGAGTTTCTGAGTAACAGTGACGTCATGCACATGAGTATTACGTGTTCAGTCTATAGACGCATAGTGTTTCTTTACAAAGTGACATCACCAACTACTGGCCGATCAGCAGAATACAGTGTTTTTGGCCATTTTTTTGTAGATCCGTGTGAATGGGGATCATTTGGGCAACATTGTCATCTGTACGAGAAAAACGCAAAGGAAAAACTTTTCAGTTTTTAATACATTGTTGTCGTGTAAACGTACCCTTAGCTGGGCTCAGTTTAGTCTCAGCCTCAGACGCCACGCCACACATCGTTGGCTGAAGGTCTGATGCATAAGTCAAACAAAATGGGAAACACTTTGGGAGTTTCGAAATCGTCATCTGATTGGTTAAATTCTACATGATTTCTGGGAGACGTGTGTGTCGTGTTCTTTAACTGTCCACCTGGAAACAAAGCTGTAGTGAAGCCAAACCCCCTCATGGAAAAAGAATGCTGCCGTGTTTACAACTGTGACAATGAGTTCTTATCAGACTCAACTAAATGCTGGATTTTCAAAAGTATGTGAAGTATGTAAAGTTCATGGCACAGACTCTTTAAAATACGTCCAACGCGCCGGTCTGTTATCGTAGGTACATCAACGTTACATTTACATACCCCTAAATATGACGCGGAACAAAACAAACTGTGAATGGTTGCTTTTCATGTCAGTCAGATGTCCTCTTGAGCGGTCCTTGGCCAATGAAAGCTGCGATGGAGTCCAGACCGTATGTCATTAGTCTGAAGGTCTGGCTATGTAAGAATACACTCAGTTGGACTTTGATCATGTCAAGCTGGTCCATGTTGGGTCCTGCCCTATTTAACAACTGGGTCACTGCTGTAAGATAATCTAGCTGTGGTTGCCAGAAATTCACTGTATATAGATATACACATACACAATATTGGCCAAAAGTGATGTCCAGAGGGGATATTTCTTTTTATTGACCCTACAGGTTTGATTAAACCATCAAAATATGAGGAAAATATTTTATATTTTAAATATGGGGGAAGAACAAAAAACTAAAAGTATTTATCTGACAAAATTATTTGGCAAAAAAGGCATAGAAATACAAAATGCTCACAGGAAAAAGCATGCATTGACTACAACATAAACAGTTATTAATATTTAATTGGTTCTCTCTTGTTTGTGGATGTGTTCATTATTTCTATGTATGACAGCCCGGCCAAAAATTATGTCCGCACAATTTATGCAATATGCTTACAAAATCTTTTTAATAATATTTGAATAAAGGGTGTAGAATCAGCAAATCATCAAATTAGAATGATTTCTGAAGGATCATGTGACACTGAAGACTGTAATGATGCTGTATAATTGTATAAATAAATGTATTTACAATATAATATACATTACCTTTTAAAAAAACAAATATATAAAATTAAATAAATGTGCATACTTCAAATTGCATTTTGTGAAAGAAGCATGCGACTATCACGGAGCGATGTTATTAATTTTTGATTTGATAGGGGCCACTTGGATGAGCGGCCAGCCGTGTCCCCAAATTCCTTTGGAGCATAAGGTAGCTGATGAAATTAATCACACACATTGATTTGACCTTGCAAACACTGCACACGTAGTGTTATCATTAGGAAGAATGATGGAGATGAAGTGAAAGATGAAGAGATGCAGGTGAGTGCGAGTTTGTGTGTGACTGCAGATGTGCTTCTGTTTGACTTTGTGTCTGTGTCTGTTTTGAAGTGTGTTTGTGGATTGTTTTCATTCTGACTCTCTCTTTCTCTCATCTTCTTTAAGAGAGTCTTTAAGCTTCTCAGCAAATGTTTTTGGCTTTTGGCAGAAAAACAGAGAAATCAAACAAAAGACTGCTGAAGAGGAAGGTGAGAGGGGTATTTAGGAGAAAAACAAAGAACTGATGCATCGTGCGAAGGGCTGTTTTATTAAGGAGATAAATCCAGCCCTGAGCTCTGAAACAGGTCAATAGCTGCATTTCCATGGGTGGATGGCCATCCCAAAGCGTCCTGGTTCTTGTTCTTTTTTCAGGAAGATGACAGGTCAGTTTTAGTATGCACACCTCAGTCTCTTTGTCTTTGTCACAAGCACAAGATTATACTGTAATTCTTCCAGCTTTTTTTATCCTTACTGTCAGAAATATGTATATATGGGCCATTCTACAGAATTGGTGCAAACTGCTGTCCCACAACCATAAAACGCATTCAAAATCTTAGATGTTTAGTAAGATCCTTCTATTATTTATTGAATCCCACAATAATATTTAAAATATCAGTAAGCTTAATATATAATATAATATAATATAATATAAGCAATTTTTTCCATTGTTGTTTTTAAAAATATCTTTTTTAATTTTTTTAAAAAATTGAAGTTAAAATATTGTTTATATTTTCTCTGTAAATCCTGAAATTTTATGTAAAAAATGTGTCCCGCATTTTCATTTCACTACCGAAACAGTGTATGTTTTAGTCCATTGCCTGATTTTAACCACACCCCTACATTTTTGATCAGGAAATATTCCTGTGACCCTCCTTCTCATAGCTACATGGTGAGTAGAGAGGTCCCATCATTTTGAGGTAAATGTGTTCAAAAGTCTGAAAATCTGTGTGTAACTTTAAGGAACGTCACTACCAAACATCTTTTTCCTGCAATTAAGCAAACTTTTTTGGGTGTTATTCCATACAATTTAGTTTTTATGTGTGTACAACTGTTCAGAATTGTGCTAGCTAACCATGTGCTGATTATCATCTTTGAGCTAGGCTCAAAAGTATCTAAAATTGTCACTACCAAAACAGTCACGCCCAAAACGTGGTGTGACATCATTGATTTTTGGGTGTTATTCAATAAAATTTTGTGTGTGTGTGTGTGTACAACTGTTCAGAAGTGTACCAGTTAACCATATGCTGATTAGCATCTTTGAGCTAGGCTCAATAGTATCTAAAATTGTCACTACCGAAACAATCACAACCAAAACATGTGGTGACGTTTCAGTTGTGACATCGTTTTGATATAGTGACAAAAGGGAACACATAATCCTTTATTTGGGGGAAATAAACACAATTTTAGTACAGTTATGCAAATCATTAATATTTTAGTATGTTTTATTAGTGTATTAGTATGTGAGTTAAAATTCTGTAATGTGATGTGGTCGCTACCAACACATTACTGTCACTACCGAAATTGTGCAGTCACGACCGAAACATGGGATGTTTTATCAAAAATAAAGTATATTGAATTATCAATTAAGATGTTATTATAGTGTTTGGTTCAATGTATTTTCAAACTAATGAGTCCTTAACTTTGAAATCAGTATTATAAACTATGCCTTTTACAAAGAAAGATTAGATTAAAAATACAACAAATCTCATAAATTACACTTGAAATATTGTTAAAATTTTAATTGTTACTGATTTACCTGTGAAAACTTTTGAATAAAATAGCAAAAAATATATTTAGGTAAGTATAAGGTAGATGTAAACAAAATCTTAATGGGTCAATATAAGCCTTCTTATTAAATTATTTATTATTGTGTTTCAGTAGTGACAAATTTGAGGAGAGGAAAAATATTCCAAAACTTTCTGAAAATACAATATGAGAATTAACTGCACTATTACTAGAAATGTGTACCTTGGATATTATACAATTTGCATACATACAAAATTTGTGGAAAAAGATACATTTTTTTCAAGATGTGTATATATATATATATATATATATATATATATATATATATTGTGACGGCTGCCTCTCACCAGGTTCCCGACTGGAGTGGGTGTGACAGAGAGGAGGGGCGCTGAAATAACCAAGTCTGACGGTGTGTGATGAGGCACACCTGAAGATAATGAAGGCCTCGTCACTATGAGGTGTGGTTCATACATTTACTTTGCTAACTAAGCAATCGGTCGTGTCGATCGTCGCGTACCCTGCCGTGTGCAGAAGCCGTGACCAATGACGTGTGATAAGAAGCGTGACACTTTCGTCGCCCCCCTTCTCGCCTGAAAAGCTACGTGACATTTGCACCGTGACGTCTGCGCCATGACGTCTGAAGTAACTTTTGCCAGTTGTTATTTCGTAAATTGTCTGAAGTTCTGTAAATTAGTGTTTTTGCTTTGTTTTGAGCAAAAAGAAAAAAAAAAACATTGTTAACATTTTAGCACCTCAAAATCGCTGAATATTTCTCCATTTCCTAATTTTGTTTAAATATGTTGACGAAAACATGACCTATACTGCAACATATTAGCCAATCAATAAACTGACATTAAAAGATGTGCTATTGCTTAACTTGAAAATGCCATGGCTTAATGTCCTAAAATGACAACCAGAGACAACTAATTAACACATTTCTCTTGTCATAAACACTACTGCTAAGATAATGACAGCATTATCCAAGTAAAACAACATGTTGTTTAAGAGTTTTGTCCCCCATAGAAACCCGTTATAAGAAAAGTGCATGATGCATTAAAGACAGTTAAATTAAAAGACAAAATTTGAAATTAAAAGATTAATTCAGAGTGCAAGCAATGGCCCATGATCAAGTAAACACTTTAATCATGTAATATTTTAATAGAAATTATAATATAGTAAGCTATAGCCTATATAATACTGGAAAACAAAAATACTACACAGATCAAACTGTCATATTAGTTAAGACAGCATATTAGAATAAGTAAAAATAATTATTCTTGGGATAAGCATTTCACAGATTTCAATGTACAGTAAAACTATATTGTCAGAACATGGTTAAAGAAATGAAATGGTTATACATTCAAAAGTATGGAAACAGATAAGCTTAAAAATAAGGAAAATAAGCTTAAAATATTCCTTATTCTGTGGCTGATCGTTAAGAAATTGCTGTTAGCTTCCCGAGCATCAATAACTGTAGGTTTATTGGCTTCGATGAGTCTGAGACTCCCGGCCTGAGATTGTGTCCCAAACGGCATTAAATAATTTGTGAATATTTGTAAATATTCATGGCTTAAACAGCTGGAAAATTGACTGTACTGCAGTTCTGTGGATGTTTTTCGAAGGCAGGGTTATTATAGTTAACTAACAAAAACGTCTAGGTTACTATTGTAACCCCCGTTCCCTGAAGGAGGGAACGGAGACGTTACATCAATACTGACGTAATGGGGATTCGCTTGTGAGCCCAATCACCTCCAAGTGGTACAAAACGAGCCAATGGGAATTGGCCATTGAGATTTACATGCCGGACCACACCCGGCATCCAGGTATAAATAGGACCGGCCTACTCACTTCCATTCATATTTTGCTGAGGAGCCAAGCCAGGGCACCCGGGCATTCAGCGGTGACTCAGGGCTATGGCAAGGGGACGTAACGTCTCCGTTCCCTCCTTCAGGGAACGGGGGTTACAATAGTAACCTAGACGTTCCCATTCAGTCAGTCACGTTCGACGTTACGTCGATACTGACGTAATGGGGTCCAATGGAAAACGCCATAGCAACTGAGCCACGTTACGAGTGTTAGAGAAGCAGATGCTGGCAAGCTGTAGCGTGCCCAAATGCAAGTGCTACCACAGAGTCGTAACCCTCCAGCGTCCGGAGTAGGCCCTAGGAGGTCTTCCATACCAGTGGGATGGAGAGGACAGGGCGTTACTCAGGGGATGGTCGAAGCTGCTGTTCCTTACCCCCGGGGAAGAGTGCTTCGGGACTCGATTCCCACGTTTCTCAGCCATGACCAAAACGCCAGGAAAGCATTCCCAGTCCAAAGGAGGGGAAAGCGATGGAGACCACAACCTGCCCGAAGGGAGATAACGTGTGGAAGACACATATGTACTGACCCGTGGGGCAGTAATGCATATGGAGGATCTCTGAAGTAGGTCCTACCTCCAGGGAGGAACTCTATCGCTCAGAGACAGGGCAGAGCAGGGAAAGACACGGGTTTACCATCAGGGAAATCAAGGGGAATCACATCATATGGGCATCTAGCCCAGTACAAGGGCTGATCAACCGGGCATGTACACGAGTACTGGACCTGGCGCCGGACGCCTCCGCCGCGTCTGGCTGCCGCAGGATGCAGGAGGAACTCCACAGGGTTCACCAAGTGGGGAACTGAACTGAGGAGCAGGAAAAGTGCTCGCATTCCCTCGTCAGAGGGAAATGGCACAAGCAAGCGAACAACTGTGGCTATGTACGTGGAGACAGCACACAGGTGGACATCTCGCGAATGTGTTTGGTGTCGCCCAGCCTGCAGCTCTGCAGATGTCTGCTACAGAGGCGCCATGCGCCAACGCCCAGGAGGAGGCAACACCCCGAGTGGAGTGAGCTCGCAACCCGAGGGGGCACGGCTTCTGAAGCTCTGCCTGCGGTCCACGTAAACGTGCAGGGCACGAACGGGACACAGCAACGCTAGGGCTGGGTCTGCCTCCTCCAGGGGCAGCGCTTGCAAGTTCACCACCTGGTCCCGGAAGGGAGTGGTGGGAACTTTGGGCACATATCCAAGCCGGGGTCTCAGGACAACGTGAGAGGAAGCCGGCCCGAATTCTAGGCACGATTCGCTGACCGAAAATGCTTGCAGGTCCCTGACCCTCTTAAGGAAGCGAGCGCGGTCAGGAGCACTGTCTTAACGACAGATGTTTCAGCTCGACTGACTCAAGGGGCTTGAAGGGAGCTCTCTGTTGACCCGCCAGAGCGACAGAGAGGTCCCGAGAGGGAATGAGGCGAGGCCTAGAAGGGTTTAACCTCCTGGCGCCTCTGAGGAACCTGATGATCAGGTCATGCTTCCCTAGTGACCTGCCATCGACCACATCGTGATGTGCTGCGATGGCAGCCACATAGACCTTCAAGGTGGAGGGGGACAGCCTCCGTTCCAAGCCATCTTGAAGGAAGGAAAGCACAGAGCTGACCGGGGATTTTCGGGGGTCTTCCCGGTGGGAAGAACACCACTTAGCGAACAGACTCCACTTCGTGGCACAAGCGCGCCTCGTAGAGGGGGCTCTAGCCGAACCCCAGCCGATGGTGGAGGCATCTGTTGTGACAACAACATGCCTGGACACCTGTACTAGGGGCACTCCGGCCCGTAGAAAAGCAAGGTCCGACCACGGGCTGAATGTACGGCAACAACTCGGTGTGATAATCACACGGAGCGTGCCCTAGCGCCATGCCCACCTCGGGACTCGGTTGTGTAGCCAGTGCTGAAGCGGTCTCATATGCCATATGTCATATGCCTCAGGAGCCTCTGAAAATCTTAAGTGGAACCGCTGTTTTCTGCTAGAACGTATTCAGGCAGTTCAGGACCGACTGTGCATGCTCACTGGCAAGACGCACAGTCACACTGACCGAGTCCGTCTCCACACTGAGAAAAGAGGTGCTCTGCACAGAGAAGAGTTTGCTCTTTTCCCAGTTGACCCGAAACCCCAGATGGCTGTGGTGCCTGAGCACCAGGTCCCTGTGTTCGCATGACTGATCTCGAGAGTGAGCCAGAATGGGTCAGTCCTCAAGATAGTTCAGATGCGAATGCCCACCTCCCTGAGCGGGGTAAGGGCAGCTTAATGGGGAGGACCTAGTACTGGTATGCAGGACAGGGGTGTGCTTGTCTGCCATGAGGCAAGCAAGACACCGCTGAACCTGGGGGACCACCCGGCGAACTGAATCGCGCAGCCGAGCCGAGCTCTAGTGAGGCTCCCAAGGTCCGTACGAGTGGCACCAAAGGGACAACAGACGTACCCGCGGGGGCAGTGAGGGTGCTTGGGCCTAACCCGGGAAGCACAGCGTCCCGAAGTAGAGGCAGTGAGTGTGGTGCACCTGGATTTATGGGTCCCATGAGGGACTGGCTAGGGAGCTGTGAGGAAGCAGCACGTCCTCTAATGCACAATCCCTGCCTGTGGCGAAAAAACAGGGGCTGGGAAGGAGAAAGCAGAGCGTCGTTCACTGCCCACGCACACCCTGTATGACCAGAGAGTCAGGAAACCGCTCTTTTTTGAGAATTTGGGACCACTAGCCATTGAGCCAATGGCGGAACAGTAGTAAAATTCTCCACCCGGCCCTCCTCCGGGGGAAGGAGTGGTGCGTGCACCAGCTCCTAAGAAAGAGCCGTTCCCTGCAACTCCGGGTCACCCATCCCAGGGCCGCCTCACTAACCATTTAGGTTTAGCAGTGACCTGGGGATGTGCTGCATCACCTTCCTGCAAAGGGCTTGGCCTCACGGCTGAGCCGGGGCGGAGCACTGCTCGCAGGGGGATGTCCTTGGCAAGAAACAGACTGGACCACAGTGGCAGAATGTCTGCTTCTGCACTGTCGGGAACTGCTGTGCAATCCCCGCCAGTGTCGCCAAAGAGATCACCTTGTGAGACGGGAGCGTCAAAAAAGCGCACTTTGTTGACATCTCGCGTCTCAGCAAGGTTTAGCCAGAGATGGGGTTCCTGGACCACTTCTCGCCCAGAGGGCAAGGTCAGTCAGCATGTGCGGGTCCTGCATCAACCCCGGCTCAGAACTACCCTCATGCATTGCCTTGGCCAGCAGGATGACCATAGCATGCAAGAAGGAGGAGTCTGTCCAGCAGCACTGTGAGGCTTAACAGCTAGAGCTGCCATCACCTCACAAGCACTGGATGGGAGACACAGGTGATTCCACCAGGTGGCAGCACTCTGCGGGCATAAATGCACCGCAGTTGCACAGTCCACCTGAGGAACCCCCCATGAACCCCCTGACCGTCCCTGACGAGGGTAGTGAGAGAGGAAAAACTTTGAATAGATTTTGGCACTAATGTGCCTCCATACTGCCAAAGCTCTTCATGCACTTCCGGGAAGAAAGGCATGGGGGCGGGGCGAGGCGATCTTTCGCGTCGCGCTCCGAGCCCAGAACCAATCATCCAGCCACAATCGTTCAGAACGAGTCTGAGCGTGCGGCGGCCCGGGAAAACATGGCTGTCAACTCTGAATCCGATTCAGCACGAGCAAACACCGCTGAAGCGGGAAGCTCAGCTTCATCTTCCTCTCCAGAGAACGATAGCCCTCTCACCGATGCAGCTATCGACATCTGATCCTCATCCGGAGCGCCAAATGACGCGCTGAGTTGCCGTGGCAACACGCGCTGTCAGCAGGCAGCTCACCAGCACACGACACGCTGAGGAACGGGAGATCCGCGGGGGTTTTCCCAGCGGAAGGCTCTCGCTGTAATCCTCCGTCTCCCAAAGTGTTGAACAGACCCGCGGCTGTGCTATTACACACAAACGGCGGCTGGGCAACAACAAAGGGGACTCAAACCTTTACGTGAAAGGAGATTCATGACCTGCGTGTCGACATGATCATGTTCCCTCGAGAACATGAATCTCCCACGAACGCTGTACCCATATGCTGGGCATGTGAGACAGTGACCGTGGCCGTCAGATGAAACCAGGAAATGACCACATCCAGGAATGCACGGACAGAGAGGCATCTTTAAAAAGACGCTTGCTGCCGTGCTTGCTCTTTTAAGGAAATACTCTTAGCCGCAGCGCCCACGGGTGAATGCTGCCCTGTGTAAACAGCAAGCTGGATGCAAACACCGCCAGAATGCACCATCACACCTGCAGAGAGATCCCTCGACGAGCTGCAAGCGAAATAGCAATTAAAATCGCTGTTTTCGGAGTGTTCTCATGATAGCAATTAAAATTGCTGTTATTTGCTCAGAAATTTACTCTCAGTAGAGGTGAATTGGAAGAGCGATCACTGTACAACCGCTCGGCTCCAAAGCAAAAGTATGAATGGAAGTGAGTAGGCCGGTCCTATTTATAACCGGATGCCGGGGGTGTGGTCCGGCATGTAAATCTCACTGGCCAATTCCCATTGGCTCGTTTTGTACCACTTGGAGGTGATTGGGCTCCCAAGCGAGACCCCATTACGTCAGTATCGACGTAACGTCAAACATGACTGACTGAATGGGAACTAAAACTATTAAAAACATTTATGCTAATCGAAATAAACCTGAAATATATTTACAATATATTTGTTAATTTTGTTGTGCTAACCTTAAGGTTTTTTATGCCATTGCAGCACTTTTACATTATTTTTCTAAGTAAACATGCGCTTGAAAAAAACATGTTTGACCGTCGAACACGTCTCTGTTGTGTTTTATTTGTTTAGGGTCCTAAAGCTGCTTCACCAAGTGCGCACTTGCAGTGTTACCATGGCCACTTATATGCATCTTTGGGCTTGTTAATTATTTTTATTATTTTCCATATTAAGAGGCGAAGGCCTTAGTTCAGCTGGAATGTGTAAATGGCCTTTGTGCCAGTGTGTTCTTTAAACGGAGAAAAGTCAGCTGTTAATGTGGTGTTTGCACAACAGAGGTGGCCGGAGGAATGGCCAAGCTTCAGTCAGGGAGACGGATTTGTAATGCATCCTCCAAGTTATGAACATTTCCACCTTAAAGCTTCCTTTGGGCAAAATAGGAATAAAGCTAAAATATTATTATCAATGTTATCCACACGTACGTTATCCAGATGTTAGTCCACACGTACGTTATCCAGGCGTTTATCCACACATACGTTATTCAGACACAAAGTAAAAAAACAACTTTCTCAACTATGTCGCCGCCATCACCACCGCGCACTTTGAGCGCAGCTCCGACACGTGACCGTGACATCTAACGTCTGACGCCTGAATACTATGGGATTTTGGCCAGACGGCTGGCGAGCGTATACACGTTAGTTCTCCTCTCAGTTTGCTTAGCAATCATCAAATTTTATATAATCCACCTCCCATACGTCACCGCCGCTGTTAAATGCTGAGCGCACCTCTCCTCGAGAGACTGGTCTCTTTCCCCTGTGCATGCACGCTGGTGTCCTCGTGGGTCCAGGAAGGGAGCGCGGAGGGACTCCCGCACCACCAAAGATGTGAGTCACCGGACCCGCGGTCCGGAATGGAGAAGCATGCGTAACGCCGCTGACAGGTTAGGACGCCGGGCCGCTATTCCCCTCGGTTGTCATGGCTTAAAGAGCACGAGTCGCTGTGCCGAAGCCGCCACCCTTCGCGCCTTGGACCGAAGAGAGAGAGAAGCGCGTGCGGCCGCCGGACCCCGCCCCTTACCTGGACCCATTCTATCTTCTCACTACCCTTCTTTCACGTTTCCCTGGCACAACGAGGACACCAGGTCCCCTGTTTATTTGGACACTTTATTTACTGTTTTTGAAGGTTTTCTGTTTATTTCTGTTAAATAAAAGGCCTGACGCCACACCCACTGTGTCTGTTGTTTACTCCTCCCACCACAATATATAAATTAGAGCTGCAGAGATAAATATGTATATATGTGTGTGTGTATATATATATATATATATATATATATATATATATATATATATACACACACACACACACACACACACAACTCCAGTAATAATTCATCACCCAAAATATTTATATTAATATTAACAAATATTATAACAAATTGCTTCCAAAATATGTAAGATTGTGCACTATACAGTATATTTCAATTTTTAAATGATTCAAATTCATTTTTCATTTATTTAAATTATATTCTAATTAACTATATACCCAAAATACACTGAATCAATATTTAATAACCCTGAAAATAATCAACGTTACAAGGATTTTGTATAGTTATAAGAAAATTGCTTCTGAAATATTTAGGATTCTGCACTTTAAACTATTAGTTAAACTTTGAACTTTTACAAATGGAAATGGAAAGTGTATTTCTTCCCTTTTAAAAGGTTGATAATATTTATTTTACTGCTCTAACTGTGCATGATTATATCATATATCATTTTATTATTAGCATTTAGCATTGTTTTTTTCCCCACTGTCAGGGACTAAGAACAGACCTGTAATTCACCAGTTGAGAACCACTGTGTGTAACTGTGTGTTGCTTGCTTCCTCATTTTCTCATAGACCGAATTGGCACCCGGATGTTTTTTCAATGTATCACTATGTCTGTGTGTGAATGTACAGAAAGGCTATATGCTGTCCTGGTTATGTCAAGTTGTGTGTGTGCATATTCTCTCAATAGCTCTTTGTAAATGGTGAATGAAGCAATAGATCACAGTTGTGTTTTTCAGGACAGCGAGTAGAAAATGCATTACTCTGCCTTCCTTGTTCTCTTCCCTGCAAACCACTGCCAATCACTTTTTCTTTCTTTCTTTCTTTCTTTTCTTTTTAACTCTGCTGTGTAATATTTGTTTTTGTTCTTTCTCTTTACTTTTCTCTTTCCTTTTCTCTTTCCTTCTCAGTCTATCTCATCCACTAATTAACCAGGTAGGCCGGTGGAGTGCTAAAGCATGAACTGACTTCAGATCAGCTCCAGCTCAGCTTTATTGCGTACACAGATGCTTGGACTGACTGTAGATAAATAGAGATAAACAAAATTAGTGTAAACAGAAGTTAAAACACTACATCATATGAGGATAAAGACAGACATTTGTCATGTATGACTAAACTGTCCTAAATGTCTTTCCAAAGTTTTCTTACGTCAGAATGGTGAATTCATCTTGGGATACAAATAGTACATACCCTTGTGCGATGGCAGCATCAGAATCAGTGGAGCATCACAGAAAGATTGATGTAAAATAAAAGATTCATGTAAGATAGTTAAACCTGTTAATGGAGACGACATGTCAGCAAGGAGCAGAGCAAACTGATGACATGTCAGTGATGCGTGAAGACATGATCAGACTGAAGCTTCGAGATCCAGTGACCTTAAAAATATTAACACACTTGTGTCTATTATATAAATTATATAATTATATTACCTCTGTTCTATGACAGTTATCCTGCATTTGGTTCACCCATTTGCTATTATGTCCCAAATTCAACTCTTCCCATCCGACGACGAGTCCAACTCCTCTGCGGATCCTCCGCCACAATCTTCAGGCCCCAGGACCACTCCTTCTCCGCCTAGCATGGCCAACGAGCCCCAGGCTTCATCTCGTGGTGCCGGCCTGCTCGAACAGCCACTCTCTCGCCAAGACGCTGATGCCTACCCTCGCCTCCACCGGTGAGACATCCAACTGCCTCCCCGGCTGTGCCAACGATTTCTCCTATTGGAAAATGGACAGTATTGGGACTGAGGCAAGTGCTGATTAATTTCGACGTACAGTTCTTGCGGAGGATTAACAAAGCGGAACTGTGCAATCTGTATGTTACCTTACAATTGGCCAACCTCTCTCCTAGGTCCACTCCTGGCCCCAAGGCCTTGCTCAACACCTTCCTCCCGCTCGACATCATCTTCCCGCACAAGACAGGCCTTCAGCGAGCCTGGGCCACGCCCCAGATTCCACCGCTGCAAGACCTCACTCGCCTCCTGCTTCGGCTCAGCCTTTCACCGCAGCTCTTCCTGCCGCAGCGCCTTATGTAGCCAATGCCCCTACTGGGGTGCACTCAACCCCGATCTCCACAACAGGGTGTTTCTAGGCTGCAGAAGCACATTGTGCTTAATCTGCAGGCCAGTGGCACATTCCACCATGTCCTGCCCACAAATCAACCCCTCCATTCCCCTGCCCGGACACAGCCCTAGTTAAATCCACCAGCTATGTGTCAAGACCTGCAACCACAGTTGTTGCAGTTCTGTCTGCTGTCTGTAAAAGAGGAAGCTTTTCCTCTGAAATCAGGAGATTAATAAGAAGTCAAGTCAGGCTTCAGGATCGGCCCTTTCGATGCTCCCCCCTTTGAAGTTTTTCTTATTAGCCTGGAGTGGCTACTAGGAAATTCTTGGGTAAAAAAACGCCTTATAATCGATCTGTCAGTTCTGGATAATTTCCCGTTTCCAAGCATAAACAGCTTGATTCCTCACAACAAATTTTTCTCTTAAATACTACAACATAGATCATGCATCGATATGATAAAAATCGTTGGTCATGGCACTTGGCTCACTAAAGTCGACATCACTTCGGCTTTCAAAGTGATGCCTGTTCTCCTGGATTCATAGCATTTATTCAGAGTACGCTGGCACGGGAAATTCTATTTCGCCATACGCTTAACTTTCGGTTACAAAAGCAGCCCCAAAATTTTTGACATTTTATCAGAAGCCGTTTGTTGGATTTTGTTCGAACAATTATGCAATTCCTCACCTCATTCACCTGCTCCATGATTTTCTGATCATCACACCTCCCGATGCCATCCTGCGCATATCCTTACAGTTCATAAAGTTTTTTCTGAGCTTGGGATCCCCATTGCCTACGAGAAAACAATGGGTCCCGCCACATCCATCGAGTTCCTTGGCATTAATCTAGATTCCATTAATTTCCAGGTTTCTCTGCCTAAAAAAAATCAATAGAATAATCCTTGTCTTGTCAATCCTCTTAGACAACTCAAATTGTTCCAACCGCTAACTCCTATCCCTGCTTGGCCACTTAAACTTCACAATGCTCATTATTCCACAAGGCTGCTCTTTCATTTTGCATCTCCTCTCACTCGCGTCTTTGGTTTATGCACTAGAGGATCAAATTTCCATAACTCATGCTTGCCACGATGAACTCAGGTCATGGATAACATTCCTAAAACAGTGGAATGGCTTATCCTATTACGGCTTTTTCTATAAAAATCTCGTCTCCTTCCAAGTCGACATCCAGCTATTCACAGACGCACCCCTTTCTGTCGGCTTCGGGCGATTTTATTAAGGTCGCTGGTTTGCGTCTCCATGAGACAAACCTGTTACCCGCTTATGGTTCCAAAAACACCTGAAATCTGTTCTCCTACAATCAGGCATCAGCGCAAAAAAAATTCTCCAGTCACTCTTTTCGCATTGGGACAGCAACCACAACAGCCCAAAAAGGCCTCTTCCAGCGGCAGATCCAAGCTCTCAGGCAATGGTCTTCATACGCTTTCAAAAGCTACATCAGAACTAATCGGTAACTAGAAAAAAAATTAATTCAAGCGACCACACTTTCTCCGTACAACCTCAGGAGGGGCTTACCCATCCAGTGCCGTGAGGATTGAACTCCCATCGGATGCAGTGAGAGCCCACCAGGTCGAACAACTATGCTTTTCCCCATTTGTTGGCCAGCGAGGCTTACACGTCCGAAGCTGTGAGTATTGAACTCCCTTCGGATGCTGCAGGGCCCTCCTGGTCAAACACCTATACTTTCTCTGTTCGTCGACCGGCGAGACTCATCCGTCTGGTGCCATGAGTATTGAACTCCCATCGGATGGTGTGAAAGCTCTCCTGGTTGAGCAACCTCCCTTTCTCCATCCGGCAAGGCTTACCCGTCCGATACCACTGAACTCCCGTTGGATGCTGCAAGAGCCTCCCGGTCGAGCAAGTACACTTTCTCTGTGATTTTTCTTTCAACTACTGGCAAGGCTTACCCATCCGATGCCGTGAGCATTGAACTCTCGTCGGATGCTACGAGAGCCTCCCAGTCAAGCAACCATACCTTAATCTGTCCGGCGAGACTTACCCGTCTGATGCTGTGAGTATTGAACTTGTGTCGAACACTGCAAGAGCTATCCCGGCTGGGCGGGAAGCTGAGCTCCCGATCAGGCTTTCCAAATCCTTGTGTAATGGCCGGTAGTGCCCACTCGTCCAAAGCTGTGAACTGCTCCCATTGGAGGTTGCATGGGCAAAACCTCCCGGGCAAAATGACTAGACTTCTTCCCGAAACGCCAGCCCGCAAAACTTCAGCTCTCTTTTAGTCTGGTGGCTGTCGCATTTGCTTTTTTGGGGAGTACTCTGGGTTCAGGTCAAATTCCGAGCTCAGAGCCATCCCCTTGGACAGCACGCCAAATACACATAACCTTTACTCTGTTTATTTATATGTAAGTGTGAACTCGTGAAACCTGGGTTACTTCAGACATACATGCCACCCAGAAGCTTGCGTTCTGCAAGTGAACGCCACCTTGTGGTGCCATCACAAAGAGGCATAAAATCACTTTCACTTGACCCATGGACTGTACTGACTGGAATTAGTCACAGCACTTGCATATTTGATTGCTTCTATTGCTCTCCTCATTTATAAGTCGCTTTGGATAAAAGCGTCTGCTAAATTACTAAATGTAAATGCACATTAATTGATATTTTGATGATGTACAGATATTTTTAAATGTCAAGTCAAATTTATTTGTATAGCGCTTTTTACAATACACATTGTTTAAAAACAAAATCATGATGTTAATGTGATATTGTAATATCTCCATGCCTTATAGTGGCATTTAGCTGATTAGAGCTAGGCGATAATATAGTTTACATCTTGCGGCGATTGTAAAAAATCATGCAGTTGAGATATGATGTTTTATTAACAAAGTTCGGGAGGAGCAAGTTCAGATAATTAACCTAATTAGCACAAGTGGAGAGCATTCAGTTAATCAACTTCTCACTTCTAGTTCTATCTATTCTTACCACAACCGGGGGGAGTACTCTGGGTTCGGGCCAAAATTCCGAGCTCAGAGCCCTCCCCCCGGACAGCATGCCAAATATGCATTACTTAATTATATGTAAATGTGAACTCGTGAAATGCTATATAGTATATATTACCCTGTTACTGTATGAATGCGGAAAGCTGGGCTTACTTATATATCCAGCTTTATATAAAGAGCTGGGTGATATTTGCGACAAAATCAGTTGAGATTTGCTTTGCATGAGTGTATGCTATGTATGCGGATAAAGTTGGATATAATATATATCTAACTTTATATAGAGATTGTGATAATATACTTTACATTTGTGCCTACTTTTGAGGCCACTGTAGTTTGTTGTTCTACTGTGAGGAAGGGTAGACCGGGTTAAACTAATCATGTTACTCATTAACCAGTCTCAGAACTTCACAAACCGTTAAACTCACCCACATACATTCACTCTTGAATAGACACGCATGTGAATTCTTTCACATGCCATACAAATTAAACCAAAACACAGACAGTGACAAGCACCCCCGGTCTCGAGAGGGTTTCCTGCAGTTTGACATCAAAGAAAGGCAATGCCTCTCTCTCTATCCCGGAGAAACCAGACACCCGCTTACATAACCTGATTCTCCTAACGAGCCGCGCGCTCAAACAGTCAGACCGTATACCCACGCACACACCCGACCAAAAAGTCGCAGCCAGGTTTCCACGCGGTAAACGCCTCCTTTATTCCCAGCGGTGGTGTTGTGGGTGTAAAAAAAAAAAAAAAAAAAAATCATTCAAACACCTCGCATTGGACTGATTTGCGTAGGCAGGGCTGTTATCTGTTGTTGTTGAACCGTGTGGATGTGTTGGATACCCAAAAAAAAAAAAAAAAAAAAAAAAACTGGTGCTGATTTAGCGCGCACGCTGGATGGCATCGCTGGCTCGCGGAGATAAATAAAGGCGCACGCGCGCCAGCAAACATCTCTACATTTCTGTACCGTATCTGTATTTGTAAACAGGAAAAAATAGATGTGCAATGTGTACCTATCTGTAAATACTGCTCAGTTGTTGTTCTCATTCTGACATCCAAGAAAAAAAAAGTGCAGACAAAGCTATCTATTATCTTTTAAACACACACAAATACATATATGCACATAAATCAAATACACATGGCAGTCCATATACACTGGTCTTTCATTCTGAGTGCAAAGGTTTGATGTATTCCTAACTCTATGGACAGATACATTTTAAAACTCATAGGAGCAAATTTATTTTCATGTATCCATGATATGGTTTAATTGAGTAATAGTTAATGATATGCTGGAACCCTTTTTCCCAAGCTGCAAGGAAATTCACAAGGTGAAGCATGGCTGTGTTAAGCTTGGATAATCTGCTTTTCTGACTCTATCTCTCTCTCTCTCTCTCTCTCTCTCTCTCTCTCTCTCTCTCTCTCTCTGTGTGTGTGTGTGTGTGTGTGTGTGTGTGTGTGTTTCTAACTGTGGCATAGAAGAGATATAGGCAGCCAAATCAGGTGGCAGTGTACTCTGTGGTGGCATGGGAACCCGACCCATCATAGCTGTGGGACATGTACTCTCTACAACGGTTGTGCCCTTAAATGAATTGTGACCTAGTGGGTAACTTTTGTGTGAGTGGCTCCCTGTGCTATACTTCTCCACCCTCTCTCATTTCAGCTGTTATCCGTCTGCACCATAGAAATGGGATAAGCTAAATGAAAAAAAAATGTCTCTTTAACTGGTAGACACCATAAGGTCAAGTTAAATGATGTTTTATTAACAAAATTCAGGAGGAGGAGGTGCAGATAATTAGTCTAATTAGCACAAGTGGAAAGCATTCAGCTAATCAACCAACAACAAGAGGTATATATACTGCAGACTTACCTCTGTTCGTTGACAGTTTATCAGCATCCCTCCACCACCCCATCTCCTCACTTCTAGTTCTATCTCTCATTACCACATCCGGGGGCAGTACTCTGGGTTCGGGCCAAAATTCCGAGCTCGGAGCCCTCCCCCTGGACAGCACGCCAAATACGCATTACTTTACTCTATCTAATTATATGTATATGTGAACTCGTGAATCAAACCCAGTGGTATAGTTTTCATTGAACACGGGAAGGATGCATCGCCTCTTAACAAAAAACTTTTTTAAACCATATGTAACGGAGGCCAGCTAGTAGTTGCTGTGCAAGTAAACCTCACTCCTCTGATCTCAAGAGATGCTCTAGCAACTGATGCTAGAGGTTGCAGCCTTTAGCCTCCTTGTTAGAGCGTCTGACTCCCACGCTGTCGACCCAGTTTCGAGGCCCGCGCAGAGCGGGGCGAGTAGGACCAGGGTAGAGGGGATACACATAGGTAATAACAAACATTGTAGTTTTTGAAAATGTTATTTTTAGCCAATCTTGACTAGCAGGTGGTGACTGAGAGAGAGAAAGTCAGAGACTGAGCCAGAAAGTTTGGAGCAGTGAGTGCAGATGGTCGCCAGTAAGCTATTAATTAGGTTGTTTCATGAAACAATTATTTTCAGTGTTGTTTAAGAGAAGTAGTCTCAGTTTTAAACAATGTTGAGCTGGTCTCAGTTTCAGGCTTCATGCCCACGGACTGCCCACGGTCTGTTTACTGGCCGTCTGATGCATATTGCAAATAAAACTGGATAGTACTTTCTTGACCTAGTAATCTCTAATCTGATTGGCTGACTTCTGCAAGTTTGAGCACATATTTTTCATCTGTAGTTTGCATGAAAACAAAGTCATTTGTACTGTGTAGACACACAAGCATTTTTGAGGAAGAAATAATTCTTGGATCGTTGGAAGGTTTGCCAGGTTGGTGCCAACACATGAGGCACTTGAGGTAAACACACTGAACAGAATACAGCCTATTATGTGTACATTCTGCTTTATTTTCTGAATTATGTGAAATACTGTCTGAAAAAAAACATGTCTGTAGGCCTACTGTACTTAGTCTAACACATTTTCAGCTAGATTTATGTTTTTAATTTGTTAATAATTTATTTTTTCCCCACACCTATTTTTAAGCTATAATTTATTTTAGATAAACCCTCCCCTAAATGGCACATCACAAACTGACCGATCATGTCATTCAGATCTCCAAGTGAAAGGTTTGTGGCTAGAATAAGCTGTAATGTATTGTGATGTCTGCTCCCAGCATGCACTATGTTTGGGAAGAATATTCGACCAACAATTCTTCACGTTCATTTAATGATATATTAAAAGTATATTTTTTTATTTGCTATGTATTCATTTTATTCGAGTTTGATTTATTTGATATAATGTATTTAAATAGGCTACATTCATGGTGTTTGGTTTGGTAATCGTTGTTGAATTTAAAGTATCGCTCGGTAGAGAAAACGCTGCGAGGCCTTTTCATTCAAACCTGTTATTTGTGACAGGACTCCCTCACGTGCACCTGCGCGTTCTCAGTACAAGTTCAGACGCACGCGGAGGCTCCCAGAGCGTGATGTGAACGGGGCAGCTGTAAACAGCGGTGGCGCGCGCTCACGGATTTTGGTCTTCAATGAGGAGACCGAAAGAGACCGGCCGTGCAGAGCGGGTCGAAGGCGACGTCTCTCCAGCTGCCGTTTAACTGGACTTGTCCGAGACCTGGAACGAAAACTCTGCTCGCGTGCACCCGGCGGGAGCCGAGTCGCTGAGGGACTCACTTTGAGGCGGGAAAACACGGAATTACTGTTCAGAAATGCTCATTTTCTAAGTTGGATTCTTTCATTTAACTGCAGTCTTGCTCCTCAAACGCGAAGACCACCGTAGTAGATAAAGATAACCGTTTTTAACGACACACACTGGTGTCAAAACCAGTCACGTATATTGCACTTAAAGGTTTCACACTCCTGGGGCGGGAATTCAACCGAAACGTGAGCCCATCATCCGATCTCACGCATCGGATTCCGTCGCCGCCGAGAGAATTAATAAATAAATAAAGTCTGACTGACTGGACATACAGGCGTGCTGACGCGTCCCACGTTTGACAGCTTTTTTGGGGCGTCTCAGTTTAACTCAGCTCAAGCGTCAATGTAAATACGCCGAACGAGAAGAGGAGGAAGAGGAGGAAAAGGAGTGAACCCACACCAGCAGAATCCTTCAGTTATCAATGGGAAATACCGGAGCGCACGCGACTGGAGCGAGATGCTCAGGGAAGCTCGAGACCATCTCGTGCGTCGCCGCGCTCACCGTGAGTGAGTTTTAAAAGGCGCGCGGCGAGGGGGGAGAACAAGCACTGTGAAGTTGAACGTATTCGTCAGTCAAGACAATAGCCGGGTGGAAAATTTATGTTTCATGTGGCACATTAATGAGAAAGCAAAACCCGTCACCGAGCTTCCCAAGGATTGTTGAGAATATGGAAATGTGTAATTGGTGACGAAGGTGAAGATGACAGAAGCTTTGTGAGAAAGATACCGAGCGTGTTTTTGTGAGAGAGGGTGAAGTTTATTCGACATGCCCGAGAATGTCTCCCTCATCAGGAACCGGACGGAAGTCGGGCAGGGTCGCGCTTGGGGTAGCGGAGCAGGCGCGCGGCCAGCATGGGTCGTCATGGTGCTGGCCAGTGTGCTGATCTTCACGAGCGTGGTGGATGTGCTCGGTAACGTGCTGGTGATCATCTCGGTGCTCAGAAATAGAAAACTGAGAAACGCGGGTGAGTGCGCGCGTTTAGTCCACATTAATTAACTGAAAGATGAGGGAATGTTAACACAGGACGCGTTCTTGCATTCAAAACAGCTAAACGCAAGGTAACGTAATGGATCAAACGCATTCCAAAGGCCTTTTTCAAAGTGAAAATGCAATGCAAGAAAACTTAAAAAACGCGTCCTTTGTGAACGACCCCTAAAAGTGGATAAGAATCATTCACTGGCTCATGACAAGGAGTTATTAGGATAATACTCGTATGACTCATTTGCAGCTTCAGAGGAGGGTCATTAATACTGCGAGCAGCTGTCTTGCCACACTGTGAAATTCAAGAATTAACCTAGTGCTTCATTCACAGGGTTACCAACCATTCACGTGCACATATGGCCTGAGCATGAATGACTGTCTCATACAAAGAAAAAATAAGAATTCGTCTAAAATAATTTTGAGATTGATTCTGTCCTACGTACATAGAGCTATAAAACAGACTCAGCATTTGATTATTTAAATACTTTGGGGTCTTTAAATTTGAGTCTATTTAAAATGTATATACATATATTATGAAAGAATATATATTATTTATAATCGTTTCTAAACTTACACAAACTCAGTGTTTGTTTTTGTTTGATCCTTTAGTTTTAAATGTCATATAATAACCTGCTAATTTGTCTTCCTATTTGCCTACTGATTCATTTAGTCAAGAAAACCAAGCTTACTTATTTTAAGACATTGAACAACTTTTATGCATGCAAATGTGGAAATTATTTCATTCATTTGTTTGTTTATTCATTCGCTTATTTTATTTATTGCACATTTATTTATTCATTCATTCCTCTTAAATACATTAATTATTTAGTTTGTTCATTCATTTTTATGTTCATTTTGAAACTTAAAAAAATATTGGCAATATTGACTAGCCTAACCCTAACCCAATATTCAAACCTTATGTTTCATGGACATAGGGTTTGACGTTACATAACTCACAGATATCAAAGACGGTTAGAGCCTGAGAATAACACTGTGCACTCAAGGCTGTCTGACAGTGATACTTTAACGGATGTTTGAAGACCATGTGAACGCGAGCCAGAGAGTGGCGATATGCTCGTGAAGATGATAAATGTATAAATGTAAATGTATGTTTGGATATATATTTATAATTCCATGAAAATCTAAACACATTTGGTGTGAAATACAATTTCAAATGTGTGTACCTGAGAATGAGTTCCAGTGTGAATTGCATGTCTGAAACAGCAATAGCCCAGATTTAATTTACCACCAATATCTATCACTTATGTGCTTGCTGTGTTGGCGTGAGTGAGTGTGAGAGAAAATGCTAAGCAATTCCAGTTAATTCCACTCAGAAAAAGCATTTTATTGGAGTCCCTCATTCATTAATATGAAGTACCATATGGTTTTAAATTATGGATTGTCATTTGCATTTTTTCATTATTACAGTCTGGCAATGCTTCCCAGATTCAGGCTTCACATAGCTATAATGTCTTTATATTGGCAAACGTTAGAGACGAAATAAAACTCCAGAAAGCATGTTCATTCTCTAAAAGAATTTATTTAATAAAGGTCACAAACTGAGATGTGAGGGAAAGTGAAGGGATAATCAAAGGACTATGAAAGAAACCAAAATAGGAAGATAAAAACAATGACACAGAGAAAAAAAGATAGTGAAATTACCAGGGCTGTTTTAAAATATTCTTTTGTTCTCTTTGTAATTTGCATTATCTGACCTCCGAATGCCAGAGTTCTTGTCTTCAGTGATTTCTGAAGGGCAGATGGGGTTTGAAAATGCTTTTTTTTTTTTCAGCTTTTTATTGCTCACTAGAGCACATGAAAAACTGTCAATGGGAACAGGAAAAAGACAGAGAAAAAGTGAGAGTAGGTAAACACAAACGTGAACTGCAATATCACCAAACAGGCAGTCTGTCAAACCGTTCGACAGCGCTGTTTTATTAGGTCAGAGTTTGATGTGTCGGCTGTGTTCTGTAATAGTCATCAGTAATATTGAGTGTGTGAGAGTGAGAACACGGCGAGAGCGAGGAGCATGGAAAGAGAGGGCTTTTCTATGCATGTCATTGTGTCTTTGGAGATTTTTGACATTTTCTTATCTTGAAATGTGCAGGTGGCATCATCCCATCACTGTCTTAACAAAGCCACGGTAAACACGGCAATGTGCCCATTTACCAGCACAGCCCTGCACTCCAGCTCTCAAATAAAACATTGTTGTCTACAAAGGGATGAAGAGAGACCAAAATGACAGAAATGTTGCTGTCATTCCCCCCTAAACTCTCCCTTTTTCTCTTATTCTTCATCTCTATCATGCTTTCGATCCAATACTTCACTGTTAAAGTTCATATCTGTTGAGCTGGTGTTTATTTAGACAATTAGATTAGGTCTTCGACCTCACATGTTATGGGCTTTTGCTTGTGTTTGGTTGTGTGTGTTTGTGTGGACCACAAGGTGACATTCAGTGTCTCATTAGCATAGAGTGATGAGTTTGCTGGTGCTCTATATAGATACTCGAAGGACATGCGATAAATGTTGTGTGTGTCTGTCACCCTTGACTGCATCCTTCACTTTGACCTGTGATGATTAATTTGCATTAAGGTAACACAAGTATTGGAGTGCTAAAACGATGGCATGATTGCATTTTTGTTATTTTACATGCCCGACGTTGTGCTGTGTCCAGATGAACCACAGGAGCAGGTAGTATTGATTAATACATCAGATGTGTTTAGTTTTCCTAAAGGTTCCATTTGCTGTGCAGTGCTGGTCAGAATGAAATCCTATAAAGTGCATTAGCGCCCTTCCCCTTTTTTCAGCGGCACTAGAATTTTTTTCCGTTCATTTTTCCCATAGGGATTTTAAAATAGTCGTTGTTAAAGAGTTATAAGCCATCAACCCAAGCCAACCAGCTACGAGGTGAATCACAACACTACAAACTTTGATTTGGAGAAAAAAGGTTTTTGAAAAAGACAAAGGTACAAGACTGTATTTAACGGTTTTAGGTGAGGGAAAGAACTACAATCCCATGAAGCATTGTAAACCGCATAATCGAATAAAAAACGTTGAAGAAATATAACAAATGTTGATTATACTGTATATAAAAACAATATATTTTAAGTTTATTGCAAAATATGCATATGCATATATATATATATATATATATATATATACACACACACACACACATTTAAAGGGTTAGTTCACCCAAAAATGAAATTTCTGTCATTAATTACTCACCCTCATGTCGTTCCATGTGACTACAGTGATTCAACCTTAATGTTATTAAGTGACAAGAATACTTTTTGTGCGACAAAAAAACTACTTTATTCAACAATTTATTCCCTTCCCTGTCATTCTCCTACGCTGTTTACGTAGTAAACACAGTGAAGCGTTTCCAGGTTCTACGTCAGAATGCCAGCTTAGTATTGGCTGACACCGTTCACGTGAGCACTGCGACACATGCGTGTGATGATGCTGACGCAGAGCCCAGAAGCGCTGCACTGTTTACTACGTGAACAGCATAGGAGACTGACACTGAAGAGAAGAAATTTTTTGTTTTGTTTTTGCGCACAAAAAGTATTCTCGTCGCTTCATAACATTAAGGTTGAACCACTGTAGTCATATGAACTGTTTTAAATATGTCTTTAGTACCTCTCTCAGAGGTCAGAAAGCTCTCAGATTTCATCAAAATATCTTAATTTGTGTTCCGAAGATGAACGAAGGTCTTACGGGTGTAGAACGACATGAGGGTGAGTAATTAATGACAGAATTTTCATTTTTGGGTGAACTAACCCTTCAAGTATTTTGAGAGCATAGAGCAGGGGTTCTCAAAGTCTACATTCAAAGGTCCAAATCTGAATTTTCATCAATGTCAAAGGTCCAGAACAATTAGTTATTACAAAACTTGTTTTTATTAAACATGCATAACATGCATAACAAATCAACATTAATTTTTTGAAAAAATAAAGTGCCTTTTGCATTCAAAATACATTAATAACAAGTGCAAAAGTGGCAAAACAATTAATTTAAGTGTCAGCATTTTTTATGAACAAAACACAACAAGAGGTAGGCAAAAGCCACTTTTCCACCGTCGGGCCGAATGGTTCTCATTGCATAACCGCTCCATTCCGTGCCGATCCAGGCCAGCTGGTACGGTTACGGTTTCATTTTCCACTGTGGGGTTGATAACGGCCGCTCTTTGGAATGTAATGCAAAAGCGTCAGTGGTTGCCTTGGTAACGCAATGGTTTACTGATGATATGAGATGAAAATAACACGTTATGGAGGACGATCAGATATTTCTTTTCTTTAAATTTTATTATTATTTTGTGTTTAAATCGCTCAAATAGAGCACAGCCAGCTACAGAGATACTGGTAGCCAGGCAACATGCAAGTGACCAATCCTGAGTGGCGACGTCACTTCACAGATTCTACCAGCATGATTCAGATAAAGGGTGAACTAACCCTTCAAGTATTTTGAGAGCATAGAGCAGGGGTTCTCAAAGTCTACATTCAAAGGTACATGGCGTGCCATACCAGGCTCAAGTGGAAACACAACTGGAACCGTTCCTTACCCTTCTAAAAACCGTTCGACCCGACAGTGGAAAAGCGGCTAAAAATGTCTGTGTTTTGTTTCATAGTGGTGTTTGACATTTTCACTCTTCACAACTCCATCTGCCTCATTACAAATCAAACAGAAAACACAGCGTATTGCAGCCATGGAAGCCAGTAAACAAACTGGGTCAGAGATCGCAGATCATTCTACCCGACCTAAAAAGCCTCGGCAAAAATCTCTATGAACAGGAGCATATTAAAACCCATATAAAACTCATCAACTTACAAGTGTGCAAGTCTCCTCGCCTTCCATTATCAATTGTGATTGTTTGTTGCGTGTTCTCAAAATGGCAACTCTCATAAGCGTTGAGTCTGAGGAGGAGGGGGCGGGAGAAACAATTGTCTCCAAAATTTAAAATTTGGACTGCAGTACCCATTTCAACCGCTAACTGTCAATATTACATACTGCACCTTTAAACAGGATTATTTTAAAAATAAGCTGAAATAATGCAGGCTGACGGATTCAGCAGAAGCAAATACGATCAATTAACAACCTGTCTTTAAACGGTACATAACAAGTCTGTCTTTAAAGGGTACATAACACACACAGTTTCGGCCAATCTCATGTTAATTTTGAGTACCTATAGAGTAGTATAGCATCCTTCATATCTCTGAAGAGTCTTTAGTTTTATCAGATTTATAAAACACACAATAAAATACACCATCGCATTATCCCTGGATAACTTTTGATTCATTATACGTTTGTGTTGTTTACATTATATGCACTTATGCACCGACTGCCAACAAAACAGACATTTGATGCAGTTTTAATAATAATAATAATTTGTTACATTTATATAGCGCTTTTCTGGGTACTCAAAGCGCTTTACATATGGAAGGGGGAATCTCCTCAACCACCACCAATGTGCAGCATCCACCTGGATGATGCGACGGCAACCATATTGAGCCAGAACGCCCACCACACCAGCTTATTGGTGGAGAGGAGACAGAGTGATGAAGCCAATCAGTGTATGGGGATGATTAGGAGGCCATGATGGACAGAGGCCAGTGGGCAAATTGGGCCAGAATGTCGGGGTTACACCCCTACTCTTTTTCGAAGAACATCCTGGGATTTTTAACAACCACAGAGAGTCAGGACCTCGGTTTAACATCTCATCCGAAGGACGGTGCTTTTTTGACAGTATAGTGTCCCCATCACTACTGGGGTGTTAGGACCCACACAGACCACAGGATGAGCACCCCCTGCTGGCCTCACTAACACCTCACCACCTAATACCACCTGCGGTTCCAACTCATGACCGGGATCATTATCGCTGTGACCGCTCCATCTTTCAGTTTCAAATGATCTGTAAATCCAGCGTCGAACTGGGCCTTATTTATAAAACCATTAGCGCCGATCCTAAGGGCTCGAGCAGCCACGGAAAAACACGAGATACTCTCCATTCATTTTAACCATGAAAAAAAGGATCGCAACTTTCAGATACGACTTTATCCTTAATTTGATAGTTAATTTAAGGCAGTTTCTATGGTTATTTTAATGACAAATGTCGAGAGCCCATGAACGTAATGCGTGAGCACAAATTTCTCAGCTTCACTGTTCACTGTTCTTTGGGAAGCAAGGTTATCTTTCCTTCACAACCAAAAACACACTTCTTTGATGACATTGTTGATTTCGTGGTCTAAAAACAAAGTAATAAATCTTTCTCGAGCAAGTCCTGTGCAGCGCTGCCGACGACTTCCGTAATCCGAACAAAGTGCGTTGATGGGCGTGCTCTTGTTCTCTTGCTCTGGTTGATGTGTGCGTGCGCGCTCTTCTGGGAGAAGTGCCCATATAAGGAATTCCGCCCTTTATTATGTAATACAGGGCCATACTCGAAAAAAACTGTCCGAAACTTGTACGCACTCTGAAGGAGTGTATTTGGCACAGAAATACTCCGTCAAACTCGTTTTTTGAAACTTTGGCCATGTTTAGCATGAGAATCCAACACTTTAACAGTGAAAATAAGTCAGAATGTATGAAATAGCATTAGACCCCCCCCCTCCCCAAGCCTCCCCCTCCCCCCCCTCCCCCCCTCCCCCCCTCCCCCTCTCCCCCTCTTTAAAGATTTATAAGTTATCATATAAAATTAATTTCCCTATGGAGAAAATGAATGGAGTTTTTACTTTCAGAACCCGACTGTTGCACTCTATTGAGTCTAGGGAAACTATGCAAATGAGATGACAGGACCACGCCCATACTTCTGTCCAGCAGCGTTCCATCACGCCCTTGCACCTGTGTAATTCCCTAGAGAAAAAGAAAGGGATGTGTTTAAGATATTTTTTCTCATAAAAGTGAAGGTCATATCTCTATAGTGCAGTAAAGGCCTTTTCACATGATTTATGACAATGTTTCCTGATGCATTAAACTTTGAGGAGTAAAGCATTAAAGAGATGTTTTAAAGTAAAACTTTTTTTTTTTTTTTTTCCCTGTGGAACACGAAAGAAGCTATTTTGGAAAAAAAAAGTGGGTGTTTATTTGTCCATACAGTGAATGTACAGCACAATACTGAATAGAAATGTGACGTTCTGAGAAAAATCATTCTGCAAGTCTTTTCTCTTTGCAGCAATGATTGACTATTCTGTTCTAAGCTTAAAGGGTTAGTTCACCCAAAAATGAAAATTCTGTCATAAATTACTCACCCTCATGTCGTTCCACACCCGTAAGACCTTCGTTCATCTTCGGAACACAAAGTAAGATATTTTTGATAAAATCTGATGGCTCAGTGAGGCCTCCATTGCCAGCAAGATTACAAGACTACAGTGGTTCAACCTTAATGTTATGAAGCTACAAGAATACTTTTTGTGCGCCAAAAAAACCAAAATAACGACTTTATTCAACAATATCTAGTGATGGGTGATTTCAAAACACTGCTTCATGAAGCTTCGAAGCTTTACGAATCTTTTGTTTCGAATCAGTGGTTCGGAGCGCGTATCAGTCACGCCCCCCAGTGATGAACCATTGAAATTTTGAAACACTTATGATGTAATGACGCCTCGTTTACTAAAATCACGTGACTTTGGCAGTTTGATACACATGCTGAACTACTGATTCGAAACAAAAGATTCGTAAGGCTTCGAAGCTTCATGAAGCAATTTTTTTGAAATCGCCCTTCACTAGATATTGTTGAATAAAGTCGTTATTTTGTTTTTTTTGCTGCACAAAAAGTATTCTTGTCACTTCATAACATTAAGGTTGAACCACTGTAGTCACATGAACTGTTTTAAATATGTCTTTAGTACCTTTCTGGGCATCTGGAAGTGTTAATTATCTTGCTGTCAGTGGAGGCCTCACTGAGCCATCGGATTTTATCAAAAATATATTATTTTGTGTGGAACGACATGAGGGTGAGTAATAAATTACAGAATTTTCATTTTTGGGTAAACTAACCCTTTAATGGGTAACCTCTTGTCACTTTTTTTCTGTGCACACTTGCTTATTATCATAAAATCTGCAATGAGATGTGCCTCTTTGTCATTTCTGTAAAAAAGCCTGAGAGGGAGAGGTCAGAGTTTAAGAGCTGTAAAAGTGATTGGTGCATTTGAAAAACATAGAGGTCGAAGTGTAAAAGTTATGGAACACAGGCTGCAGAGGTCAGTCAAAAACAGCATCAGTGTCAACGGAGACTGGCCACGTCAGCGGCGTGCAGTGAAACATGATCCGTAGCTGACAAAGAAAAATGTAGCGTTTTCTACATGCACGTGTGTGTGTGTGTGTGTGGCCGTTTGATACAAGGCTGTTTGATCAACCTACAAAGCCACTCCTTTCTACATACACACACTTTCACACACACTAAAATTTTCTCAGATACAGGGTTATTGGTGCCAAGTGAGATTACAAAGTCCCTGAGGACATTGCCTGCAGAGCTGCCACAATGGAAGCACTTTACACTTACGTTCATTTATCTTCAGCACACACACACCCAGTTACGTAGGCAAAAGAGAGATGCTACCGTGGTAGAACCCATCATGCATGTTTTTACCCTATAAAATAGTGATTGTGTTGGTGAAGTCCTCGTTAGTTTGGGGTCATTAGAGATTTAATTAACATTCATGTTGACTAAGCACTACCTTTCGTTGCCATCATTAATGGTTGTGTGTGTGAGCATTCTCTGTTATGCTGCTGTTTTTAATTAAAGGCTTTGTGTATGTTAATGTGTGAGAGAGAGACCCAGAGGAAACTTTTAATGCTCAGCGGTGGCTCAAAAGGCCTAATGGTGTTCTCAGGTATGTCCCATTTAAATATCCACTTCCTCTCAGGATTTTCTGCATGATGCGAAATGAAATCGGCTGTTACTCTACCTTGGGAAATCTGATCACAATACAGCTTTTTTGAAACTATTGGAGACATGAGAGGAGATGCAAGAATTCCTTTTGCTGTCCATTTGATCTCATTGGTTCCTGAGACAAACAATTGGAGCATTAATGAATTAATGGGGGAAGACCATGACACTGGGTATTCAGGTTTCTAGAATTCACATCAGTGTTGTAGTACTCGAGTCCGGTCTCAAGTCTGTCTTAAGTCCGAGTTCAATACCATATTTTCTATGACTAGTCGAGACCAGCTCATTCGAATCTGATGCCAGCCCGAATTTAAATGCTTCTGAAAATATGGTTTTGGACTTGAGTCAGAGTCTGGTCTTTTCAGAATCGACTCAACACTGATTCACATTGTACATTCATGCAACCTGTTTAAATGCCTTTGCGAATCAGCTGCCCATTTTCCATTTCCACTGTTTGTCATGTAGATTTTCAATCAAACTGAGAACAATTTTGAGTCGCAATTTTTTTTTTATTGTACAAATCACGTGAATAGCTAATGAGGCAAGCGCAGTTCTTACTGGTTTGTTTGTTGCTAAACAATTAGCCATTTTAACACCGTATCGTTCCCCACTATATAGCTTTGGCACCACAGTGAGGAATTAACCCTGCAAAAGAGCACTCTAAAAATTGATGTACTCAGTTTTTATTTTTGGTGAAAATTTTTCACTTAAAATTTAAATTTTCAAGCAGTGAAATCAGTTACGTATACCTTATAAATTGAATAAACGTAAGTAAAAAAAAATAAATAAGTAGTAACTGAGTAACTACATTTCATACCATGACAAATAAAACTGAGTAGACCCAGCGAGTTAAGAAAAACAATAATTTAAACTTATTTCCTCTAATCCTTTGTAAAATACTCCACACAACCACTGGTTTACATGATAACTTCCTTTATTTTCAATGAGTACAGTTCTTAATACAGCATATTTTATGCCATTTTAACATGTATACAATATTATACATTTTAACTCATTTAACAAACATTTTATAAGTAAAAATTAAACAATTAAAAGTAAGTCAAGTGTAATCACTGCTATCCCATTTCCATTGGTGTTGGCTCTCATGCCGGAGCTGGGCTTGTGTTTGGCGGGGGAACTACGGACCTCAGACCGCTGCCCTGCGTTTCACTCATAGCCTAAAGATGCTGTGACTGACTTCCATAAGCTGCCCATAAACAAACAGTGCACAGTTCTGAGTAGGGATGCACTGATACAGATACCAGTATCGGTATCAGGCCCGATACCAAGCTCATGTACTTATACTCGTACTTGTACTCATAAAAATACCCCCGATACCAAAGACCGATACTTCACGTGACGTAACTGACAGAATTCTTTCAGACAGCGCGCGATCAGTTCTCCTTGCGCCTGAATGGTCAAATGCACGCATACTGTAGTCAAAATGTTCATCGTGTGGAGTATCTCACGTAAATACAGTCGGTTATGGCTTGGTGGACGTAAACAAGTCTTAAAGTGGACGTAAACAGGTCTTAAAGGACAGTAGCCTAATTAAATATTTGTCTGTCATTAATGTTAATAAAACAACAAAAGATGTTAAATAAATGTATATATAATATATATCGTGAAATAAAATTTCTCATATCACGGTCATATTGCCCACTCGTCCTGTATTCCACCATGAGAAATCTGGTCACCCTAGGTTGTTTACTTTGGTTCTTCACAGTGTTATGTTATAAACATTTGCTCTGTAATATTTGTTTAGTTTTTGAAAGGCAGGTTAAAAAAGACATTATGTTTGTTTTTGTTTTCATTTTGTTTTTATTATGACTTTGGTAATTATGCCCTTTGCAGGATATTGGACACTGTGAAATTTGTGCTTTAAGTTTGTGACAAGCACATAAAAATGATTACTTTTTTCATTGGAATAATAATAAAGAAGCTGTCCTACATTCATTAGTCTCACTGTGTTGTGCTTGGAAAACTGCCACATCAAACAAGAAATTAAAAAATGTATATGCATCGGTATCGGCGAGTACCAGAAAAAAGTTTCGGTACTCGTACTCGGTCCTTAAAAAATGGTATCGGTGCATCCCTAGTTCTGAGAACATATTTTAACATCCAAAGTAATTATATTCTCTTTAGGAGAAAAGTCATTTATTTTATGCAAGGAATCAAGCGTTTCCATAACGTGAAAAGATGCGACACTCATTTAGGTGACTGACATTACGTCCCTTTGTGTTGCTTTGCATTAAATAAAGTGATTTACAACACATTAATAATGTTATTTTTTACCTTTTTTGCCCGTAATACAAGAGCTTGAACAGAACTTTATTCTAAAAATAGCTTGTGACTAAACCTCGTCATTCCAGTGGATCCTCAAACTGTCGGCAAAACCTCATACAGTATCTCCACTATAATAAAGTGCTGGATGTTTGAATAAGTACAGCGTTTTCTTTACTCCAAAAAACACGGTGTTTGTAAAGGCTAATGTTTTATGTATTTGAGGAGTGTCTTAGTCTGGTATTTGCCATCATAGCAATACAGCCTGTGCGTAGCACTTCATCTTTCATAACACAAGATTTAGGCCAAATGTATTAAACGGCGGGAAAAACTGAGCGCCCACATAGCTACAATAAACTTTGTAACCTGTAAGTTTGTCAGGATTCTGTACTTTGTCATGTTTTTTATTTTGTAATTTGCCATTAATGTTCTTTGGTCCTTATAGTTCTTTCTGTTCATGGTAATTAGTTCCAGGTGTTTCTTATTTCAGGTAGGCCTATTTAATCATGTGGTCTATCTTGCCCTAGGTGAATTATTGTTGATTCGTACATGTGCCTCTCATGTGGTTATGGATTGAGGCCTTGAGCTTACACTTCATGTCATGTTTCATGGTCAAGTTATGGATATTTCTCATCATTGGAGCTATTAAACACCTTTTTATCTGGATATAGATCCAGACTGTTGTTTGACTTTTTGAGGCCACATTACAATGTTGATGAAAACGTAATTCGATGCACTTACTGCCTTAGATGCGGCCGTTCTAATGACTGACAAAACAATTTGCTGGTGAAAAACCTTGTAACTTGATTTTAACTTGATTCAAGCTCTAGCTTGATTTTAGGAAAATGTTAATAATATAATGACCATATATAAAGCCACAATACTAACTTTGACAACATAATGTTTAATTATATAAAAAATAGTATTTTTTTTCCATGAATAGTAGCGGTTCTACACTAACCTGCAGTTTTTATGTTCCTGTTAAAATTTCGTTTGTTGTTTTTTTTTCCGTTCCTTGGACATGGTTCAGAGCATAGACTGTGAAAATAAAAAGATTAATGACACGTCTCCACTTCCTTCCAAGGTCGAAAAATGAAGCCAAAATATCCCAGAAACATTAGGCTTGTTCGAGATACATCAGCACTGCACAGACCGATTGGCATATGACATCAAAGTACTGCAAGAGCGGTTCAAAAGCGTAAGGAGTCGTATGCTCTCCAAAACACTCTCACGGTACTTTGATGTCATATGCCGATTGGTCTGTGCAGTGCTGATGTATCTTGAACAAGCCAATTACATCATTCAAAGCCTGAATCTGCGCAGTAGTGATCCTGAGGTGGAGAATTCTGATTCTGAATTTTTTTTTTAGTTTGGCTCACATCCCATTTGATTACATGGAGAAGTTTATGACCTATACTGCAGCCAGCCACAGGGACAGATCGAAATGTTTGGCTTCACTTTTCAGGACGTGTGCGGCACACTTGGTTCAGAGCGCTGCTGAGAGCTGCTCTCTAAAGAGAATGCAAAAAGCCCATGCTCAGTAACTCAACCGCTAGGTTGTTTTATGTTGGAGGGTGGGGGAGGGGTGCATTTGTTTAACTGTCAGCAATTGATTAAATTGTGTCCAACTTACTCAATTTCTTAAGTTTTTGCTAAAGATTAATAATATTGATTTGAAATGAGTAATAATTGTGATTCTTGAAACTGATCAGTATAATTCTCCATTTTCAAATATTTTGATTGAAATTAAAAAATATATTTTTCATTTTTATTTTTGTAAAAAAAAAAATAAAAAAAAAAAAATAAATAATAGCTGTAATTTTTAGACAAATTTAATTGTTGGATATTTAGGCATTTATTTTCTTATGTCCTCAATCACTTAAGTGATATTCAGAGATTTTATTAAGGTAGCATAGTTTATTGTCGCCTTTGGCTTGCTTAGTTGGGGACACTTGACATTTGATATTCAACAGTGTTTTGATCTGCTTGCATTGACACCATTGTATGCGAACTGAACTGAGCTGGATGATGACATCACTGTTTACTCCAGTGCTGATACAGATAAATTAACTAAATTAATAACTATTGATTCTTACAATGGAATGAATCAATACTGAATTTACTTAAGATGGACAATGACACCATTTTCTTTAAGAGCTGCTGTGCAGCCAAAATTATATACCAGTTATCACTGTAAAGCTGCTTTGACACAATCTGCTTTGTTAAAAGCGCTATATAAATAAAGGTGACTTGACTTGACTATTGTGATATTTACAAAGCCACTGAATTATATTTAGAGTGTGGGGCTAACCCTGCTAATCCGGGATTAAAGTAGAGATGCACCAATACTAAATTTCTCCGTCAATACCGATAACCGATTATTCAGAGTGATATCTGCCGATAATTTGATTTTCTTAATCTCTCCCAACTCAGCGGAGTTAGTTTATAGCTAACTAACGAACTGTGAACACTGGATAACTTTACTGAGGTATTTAAGTGACTGATCACAAGCTGTTTTATTTATGTCTTTCTGCGGGTGAAACACTGATTGAGCAATTACATGACACATGATACATTTCGGTAAGTTGTACTGTATCTTTCAACATACATTTTGATGTTCATGTTTTTTTCATGCTCTAAGTTGTATTAAAGAGGAAGAAAAGACTCACGGTCTTTGTTTCTTATCAGAAGTAACAAAGCTCTTTGTGATTATTGGATGGGAGACACGTTACAAATAATGTTTAGGGGAAAACTGCGATCTTGCAACCCTGCTTGAACTATGGGTGATTCATAGGGTCAAACAGAGCCTGCTTTAACATTGCTATTTTTTTAAAACTGTTAATGGCCCATAGTGAAAATAATTGCTTTTATCGGCCGTGCATCAGTGCATCTCTAGTTTAAAGAGACAATATGCCAAGGTTAAATGCAGTGTGAACATTACAAGAAACACCCCACAGCATTTAGTTTTTGAGGATGAAGCTGTCTTTCCTAGTTTAGAAATGTAAGGCTTATCTATCGACCCGCAAAGATAACCAGAGTCACTGGAAGTCGAATGTTCATTTATACTGTACCACACAACTGTCGATCTAACATAGGCTACTGTTGTCTTGATAGGCTACGAACCACCAAAGCTGATTTAACTTCAATATGCAAACAAGGCTGGGGGAGGGGTCAGAAAGTATGATTGGTTTATTAGTAGTATTATTTACTTTTACATATTAACTAAAGTGTATTAGTTAACATTATTTATTTTGCAGCTAAAGCTACACCCATGATGAGATCTTTAATAATTGTTCTTTTCAATGTGGATAGATCTTTAAAGTGACATACAAGAGTTTAAACCTACATCAGTGTAGATAAAATCAAGGTTAAACTGACACTCAATAAAGTGCTGCAGGGATGACGCTTTTTTGTAGGCCAAAACCCGAAAATGCGTTAGCATTTTAGCACTTCAAATTCCGGTTCCGTCGTCCTGAAGTCAGGTTTTTTAAACGGGTCTTTGGTTAAATGCCTGAAATAAGGTCTGTGGTAAACATAAGCTCAAGATATTTTCACAGTTTTTCTTTCTACAATATAAAATACATCAGTAATACCCTCTTGTGATTTTTTTAAAAGCTTTTACGTGTCTTGTAAAAGGCGGTTGCTAACAAGTGTCTAAATGGGCCTACAGAGGTTGTCGGTGGCATTAAATGTCATCAGATGAACAGATAAACTCATCTAGTCACTAGTCGCTTTCACAGCCTTATTGTGTTTATAACTCGAACTTTTAGGGAAAATGTTTTATATAATGTTTTAAAATGCTTTAACAGAATGCTTACAATGCAAAACAGAGTGCGGATCTGGTCATCCAAAACAAAATCCTGGAATACACTTGGAATCTCACTCTCGGTTTCATTTGGTGCTTTAAAACTTTATTGTTCTCCTCTTGTCTTCACTTCTAATCCCTATTAGCATCCTTTACTGGGAATGTTTCTAAAGTAGGGAAACGCAGTAGACCAGACACCAGATATTTTTTGTCTCTCAAATGACGGAAAGCATTTTATTTTAAATTTATGCATTTGGCATACGCTTTTATTCAAAGCAACTTAGCTTTGAATATATAGGCCTACATTTTAACATTCATGCATTCCCTGGGAAATGAATTTTGAAATATTCTGAATATAATAGTTTTGGTTGACACAACATCTGATGTGATTTGTAAGTGGTAGAATATCTGAAAAGCATATAAATGCTTAGGTGTAAAGAGGACCAATGTGCTTTTGAGTGTGTGAAGGCAGCAGTTTACACATTCATCTGTTTAGCTAACAAACTTTATATTGTTCCAAATGTAAAAGCCCAAATGCCTTCGGGAAGCATCTGTGTAGCTGGCACAATATTCATCTCTGAAAACTTATTCCTCACACCCTCTTCCTCATACCAGCATGTGGCAGGTTCACAGAAGTAATGAGCACAAGTGTGTGTGTGTGTCTGTGAGTGGTTATATGATGCTCTACTAAATCGATTTTTATTTGTTTCTTTGCTTAGGCATCTCTGTCGAGCTAAACTCTGTTTTCAGGTTCAAGAATTTCATTCATTCATTTTGGCCTAGCTTCCAGACAAGAGATTAGACCAAATTTCTCCCTCAGAAAGCCTTTCAACATACCAATTAAAACATTTAAAAGTCCAGCTGCTTTCTTCCTCTTGCCTCTTAATCTTCTTATGAGAAAGAACGAAAGAGAGCGAAGGCGAATTGAGTTGTAATAAGTGAGAGGAAAAGAGATGGATCAGAAATCAGATACGCTGAGAGATATTGGCACAGAGTGAGAGAAAGATAGCAGACATTGACGGATCTAGATGAGGAAGGCAAAATGGAGAAGAAGAGGGTGAGAGATAAGAGGAAATTGGCTGCTGTGAAAGTTGACAGCGATTTGCATGGACCCTACATCATTCATTTCCATTCGATTTGTGATGCGATGTGGGTGTGTCCTGTGAGGCAACAGTTTAAAAAAAGTTTAAATGAGCAGCAACAGAATGTAAACTCTGTCAGAAATTGTTACTGTTCTAAGCATGTTTGATTCATGTATTGATAGTTATTCATCTTGTTCAAGATATAATGCACTGCTGCAATATCTATATCCAGTGTATTAGAGCTAGAGGAATGGCTACTAGCAACCTGGAAACCTCCGTCGATAAAGTCAGTGTGAATAGAGAATAAGTAATTTGGATGAGGTATGCTATGAAATATTAACATAAAATGATTACTTTCTATATGCACTGTTTTCTCCAAATGCACTGAATCTATGTATCCATTACAAGACCTATCTGTAAGTCTGTAACACATTGGTTTAGGCATACAAGTGTGTGTGTAGATTACTGTGTTGAACTCCATCTGAACTCCAACTGTGCTATAAACGCTTAACTTGATCTAAAAAGAATGCACTCTCCAACAAACCAGCACCCAACACATGCATGCAAGAGACCGACTGGCAAACATGCACACACACATATAGGCTACTGTAGAGGAGAACTCAGTGTCACAGACACCACACTTGATCTAATGGATCTGAACTTTGTGTGAACCTCACAGTTAAAATACTAGTGCACCTGAGCCTGTCCTACACACTCACATGCACATATTCACACACAAATGCTTCTACACTCCCAGACACGCAATATGTCAACAACAGTTCAGGTGCTGTTGTCAAGTTTCCTTCCTTGCTTGCTTGACCTTCCTTGTGTTTGTAAAAATTTTTGTAAAAATGTGTACAAAAATACACATTCATTTTATTTTCTAGTAGCAGATAAATGCGGCATCAGTGTCATAATTTCATGGACTCTAAATCTGAGGAACCTTATGTATGAACTTTACAATTTGTTGTCTAAAACAAGTGACATGTTTCTTATAACGCTGTGTCCTAACCAGACATGATGTGATAAAGTATCAGGCATCATCTCTTCCATATGAAATGATTGTTCTGACCAGGTGGTGTCACACTGAGAAGTCCTGCCCACAGTTAACTGTGATTGGTTTAAAATCCTGCTCCATACAGCTATATACATATAAATATTCAATATTTTTTCTAATTGGCTGTGTTGCATTACACAGCATTTTCTCTTTCACTGGGAACAGACAAATTGCATGACAGTGGAAACTTATTGCATAGGATATGGTGCAAACAGGGTTGGGGAGTAACGGAATACATGTAACGGCGTTACGTAATCAGGATACAAAAATCCAGTAATTGTAATTCGTTACAGTTACGTCAAAAAACGTAGTAATCAGATTACAGTTAAATTTTGAAAAAAGGGGGGATACTATCAGGATTACAATCGTTTCATTTAAAATTAAATAAATCATTATTTTGCCATAATAACACATATTAAGCGCTGCTTGATTATACAGTATTTCCTGGTTCTGTTGCCAGTGATGACTCACGCGAGCCACCCGCTGGTGCATGTGCAAATAACACCCGTCTACAATCTCCTCAGACGCAGATTGAATCACTGCTGCTAGTTGAAACGATGCTGCCCGCGGGGAAAAACGCTTTCAATTCATGGAAATTTAGCTGCTATTTTATTTTCAAAGAAGAAAATGCAAACAACATGGTTGTACAGTGCAAACTCAGCCTTCCAGCTACGAAAACACTTTCTTTATCAAAGGACTAAAAAATAATCTGTAATACCATACTGTAGCCACTAGATGTCTGAATAGCCCTTTACATATATTCAGGGCTGTGTATTCCCAAGTTGTGGAAATGAGACATGATTGCTTAGTTTTAATAGGTTTTAAAAGTAACCAAAATGCTAAACATAAAACTAAAGCAGAACAAACATAAACAGAAATGTTTGATCTGAGCTTGTTCAGTTTGGTTATGATCTGATGTGACTTTTATATTTTTAAGCTCTAAACAACAACAACGATAATAATATTGCAATAGATAATGTATCAGATTTTTGAAATATTTTTATTGTTGAGACCCATTCAAAAGTATGGAACGTGTAACATTTAAAAACTTGCAGAAATTGAGAAGAAATAATTAAAATTAAATTTAAAAATGCAATTTATTTATAGTATAGTTGACCCCCCCCCCCCCCCCACACACACACACACAGATATATGTGTGTGTGTGTGTGTGTGTGTGTGTGTGTGTGTGTGTGTGTGTGTGTGACCTTGAAGTAATCCAAAAGTAATCAGATTACATTACTTTCATATTGTGGTACTTGGATTACATTACTGAATACTTTTTTTTATGTAAGTAATTACATAACATTACATTAAGTAATTTGTAACTGGAACAGAATACATTTTTAAGGTAACCCTCCCAAGACTGGGTGCAAAATATATATTTTTAAAAACCGAATTACCATAATTGCAAGGTAATTCTGACGAATGTCCTCCTGGCTTGGTCATCCAGTTTGGACAGATGGCTTGATCTAGGCAATGTGTGCTAGGCAATATGCTTTCCACTTCTTAATGATGCTCTGAACAGTACTCAGAGGAGTAGCTAAAGCCTTCGAAATGTTTTTGTAGCCTTCTCCTAACTTGTGCCTTTCTACAACTTTATACACACAGTGTCTATAGAAAATCATCATACACCTTTGAAATAGTTATTTTATTTGTTGTACAGCCTGAAATCAAACCCATTCCAAAAAAAAAAAAAAAACTTTTCCAGCTTTATTTATAAAATTTTGCCTTATAACAACAACAACAAAAAAGGCAACAGTTCTGAAAATTTAACAGCTGAAAAACAAGAATAACAGGGTTGGAAAAGTCATCAGTGCCCTGATTTAATACTTCGTAGAGCCACCTTTTGCTTTAATTACAGCCATTAATCTTTTTGTATATGTATGTACTAGCTTTGCACACCTAGATTGGGGAATATTTGCCCATTCTTCCTTGCAGAATTGCTCAAGTTCAGTCAGATTTCATGGTGAGCGGCAATGGACTGCTCTCTTCAATTCCATCCACAGATTTTCTATCGGATTTAAGTCAGGGCTCTGACTTGGCCACTCAAGGACATTCACCTTCCTATCCTTAAGCCATTGCATTGTTCTTTTGGTGGTATGTTTAGGATCATTGTCGTGTTGGAAGGTGAATAACCTGCCCATCTTCAGCTGTCTAGCAGAGGGACGCAGGTTTTCCTAAAGAATTTGGGAGTAATTGGCAGCATCCATTTTCCCTTCAGTCCTGACCAATCGCCCAGTCCCTGCTGAAGAGAAACACCCTCACTACATAATGCTTCATGCTTCATCATGCACCATGCTTCACAGTAGGTATGGTGTGTTTTGGGTGGTGTGCTGTGTTTGCTTTTCCACAAACATTGCGCTTGGAGTTCAGCCCAAAAAGGGTCAATTTTGGTCTCATCAGGCCATAGGACATTTTGCCAGATGGCATCAGAGTCTTCCAGGGCTGTTTTTGCATAGTGCAAAGAGACTGAGTATGGCACTTTTTCAGGAAAGGCTTCTTTCTTGCCACCCTGCCATACAGGCCAGCTTTGTGTAAAGCTTGTGAGATAGTTGTCACATGTACAGTCCGACTAGTCCCGGCCCTAAAGCCAGTACTTGAGCGAGCTCTTAACACATTATAGTCCTTCACGTCTATTGCAATCTCAATATTCTGGCCAGTTGATAATACCTAGAATATCAAAATCAACCGCAGGCAGTAGATCCTTTTCCTTTTTAGCACCCAAACTCTGAAACTAAAAACACATCTCTTTAACCTGGCATACACAAAACACATTATCTGCTTCTATAATTCAAATCATATAAATTGTTAGGCTGCATAAATTAGGTCAGCCGGAACCGGAAACACTTCCCATAACACCGGATGTACTCGCTACATCATAAGAAGAATGGCGTCTACGCTAATATTAGTCTCTCTCTGTTTATTCCGAGGTTTACCGTAGTCTGCCAGATCCAGGCCGTATCCACATGAGATGAAGGACCTCCGCCTAGACACGACGACAACGCAGCCCTGAAGTGTCAACTAAACTATCCCCTGCAAAGGCCTCCTTCCCTTTCCTTTCCTTATGTATAGATAAAACGTTTTCAAAATGATTCCAGTTCACATGGATCCGCGGAAACGACTAGTGATTATGTATCATGCGGGCCAGACAAGAAATTTGGCAATATCACTTTGTAAAAAAGACTAAGCGTCTGCACACATACACATTCAAATGCACATACCTATAGACTATACACATAAATGTACGGCAGGAACGCATTAAAAGTCTTCTGTTTTCAGTTAAAAAGGTGTAATTTAAGCGGCCCCTAAGTTAATAATTAATGATTTTTTCAACGGAAGTGATTCAATCAAAAACATACTTTAGCTCGATAATAACTTTCCTAGAGCTGCTGTAAAGCCAAAACAATCTCTGTCCATTAATTTTCCTATTATCACTGTGAAGCTGCTTTGAAACAATCTGTATTGTAAAAAGCGCTACATAAATGAAGATGACTTACCTTGACTTGTAAGTCCTTCAAAGTTGCCTTTGGCCTCTTGGTAGCTTCTCTGTTCAATGACCTCCTTGCTCGGTCATCCAGTTTGGACAGACGGCCTGATCTAGGCAATGTGTTGGTGCTGCCATAAGCTTTCCACTTCTTAATGATGCTCTGAACAGTACTCAGAGGGATAGCTAAAGCCTTCAAAATGTTTTTGTAGCCTTCTCTTAACTTGTGCCTTTCTACAACTTTATCCTGGAGGCCTTCCGAAAGCACTTTCCTAACCAAGGTGAATTATTTGCAGTACCATGCACTACTAAAAGTGGAATCTTCAAGAAACAGCTGGTTTTTCTAAAGCAATCAAAACCACTACAATTGATGTCAGGTGGGGCAATTAGCCTGGTGTTTGATCTGGAAGTTGATTGGTTGCACCTGAGCAAGTTTATAATGGTATACTCTAAGAGACTGATCACTTTACCAAACCACGTATTTCACTAATTAATTTTAAATAATCCTCCAGAATGTTTTAAAATGTTATTTTCACCTTAATGATGAGGGTTATAATACATCTCAAAAAACGGTTAGTTCCTGTCCTTGATTCTGATTGGTCAATAGCTGTGTTTTATTCATGATAAAACACGGCTATGACTGCATCACCCAATGGTTCTGTGTATCACTACACAACACCCTTAGCAACCTTTCTTAGCAACGTAAACTGTATGTTCTCAATTGATATTGTTCATTGAAGCTTACTGTATTATGCAGAAGAGTGTTGTGAGACCGAGTGAGATCGAGTGAGCGAGTTTATTACCTGCATTCAGATTTAGCATTTTCCTTCAGGTCAGTCCTATGTTCATAATAAAAAATCTGTTTAAATGTCCGATGTATCATGTTGTCCTTTTAACATTTAAGGGGTTTTCCCGTGACTGACAGCGCTAGTCAAAGCATTTGTCAATTGCGTCTTGTTCCGTTTTCAAAACAATTCAGTCTTTTAAATATAAAAGTCTTCGCTACTGACTGACACACTCATAAAGACAGTCTTTGCCGCCATCTAATGGCGTGAAAATGTAACTTCTGATGCTGTTCACGGTCAGGGACTATTTTTTCCGGCGAAAGGAAGGCTTTTAGAAAAAGTTTACTTCATGAAAGTTGTATTGATACATATTTCTGGCTTTATTATTTGTATTGTGTGGTAACTGTTTTATAAAAGCAATAAGGTACTCGAGGCCAGTGCTGTATCATGAATAAGTCACGGCTGAAGGGGTTGCAGGCACTCCGCTTCGCATCGTGCCTAACAACGCCCTTCAGCGGTTATTATTCACGATACACCACAGCCTCTCGTACCTTATTGCTTATATATATATATATATAGTAATAATAAAATACTTTTAAAATGCTAATATGTGAACAGTGAAGCTGTTTGGGTTCAGTAAGGTTTTGCTTTTTTTAAAGAAACTAATAATTTATTCCACAAGGATGCATTAAATTGATCAATTGACAATAAAGACATTTACATTGTTTCAAAAATGATTTCAAACAAATGCTGACTTTCTATTCATCAAAGAATCCAGAAAAAAAATTATCATGGTTTCCACAAAATATTAAGCAGCACAACAGTTTTCAACAGTGAAATTTAGAACAGTTAATTAGAATGATTCCTGAAGGATCATATGACAGTGAAGACTGGAGTAATAATGCTGAAATTTCAGCTTTGCATCACAGAAATAAATGACAGAAAAAAAGTTAATTGTATTTGAAATCCTTCTCTCTCTGTGTGTCCTGTAGGTAATGCCTTTGTAGTGAGTCTGGCTTTTGCCGACCTTCTGGTGGTTTGCTATCCCTACCCTCTGGTCTTGCACGCCATGCTGCATGCAGGCTGGCTGCCGGGGGAAATGGAGTGTAAGGTCAGCGGCTTCCTGATGGGAGCGAGCGTCATCGGCTCCATCTTCAACATCACCGCCATCGCCATCAACCGCTACTGTTTCATCTGTCAGACCAACACCTACGAGAAGATCTACGGCCGTGCCGGAACCCTGGCCCTATTGATGTTAGTCTGGGTACTTACCGTCCTTGCCATTCTTCCAAACCTGGCGCTGGGGTCACTGACGTACGACCCCCGCGTTTATTCATGCACCTTTAGTCAGACGACAAGTGCGGGATACACCATCGCTGTGGTGACCGTGCATTTCCTGCTTCCCATCGCAGTAGTTACGTTCTGTTATCTGAGGATTTGGGTGCTGGTGCTCCGTGTGAGGAGGCGGGTCAAAACTGACGTCAGGCCACGCCTTCGTCCGAGTGAGTTGCGCCACTTCTTGACCATGTTTGTCGTCTTTGTGCTGTTCGCCGTCTGCTGGGCGCCTCTGAATTTGATTGGCCTGGCTGTAGCGGTGGACCCTCCCCGTGTTGCACCCATGGTCCCTGATTGGCTGTTTGTGGTTAGTTATTTCATGGCGTACTTTAACTCCTGCCTGAACGCCGTAGTGTACGGACTGCTCAATCAGAACTTCCGCAGAGAATACCGCAGAATACTTCTGTCACTTTGTAAGCCACGCCTCTTCCTGCAGGAGACATCTAGGGGTGGGACTGAGCGCAGCAACAAACAGTCACCTGGCAACAACAACAACGACGATCAGCCCAAAGCGAACACAATATAATTCACTCACAATACATATACACAGATATCAAAGAGAGAATGCTGCAAAATTGCACCCACAAATGTTTTAACAATAACGTTTTATGCCTCACTTTAGATACCACCATCTGCAAAAAAAAAAAAAAAAATACCTCATTTGTTGGAAAACCATAAAATTATAATAATCCTCAGTATTAGAAAAATTAATTGCATCTCACATGCATTACAATCACATTCAATTAATGCATGCTAATGATTGAGAACTGTGCAATAAGTCATTACCAGACAAAAGGTGCAAGCTCGAGAAAGACAAAGACTGCAGAACATTTTCGTCTTCTCCAAACATGCGCCCCTTGAAAACAACTTATTTTTCTCACTGATAGTTGGAGGCTGTTTTCTCCAGCTATCCATAAATACTCACTAAACAGATCTCTCACAAGAAGGCATCACCTAGAGGACTCACAACAGTTTCACAAGTGCTTCCCTAATGATATAACAGCATTAAAGAAACGTTCCCCAAATGCTCACGCATTTGTGACCATTCAGCTCCTTGACATACGTTTTCCCAGTTGTCCAATAGCGTTAGCACTTTTGGCACTGTAAGTACACTAGAGCCTCCCCTTGTGCTATGCAACCAATTAATTTTAAACTCTATGGAGAAAGTGTAAAACTAGGGCTCCCTTAGGTTTGCAGTAAAGATTATCCAAACGTTCCCCTAAAACACTGCAGCAACATTCTTGTAAAACTCCCCTATTGCTATGCAAACTCAACATGAGCACTGTTGAAATCTTCCTGTAACCTTCCCACAACATTCCTCAATTAAGTCTGTGAATGCAGCCATGTGGGAAAATGCCCAAATGCTGCAAGAACATGTTTTTATATTCTCCATAGGTTTAAACAAACATCATACGCTCCCTATGCCTGTGCACCAGCAGAACACATCTGCACGTAAATTATTGTGTTATGGCATACAACTTATATTAACTTTAGACAACATTACTTAAAGGGATAGTTCACCCAAAAATGAAAATTATCCCATGATTTACTCACCCTTAAGCCATCCTAGGTGTATATGACTATCTTCTTTCAGACAAACACAATCGAAGATATATTTAAAAATATCCTTAGTCCTCCAAGGTTTATAATGGTTGTGAATGGCTGCCCACATTTTAAAACAAACAAAAAAAATGCATCCATCCATAATCAAAGTAATCCATATGGCTCCAGAGGGTTGAAGCGAATGGTGTTCATTGTGTGCATGGTGTGCATTTTTCTAAGAAAAATATCCATATTTAAAACTTTATGAATTCAAATAACTAGTTTCTGGTGGACGACCGTACGTAATAAATCTCCGATTGTGTTCGTCTGAAAGAAGATAGTCATATACACCTAGGATTGCTTGAGGGTGAGTAAATCATGGGATAATAAAAAACTATCCCTTTATATGAGGAACGTAATGCACCAGTTTACAACTGGATTTATTAACAGGGTTCAAATGATCATCACAATTTAATAACATAAAACATTATGTTATGAGCATAGGGCTTCACATATGTGACATGATAAATAGACTATTTGTCAGTATCCTTTCTTCCTTAACAGGCCAATTTCTATCATTACTATTAATAATAATAATATTAATAATAATACAAATGTTAAAATAATCTTCATTAATATACCAGCATGTGTCAATAGACATTTACACACTTCAAAGTGCCAGTTTCTGGTCTCAGTCAAACCACAATACTTAAGACCAAATTCTTCATTAAATACCAGATATAGAAGTAGCTTATATGATCAGTTCATACTGATATAATCATTTAGGTCAAGAGAGTCAAAACTGCATTCATCTTCACTTAAGCTATGGATGCTTTTACTGAGGAAAGTTTCCATCTCAATCATATCAGTTACTAAAATCACATTTTTATAGTCACCCTAGCAGTGGCATTGAGTATGGGGAGGAGGGGGATGGCTGTCCCTGATGTATTATACAAAGCATCTGATATTTTTAAAGATTCACTCACGTTTCACTTCACAAATAATGTAGGATTTATGGCTTTTACTTTGCCTACCCACTACTAGTAGCCTAGTCCGTCTGTCTGTGATGAAAAGCTACAGACACTGGTACACTGAGAAAAAGTTCACAAATAATTGAATAAATTTCACAAATAATTACAAAGAAACACGTGACACGCTGAATTAAGCGTGATTTTTCTTAAGTAAAAAGACTGAAATAGTATTTTCTTGTCAAATTTACTACAATAATCATTATTTTATTTAGAACTTCTACAGTGTAGATTACCGTTTTTACACAGAGTGCGCGTTTGCATTCCACTGCGTTGCTTCTGAATTGCTTTTCTATGTAAACATGCTCTTGACGGATGCATTCAACACTATTTTTTCAGTGTCTTGCACATGTGCGCAACATTTTTAAATCGCCACGAACGGTTAAATGTTGTTCAACTTTTAAAAACGCATTTCTCGAGACCCTGCGCTCTTTTCCATCACACTTTGCTGTGTCTGTCATATTTAAAACAAAAAAGCGTTCTGTGTAAATGGCCCCTTGCACGTTTATTCAGCTAACCGCAGCCCGTCAATATTTATATAGCCAGCTGTTGAACAGTACCTGTTCAGACCGGTACGTGAAACTGTCAATCGGCAGGTTTCAACAAACCGTCATTGATACAAAGAGATTGATGAGGTAATAATAAAATTATTCAGCGAAATTGAAGACTTCTGTCTTTTGAGAACTTCTTAGCTTTTTCTATAGAATATTTAGATTAGCATTACAAATGCCTTAGTAATTTGCTCCAATTTATTCCTGACATTCATGCAAAGAAAAGTGAACGATTTTAAATGTTTGTTTTTTCTATTTGTGTTCATTTTTAGAAATGAATCTCCACCACCTGTGCTCACATCTTTTTAGCTTTTTTTCTTGTCTCATTATCCTGAAAAGAATGTTGCTAAGATACTTTTAAGTTTTAAGTTTCCACGGATGTAATTAGCGTCAAACAATAGACATGTGTATACTGTTTGTGTGTATGTGAACTCTTTAAGCCTCAAAAATGTAAGAACTAGAATCTGCCAAAAACAAAACTGAGGAGTGAATTCACTGAACAGTTACTCAAAACATTTCAGCGCAAAATCCTTCACTATAAGCACCCACAATTCAGTTTAACCACACATCTAGCACTCAAAACCAACTGACATGATCAAGAATTGCATTTATAAAATTCCATTTAGCGCTAATTGCTGTGTTTGCACCATTACCTGATCCTTTAGTGTCCCAGGTGCTAAAACAACGCAGACAGTGCGCAAATAAACATCACTATCAGTGGACACAATTCATAGTGAATCCCTCCCGAGTCATTGACATGGCTTTACTTTCATTTACATTAATCAGTGGATCTTCCAGTTCAGGGTCAAACTTAAGCCTCAAATGTTAAATACTTCAAATAATGAATACCAGTAGCAGTAATGATTAAGAGATTTATTGGGAAGAACTTTACCAAAGGAGCTTCAATTCTGATTGCAGTGAGTAATAAAACTTAATGAAAGACATCAATGCACTTATTGAAATCTTAATGATATTACAGTCTTTAAATATTGTATGATTTATCATGTCCTTTAATTTTATAATCTACTGAACCATAGTGCACTAATGTTATTCTTATTTCACATGGTTAAAAATAGTTTTAATTTTGCATCCCAGTAAAATTGGAAAAATGTTAGTGAAACCCAAACAAACACCAAATGCTCCGAGAGTGCTCAGGGTGTTAAAAAATACTCTTACCAAGAGTTCAAGTTTACCTGACTATTTCAAGTTCTTAGTAACAATCATCTATTTTAACTGTGAGTTCATATCAGACCACGTGAGGTGGGGTTTGACATCTTTACCTGAAATATTACAAACACAGTAGGCTGCAATCACCCCAAAGGGTGATTCAAAAGCACAATAAAGATGTTGTGAGAAAAAGAGTGACATACTTGTTCTGTTTACAGTTCCAGTGTTATCTTAGTATAATGGAGTTTGTCGCAGGACAGTGAATGACTCCAGGTGTCTCTATGCATTTAAAACACGTCACGCCATCAGTCACGATATCTTAGTATTCCAGCTGAGTGCCCGAGCGCTCGCATAATGTACTGTTTCTATGGGTATTCCTATTTTATATCAGTTTCTCTCATGGGTAACCCGATCTTAGTATTTACGATGAGAGTAGAGTAATCTTAGTAACTTCAACGAGTATCTCGCCCTTCTTACTGTGGCGAAATCACATGCTCATTTCTTAGTACCTTTGATGACTATGATGAATAATCTCTGTATTTATGACAAATGCTTGTTCAGTAATCTATTTGTCTTGGTAAAGCTGATGAGTGCTGGCATCTTTGTATCTGCAGTTTCTTGTCTTGGAATTTTTGATGAGTACTCCTACTTTAAAATTGAAGAAGAGCTTTTATCCAGTGATATTCCCATTGGTGGAATAATTATGATGTGCTTCGCTGAGAATGAAGAAATATATTTATTAATGTATGTATTTGTTATTTTTATGAATTATTTTGGAATAGTTTTGTTGTTATTGCTACCTTCTGTGCTTTGATACCATTTCCCAGTCTGTGGGTGTTAATTTTAATCTCTGGATCTACAGTAAACACTGTAATTGTACTGTATTTGGGCCAGTTTCATTTTTTTTTTTTTTTTTTTTTAGTATGGTACAAAGACTGAGTACTTATCTTTGTTTCCACAACAAGTACTAAACTGTCTTCTTAACAGAGTTTACTTAAATGGTTTATGCCAAATGATTATCTTTCCTTATTTACCTCCAATTTTATTAAATTGTGAATCCCCAGGAAAAAAAAACAAAAAACACTGTGCAGATTGTGTTACCTCAAGTTGTGGAACTAAATTACATTGACTTTAAGTAAATTAAGTCAATAAATGAATAAACCCTTGAAGTAATCTCAACCAACAGGTGCATCTTATCAGTGTGTCTTAGTACTCGGGTAAGTTCTCTTATTTTAGTAATGCTGCTGTAGTGTTGAACATTAACTGATGTACTACGTTTGTAAAACTTAACTTAGTAAATCAAAGCATTAATCGGGTCAAACTGTTACAGCCCTAAACACTTGTGATATTTCATACTGCGAAATGAATGTGCATGAACGTTGATTGTTTTATTTGAATTTTTTGAATTTGTGCGCTTAAGGAACAAGGCGGCAGTTATCTTTAGACTTAGGACAAATGAGGCATAAGTGATATTGCTAAGAAGAGGAATGGATCGATGGGGAACAGGACCAAGAGAATCTAAAAATAATGTATTATTGTGACATGGTCTTAAAATGATTTCAGAAGACTGCTGGTGTAGGATTTTACATGTTAATAAAACTTTTATTTTTAAGAGGTGTCTGGTTTTTGTTTTACTCTGACTCTTTGCTGGACTGAAAGAATCACATGTGGTGTGTAAAAACACCATTATGACCCGTGGACTGAAAACATTTCTTAAATAAAGGGCTTTTAAATTTTCTTTTTCCTTCTCCCCTCCAAAGCCCTTTTCTTGTCAAACGTCTTTTTCCATCATCACTCAATCTCTCAGAGTGTCACACCTTTTCACAATCATTCCCTCACCTTATCACTTCTTCCTCTATATACAAATCATTCTTTCACCTTTTTCTTTGTCTCCTCATGTCTTTCTCTCATTCTTTGTCAGATCCTATGTTTCTTTAAAGGGGTCATGACATGAAAAATCAAATTTGCCTTGATCTTTTTACATATAAGAGGTCTTTGTACCATTGAAACATCCTTCAAATTTCATTGCTTAAAACATCCTCATCATTATAAACAAAGCATTTATTTAATCAAGCTCCAAAAACGGCTCATTTTGATATTGGGTGACATGACGTCACACAGGCAAATACATTTGCATATGACTGCCAGAGCAAGACATCGGTGAATAGTTATACATCATCGCACCATAGGACCCGCCCACTGGCATTTAGTCGCTTAATGGCTGACATTTGCCTACACAGGATGAGAGCGTCTCGTCACATCAAAAGCAAATACCTATTATAATCACTGACACTCTCTACACTGGATACAGTATACAGATGCATGTTCAGTTTCTGACATACTCCACACACTTAAGTCTGTTGACAGCAGATCAAAAGGAAGAGTGAAAGAACGTTCATTTTGACGTGTCCAGTAGGGGTGTTGCGCTCTACCTGTATTGACGATAATTGTGATATTTAAAAAATGAAATATTGATATTTTGTTAATTCTGGCTGTTGCAATATACCGGTATTGGCGATAACTGTAATATTTAAAATGAATAGTACTCATATGATAATATGACATGTGAAATAATTCAGCACCAGTATCTGATTAATCCCAACATACAGTACAGTATTTTGCTGTATTGCACACTGGTTGCCACCTGTCATAAAACACAAGCAATGAAAAGCACAAAATGAAGTGTTCCAGTTATAAGCTGGATATTCTGTCTTCACACCTTTTTTAAGACGTTATTATGACTATCCATTCCAATGTGACAGCTATAATTAACTGCTCATTAGCAAGTGGAGTTGTTTCAAGTAGTTTTAAGCATGCAATTCTACATCTTTTGATGAAATTGGATCTGGCAATATACAACAATTACAGACCAATCTCACCTTTTATTTTCAAGATTTTGGAGAGAGTTGTTTATTCGCAGCTCTACTCCTATCTAAATACATTTAACATTTTAGATACATTTCAGTCGGGTAGGGTAGGGGCATCCAGTGGATGACCCTCCAGTGGTTTCCCCCTATATAAAAGAAAGGACATTCTCTGTGAATTTAGGCAACTTTTCTTCTACTTCGACTCAATTACAGTGTGGTGTCCCTCAAGGATTAATCTTAGGACCTTTGTTGTTTTCACTGTACATAACCTCCCCTGAGCTTTATTTTTCAGAAATACAGCATATCTTATCATTGTTATGGTGATGATTCCTAATTTTATTTCCCAGTGAGTGTAGACAAGAACCGGTCATCTGAGAATGTCCTAAACTGCTTCAAAGTTATTAAACATTGTCTGGCAAAAAAAAAAAAATCTTAAATTAAATAATTAAATGCGAGCAAACCTGAAGTTCTGATTTTAGGTTCCTGTGTCCTACTTACCTGGCCTGGTTGCCCAGTTAGGTCCTTTGTCATCTAATGTACAAGATCATGTGAGGAGTCTTGGAGTGATTTTTGACTCATCATTACTTTTTGATAAGCAGCTTAGTGCTGTTGTGAAGGGTAGCTTTTACCACCTGAGATCTAACACTAAAATAAAACATAAAGATTTGGAAATTGTGATCCACTCACTTATTTCATGTTTGACTATTGAAACTCATTGTACATTGGTCTTCCCCATACTGCGTTATCCCATCTACAGCCTGTTCAAAATGTCGCATCCAGGCTGTTAACAGGGTCAAGAAAGAGGGATCACATTTCCCCGGCCTTAGCATCTCTACACCGGCTCCCGGTGTAATTCAGGGTCGATTTTAAATTTCTGATTTTTTGTCTACAAGGCACTATATGATCTTACACCCCAATATATCAGTGACCTTCTACATCCGTACTCTCATACCAGAGCGCTCAGGTTTTCTGATCAACTTCTATTGAAGGTTCCTCGTTCCCGCTATAGATCAAAGGGTGATTGTGCCTTTGCTGTGATAGTTCCTAAATTATGGAATAGTCTCCCTTTCCATGTGAAGTCAGCTTCACATTAGCCATGTTTAAATCTTCTTTAAAAACATATTTTTATTCTGTGGCTTTTGAATAGATTAATAAATGGTTTTAAGAGGATTAATACATTATGTTTTAATTTTTAAAAATTAAGTTTGCTCGCTCTGTACAGCACTTTGGGTCAACTTCTGTTGTTTTTGAATGTGCTTTGTAAATAAAGGTTGACTTGACTTGACTTGACTTGACAAGCAGACGAAGCGCGCAGCTGCTACTGCCGCGTAAAAGCATGTTGTCGGATATGACAGACGAAACACTCTACCCACACTCCAAGAAAGTTAACTCGCCAGTGTGGAAGTTTTTTTTGACAAAAATTACTTGTTAATCAGCCCAGTCTGCAGGACTTGCCGATCAACAGTGAGTGCACAAGGTGGCAATAGCACCAACCTCTTCACCTGATGTCACCTGATGGAGTTTGGGTTCCTTGCCGCTGTCGCCTTTTGGCTTGCTTAGTTGGGGACACTTGACATTTGACTTGACATTTGATATTCAACAGTGCTTTGATCTACCTGCATTGACACTATTCTTTAAGAGCTGCTGTGCAGCCAAATAATGTACCAGTTATCAATGTAAAGCTGCTTTGACACAATCTACATTGTAAAAAGCGCTATATAAATAAAGGTGACTTGACTTGACTTCACCCACCTCCACCTCCGTTATCTTGAAAATTTGGCCAATGTACAGAAATCAACTTGCAATTATTTTGCTGAAACGGGAAATGTTACATTAATCTGCTAACTGCAAATGCCTTTCTGTGTTTTATTATATTTACATCCCTCGGGGCTTTTACAGTAGTTCAAAAGTGTGCTCATTCAGATAAAAACTTATGGATTATAGTATGTTTACTTAAAATATCTTTGGAGAGCAGTATTGTTTTTCTTTTCTTTCTTTCTTTTTTTTTTTTTTTACCGAAAATAGGGTGATGTAAGCATTACGGAATGCTAAATGTAATTTATGTTTCATTCATACTCAACGCCGGAGGGATGTTCTAGGACAGTGGTTCCCAATCCTGGTCCTGGAGGCACCCCAACACTGCACATTTCACATCTCCTTAATCAAACACACCTGATCCAGGTCATCAGCTCATTAGTAGAGACTCCAAGACCTGAAAAGGGAGTGTCAGAGAAAGGAGACATGCAAAATGTGCAGTGTTGGGGTGCCTCCAGGACCAGGATTGGGAACCACTGTTCCAGGAAATCCCTAATATAATCCTTAATATATGAACAAGGAATAAAAGTAGCTGAATAAAATGCAGATAGAGACATTTTGACTGATTAAACATGAAGAGAATAAGGATAATGTATATTTATAGTGCCTTTATCACTGTATAGATTAATATAAAATAATATAATTTCTGCCTCATTCTGTGATAAGAAGCCACATCAGTTCACAAAAGGAAGTTATTTCAAATTGGATGCCATTAAATGTAATTGTTCCTATTTCTATAGATATAAATTCTATAGATTTCTCTAGATTCTTTTGGCCACAATAATCGTGTAGTGAAAAATCTTATATCGTGACAGCAGTGTCCAGTTTAAACAGCTTGTTTGCATCTCTGTACAGACTTCATTTTTTTATTATTTTAATAAGTTCCATGAGGATCACTTATAATGTCAATAAAGTTTTTTGCACAAAAAAAAATGATAAATGATAAATTAAAAATGATTCTGTCTGAATGATCCTTTTTGAGGGGCGGCTCCTTTAAGCCTTTTCAACAAACAGCCAATGTTTTGATTGGCTAACATCATTCCATAGGAAACAGTTTCAACAGCCACCTGCTATTGCACGAGTAAATGTTTTGAAAACATTATCCATATAAAACCATCATTTACAGACAAAGCATTATGAAATCATTTACTTACGGTTTGTGATGTAGCTGCTGTCAGATCCAATACAATTGGCTGCTTCATCTTTCAGCAAAAGTTTCTTTGCGAACTCTCCATTACACTGTACCTCATTTACAAAACAATCTGCAGTCAAATTCTCAAAGTCTATGACGCTATTAAAAATAAACCATCCACTTGTTCCTGATGCTGGGATGCTTCTGAAGTCTGTATAGAAATGTAAACGATCTGTTTAAACAGGACTCAAAGCAAACGTTCTTAATGCTTCCATTTACTCTTCCATTTGTTCTGCTGTCAGCAGACTCAATGCGTACATCAGAAAGTGAACACGCATCTGCATACTGTATCCAGTGTAGACAGCGTCAGTGATCATAATAGATTCAGATTTCTTTTGCCGCTACACAACACTCGCATCCGGTGTAGGCAAGTGTCAGCCGCTAAGCAACTGAATGTCAGTGGGCGGGGCTTATGGTGTAATGATGTCTTGCTCTGGAGAAAGTCATATGCAAATGTATTTGCCCGTGTGACATCACAGGTCCCACAATATCCAAACTAGTCATTTTTGGAGCTTTATTAAATAAATGCTTTGTTTATAATAAGGAGGACGTTTTAAGCTATGGACCTCTTATATGTCAAAAGATCAAGGCAAATTTGATTTCTCATGTCACAGCCCCTTTAAAAAAATAAACCTAACCTCAAATATCGGTGTGTAACTCATCCCAGACAATTTGTGCTACAGTCATGAAGGATACCAAAAGTTGTGTGGTTTGTTGAGGAGAGGTGTGCTATTCTTTTCACAGTAATCAGATTTTCATCTGGCAGATTTTAAATGGTCAAAAAGTGACCTAGGTGAAAGAGGGACTAGAATATCAGAGACATGGAGTGGTGTTGGGGAAGCTACTTTAAAACTGTTGAAAATGCTTGCAAATCTACAAGCTGCTTATAAAGTATTTACCCTTTAAAAAAGGAGTCAGCTACTAAGCTAAAAGTAGCTAACTACATATAAGTTACTTAAGAGGACAATTTGTTTTTAATATATATATATATATATATATATATATATATATATATATACACACATGGCTATCCCATAATATAATTTAGATTATAATGTAAAATAAAAATATTAAAGCAAAAACAAAAAAACAAAAACAATGAGAGCTTTTAAATTAATGAAACACTAACTGTTTAGAACGAACTGATTCTTTAGAATGATTCAAACATTCCAACACTACAGATGAAACAGTTTAAAATAAATCAATTCACTAAAATAAATTGGGTTTTCCAGCACTACAAATGGGAAAGCCATTGAGGTAAGTGTTTAAATATTTTCTCATCTCTTTTGACAGTATATGCATAAATGCTAACCAATGTGGCCTATTAAAAAACTACACTGGTAACACTTTACAGAAAGGTTCATTAGTTAACATTAGTTAACTATATTAGTTAACATAACATAACATTAACATTAACATAGTTAACATTAATAATGAACTGCACTTATACAGCATTTATTAATCTTTGTTAATGTTAATTTCAACATTTACTAATACATTATTAAAATCTTGTTAACATTAGTTAATGCACTGTGAACTAACATGAACAAACAATGAACAACTGTATTTTCATTAACTAACGTAAACGAAGATTAGTAAATACAGTAACAAATGTATTGCTCATGGTTAGTTCATGTTAGTTAATACATTAACTAATGTTTAACTAATGAACCTTATTGTAAAGTGTTACCACTACACTAGTATGTGTAGCTAGTTAATGCCGAATATGCTTTGGTGTTCTAGCTACAACCCTGGCTGCATATTAACGATCTGAAGCATCTTCCAAATTCAATCTATTTTGTATGTGGGAAAGAAAACCAAAACCATTCAATCACAGGGAGGCAGAGGGAGAAAAAGAGGCGTGATGTGATAACCAAGGTGTACTGACAGACAGACAGACAGATTTTGATTCAGAAATAAAGCTCTTGATTTTCCCACTCTGATTTAAATGCAAATGAAATCTGTCAACAGTTGATATCTTCCAATTGAGAGCCGCGTATGTTTGTGTGCTTATGCATGAAAGAGTGAATGTGACTGAGAACGACTTGCCGCAATTATATGAAAAACGAATCTCAGATCTATAAATGAAAGGATAAAGCTTTTTATTTGCTTAGAGCTTTCCTGTAGGTCACCTTCAGAAGTTTTAGACGCTGCACAAACTTCCTTCAGTCAGACTGATTTTCTCAAAGCAGGCGCTGACAGGAAGTGATTCTGTTAATCTCAAATAGTTACTTTAAAATTATTGCTCATGCTTAGGGTTAGGGATTTAAACAAACCCCTAATCCTAAGTATTAAACTTCGGTGTGTAACTCATTCCGCACCATTTACTACAGATATGAATGATGCCTCAAATTGGGTGGCTTGTCGTGGAGAGGTACGCTATTTCATTTCTGAGTGATTAGACGTATCACTCAGATGTACAAAATAGGTGAAAAAATCTCAGATTTTCATCAACCCATATCTAGGGACCAGAATATCACAGTGATTTGGGGATAGGCCTTTTTTTTTTTTTTTTTTTTTTAAGTTTGGTACAATAAGCAACCACAAAAACATGCTAAAATACTCCAAGCACAACAAACCAAAATACCTAAGCAATGCCCTAGAAATGTCTCAGAAAATGACAAGACAAAATAAAAAATTGTGTAACAAGATATTAGTCTAATAATGAAGAAAATTAAAAAAAAAAGTTTTTAGAAATGTAGACATGCAAATAATACTATTATGCTGCAATCTTAAAAAGGTTCTTTATTGGCATCGATGGTTCCATGAAGAACCTTTAACATCCATGGAATCTTTCCATTACACAAAAGGTTCTTTAAGTGGAAAAAGGTTCTTTAAATTTTTAAAATGTTCTTCACACTAAGAAAAAAAAAAAAAATCTTTTGAGAACGGTTCGCTGAAAGGTTCTTTGGGGAACCAAAAATGGTTCTTCTATGGCATCACTGCAAAAACCCCCTTTTGGGTTGGTGGTGATAGCCTTGTGGGCAGCACATCGACATATAGTGCCATTGCGCTTTGGGTGACCCCAGTTCGAGTCCCAGCTCATGGACCTTTCCCAATCCTGTCCCCCTCTCTCTATCTTTCTCTCCCACTTCGCTTACTGTCCTATCATAATAAAGGCAAAAATACCAAAAATAAAAGCTTGAGCTGAGAGCTGATTAACTGAACTACTATACAAGATTAATCAGCTACAAATATTCAATAATAAGCATTTAAGCAGTAATTTACACTGTGAAAAGCACGTGATCTTCAAGTTAAATGGTAAAATGTACTCACATTGTGAATAACTTAAACTGAGTGTCTATTTACACTAAGTGCAAATAGCGTCCCTTGTTCACTATTTACACTAGCTCCGCCCACCAATGTCTGGTTGGTCGACGCAAGTTTTAAAAAAGACGCGCAGAATTCAATGTCTTTAGTGCCGTAGCAGTAGCGAGTAAGGCTCACAGACCTAGCTTTTAATGCGATCGAAACAGGTTCAAATCCACCTTTTGCCGAGCTCGCATTTATTTTCAATAAAGATGTTCTAAAAGTGGAAATAAACTGCGAACGAGTGTTTAATAATAGTTTATTGGGTAGGGTCAGGGGAAGGTTTTTATTCTCCCAATAAGGCAGCATCCATTTAATAATTGTAATAAAGATAATCATTTACAATCTATGATATTATTGCATCCTGTTAATGTACAAAAATACTGAGGTGCAAATAGTATCTGCCAATATAAAGTAGGCTGATAGGCTACTTTTACATGGTGTAAATAGAATCTATCGCTATTTTCACTTAGTGTAAATAGCATCTATCGCTAAGAAAATCTGATATTTTCACTTAGTGTAAATAGCATCTATTGCTATTTGCACTTAGTGCAAAGAGCCGCTGCCTAACTTAAAATGCACTACACTTAATCCAATATCCTATTCTAGAACACAAAAATTACTAATAGTCTATAGGCCTACAGCAACTTCTGAAGTGCTTCAGTGTACTTGTTATTTTTTTCAGGACATTTGAATATGATGTATTTTGATGTGAAATGTAATGTTTAAATGTAAAATTTAATTCTCTTTTTCTTATTTTTTCTTAACCCCACCGCCGTGTGTGTCTACTAAACATTCCAAATGAATTTCCCTGCCTGTAGATTGTTGATTTAAGCATTTTAAGCAATTTAAGTTCCTGCTCTTCGCCTGTTTGTCACACGTCAGGTGAATGAGTTATGAATGTGCGTCTCTTTCTCTCTCTGTGCCACATTGAACTTCAACATTTACTCCAAACCATTACGAGGGTGAAAAATGACAGTCTTCCAGACTTCTATTTGCTTAACGCACTGTCTCATGCCCTAGGTCTCGTCTCAGATTCCGTGCGTGTGCGTGTGTGTGTGTGCTCCATGGTGACCTCTGTATCATCATCAGCAGTGACGCGGGTATTATGGGCTGTCTGCAGTGTGTGCTGTGAATGATGACGCCTTTGCTGCGAAAGCAAAAATGTCTCCTCCAGTCATATATTCTTATGGAACGTTTCAGCAGGGTCATATTTGCCCTCATCTAACAATTTGCCAATGTTTGTAAGCAGCCTATTTTTTCTCTGGCTCTAGTGCTGTATCCTATCCAGATGTGATAAAACAATCTTGTTTATGTAAATCTGCTTTTGTTATAACTAACTGCGACAATTTTTTATCATTTTGACACTTGGCTTTTATCTGTTTCAGCCCATTGTTAAATCTCATTGGCCAACAATATACACATAACTATACTTTCACGAGTTTACACGTACATGAAATCAAAATAAAGTAATTCGTATAGTAATTTATGCGTATTTGGCGTGCTGTCCGGGGGAGGGCTCCGAGCTCGGAATTTGGCCTGAACCCAGAGTACTCCCTCCTTAACTGGGATAGAAACCAGCCAAGAGTGAGGTGATTGGGTGGTGGTGGGATGCTGTGAAACTTGTCGTGGGATAGAGGTGAGAGACGGCTTTATATACCGGCTTCCTCTTGCACTGATTGGTTGATTACCTGAATGTGCACCTCCCGAATTTTGTTAAATAAAACTTCATTTAAACATCATGTGGAGTCTGAATTATTTTGTGAGTTAACTCAATGATCAATATCCATTGTGGTGTATTTTTTCTCAAATTAGATCTTTTCAGGAAGAGTGAGACTCATTTGTAAAAAATATGACCGGAAACGCATTTCAAACCACCTCAAAATATGGTTTGAATCAGATTTGAAAAAAACAAAACCAAAAAAACGGAGTGTCTATTTACACTAAGTGCAAATAGCGTCCCTTGTTGGCAAATGCTATTTACACTAGCTCCGCCCACCAATATCTCATTGGAGCACTCAAGTTTAAAAACAGACGCACCAAGTTCAACATCTTCAGTGGCGCAGCAGTAGCAAGTAAGGCTAGTTGTTCTGGCTTTTACCGCGATCGACGTGGGTTTGAATCCACCTTTTGCCGAGCTTGCTCTTTCTTATCACATATCATATCAGAAAGTCATTTATTTTCATTAAAAATTAAAATAATGCTCTAAAAGTTTAAATAAACTGCCTAACATTTTTAATAATATTAAAAGTATTTATTGGGTAGGGTTAGGGGAAGGTGTAGTGAGGGTTTTTATTCTCCAAAAAAGGCAGCATCCATTTAATAATTGTAATAAATATAATCATTTACACTCTGACCATTGTCGCCTTTGGCTTGCTTAGTTGGGGACACTTGACATTTGACTTGACATTTGATATTCAACAGTACTTTGATCTGCCTGCATTCTTTAAGAGCTGCTGTGCAGCCAAAATTATATACCAGTTATCACTGTAAAGCTGCTTTGACACAATCTGCATTGTAAAAAGAGCTATATAAATAAAGGTGACTTGACTTGACTCTATGATATTACTGCATCCTGTTAATGTACAAAAATACTGAGGTGCAAATAGTATCTGCCAATATAAAGTACATCATCTAATTATTTACACTTCTTGCAAAGAACTGATACTTTTACATGGTGTAAATAGAATATATCGCTATTTTCACCTACTGTAAATAGCATATCGCTAAGAAAATGCTGCTATTTTCACTTTGTGTAAATAGCATCTACAGCTATTTGCACTTAGTGTAAATAGCATTTATCGCTAAGAAAATATGATATTTTCACTTAGTGTAAATAGCATCTATCGCTATTTGCACTTAGTGTAAATAGCATCTATTACTATTTGCACTTAGTGTAAATAGCCGCTGCCAAAAAAAAAGATTCAATGTGTTTTTGTGTATCCCCATTCACATGGATCTGCGCAAACGACTAAAAACGCTGTATTACACGTCAGACAAGTAGTTGGAGATGTCACTTGGTAAAGAAAGACTACGTGCCTGCGCATATACACATTCTTTTACAGAGCATTCGCCTCGCGCATGCCTATATTGATTGATTTACAGTTGCATGAAAAAGTATGGGAACCATTTGCAGAATCTGTGAAAATGTGAATAATTTTAACAAAATAAGAGAGATCATACAAAATGCATGTTATTTTTTTATTTAGTACTGTCCTGAGTAAGATATTTTACATAAAATATGTTTACATATAGTCCACAAGACAAAAAAATAGCTGAATTTATTAAAATAACCCCTTTGAAAAGTGTGGGAACTATTGGTTCTTAATACTGTGTGTGGTTACCTGGATGATCTACGACTGTTTTTTTGTTTTTGTTTTTTTTTCATTTAGTACTGCCCTTCGGAAGCAACAGAAGATACTTGCATGTTTCCCGGAAGACAAATTAAATACAATATACCTTGATCTTCCAATTCAAAAAGTCTACACCCCCCAGGTCTTAATGCATCGTGTTTCCTTCTGGAGCATCAGTGAATGTTTGAACCTTTTTTAATAGTTGTGTTTGAGTTCCTCAGTTGTCTTCAGTGTGAAAAGACGGATCTCAAAATCATACCGTCACTGCTGGAAAGGGTTCACATATGCAGAAAATCCTTAAAAACTGAAGAATCTGCAGGACCTGGAGGATTTTTCTGAAGAGCAGAGCTCAGTTTAACTGCTCAGGACAAACAAGGGACTCATGAACAACCATCACAAAACAAAAAAACGGTCGTAGATCATCCAGGTAACCACACACAGTATTAAGAACCAATGGTTCCCGAACTTTTGAACAGGTTTTTTTTTTTTTTTGTCTTGTGGACTATATGTAAACATTTTTATGTAAAATATCTTACTCAGGACAATACTAAATAAAAAATAACATGCATTTTGTATGATCTCTCTTATTTTGTTAAAATTATTCACATTTTCACAGATTCTGCAAGTGATTCCCATACTTTTTCATGCAACTGTATGTCCAAATTACACAATCCACCTGCAAAATGCATCTACCATAAAAATGAAGACATCAGATTTGTATGTGTGTACAGACAGACAGATAGATAGAGAGAGAGAGAGCGAGAGAGAGAGAGAGAGAGAGAGAGAATTGTTATTTGTTGTTGTGAAAATTTCCCAGCACCAGGACAGAAAAATTAGTAAATACATATTTGGGATATTAACACATATCTTTTGAATTTCTCTGTCCATTGCATAACTTGTGTGGATGGCAAGTCAGAAACCTACTAAATGTTTAAAGATTTCCCATTATTTCCAACTGTGCAGTGCTGCAGATGCCTCACCCATTGTCTAATAAGTTTTCTCAAGGTAACAAACCTTCTGTGAAATTCTGAGAAATTGTTGAACATGCGCTTTATCGAAAAAACACCTCAGGAAAAAAGGCAAATATTGCTTTCAAGTACAAAAATGCATAAAACATCAGGCATTCTTCTGTTGTTGCTCTTCAAAGCTTTAAAGGATTCACACGACTTCAGGTTTGAATGGAAGCTCAGGTAAAGTGATTTGCTGAACACACAATGGCTAGGCTCTCAAAGGCCTCGATGCACTCTACTCGATTCACCACCAAGGTCCCTACAACAGAGCTGCAGTGGCTGCTGGGATTTTTATCCTCTCATTGACTTTAGACCTAAGACTTGGGAATTTAGCCTGGTAAACTAACACTCAATAATCAATGGCAAATAATCACATTCTTATGCACACACTAATGCATGAGCAGTTTACTAACCTCATGTTGTTTCTGCTTGCTTTCTAAGAAGTGTCCCTATGCAATAGTCATTATCAACAAATGTTTGAGAACTCAACTTGGGCTTAGCTCCATTTCACCAGTTTGCATGTCCTAATCTAGTCCTTGAAAGTGGTAAAGGCAAACAGATTGGAAAGATTAAACTAATGTAACTTGCTGTCCACATCTCGAGCACGAGATTCAACTCAAGCTCCACCCGGACTACTTAATTAAAGATAGTTAAGATTAAAAATGAAGGCGATGTGTCGGGATGCCGGAAGAATTGTCACAGGATTGAGGTAAGCGCACGCTTATATGTATTTGTGTTTGTGATTGACACATGCTAAATTAACAAGCTCCTCATGAGCTTTCATTTTGAATTCCATTATGATCTATAAGAGATAGTAGAAGGGTTAATTATATGCAAAACTTACATACTGCTTTGAGGCTCTGGATGGGTGCAAAGGTGTTTTCTTCCTCTGTGGTGAATGGAAGTTTAAATATCAGCTCAATTCTTCAATTTGCAGAATCAAAATGTCTTGATTAATAGTTAAGCAGTGGTTTCATCTGAAAAAATTCTTAAATCTTCTTAAATGCGTATTGAACGAGCTCTGGCGGTGTGTGTGATTACAATTGGCTTCTGATAGTGGGGAAATGTCTGACCTGCCTGATTAAACCAGAGATTGTGATCAGCCTTAAATTTAACCAAAGCTATGACCTCTGCGACAGACGCAATTGTTGGCAGGTCTGCAAACGGCAGAGCTGTGATCAAAGCCCTAATGAAAAATTGGTCAGAAAAAAGTCATATTAGAAGTTCTTACCTGAGTTGCAGTAACTTTGAGGAACATGATGACATTGCAGATCTTAAGTTTAGCTCCCTGAAGGCCGCCTTTGGGAAAACCTGACACTTCACCTGAATAACACTGGTGAGAGGAAAAGAAAGTGTATATGTTTTATTATAGAACGTGCATACAAGTGTATGCATGTGCTGGAAATAGAGCGGTTTTGAATGTGTATGCATATCGCTGTCTTTCTTTCTCCGCATTCATCTTGTCCTTTGAGACACCAGTTATAGAAGCGCAGTTATATAAATGAATACTGGACTCACATGGAGCTACACCAACAAAAGATGTTAGCACTTTCAAATATCATATGTTCTAACAGCAATTGTAATTGTAATATACTGTGTACTGCCTATCATTTTTCTATATAGTATGTGTCAAATATGAAAAACTATATGAATGAGATCCGACAGAGCTGACGCAACGGTGTAGTGTCTAATTTAGCAAGTGCTGTCATTATATATTTTTTATTATTATAATAAATATATATATTTTTAAAAAGTTTTAATGTCTAATGAGTCAAGAAAAAATACAAAATTTATTTGTAAGCAATAAGGTACGAGAGGCTGTGCTGTATCGTGAATAAGTCACTGCTCAAGGGCGTTGTTAGGCACGACACGAAGCCTTCCTTCCGCCGGAAAAAATAGTCCCTGACCGTGAACAGCAACAGAAGTTACATTATTACGCCATTAGAAGGCGGCAAAGGCTGTCTTTATGAGTGTGTCAGTCGGTAGTGAAGACTTTTACATTGAAAAGACTGAATTGTTGTGAACACGGAACAAGATGCAACTGACAAATGCTTTGACTAGCGCTGGCAGTAATACATCGGACATTTATTAATACAGTAAACTTCAATGAACAATATCAATTGAGAACATACAGTTTACGTTTCTAAGAGTGGTTGCTAAGGGTGTTGTGTAGTGATACACAGAACCATTGGGTGATGCAGTCATAGCCGTGTTTTATCGTGAATAAAACACAGCTATTGACCAATCAGAATCAAGGACAGGAACTAACCGTTTTATAAATTATATTAGAGGCCAGGATGCAGTATTCTTTACTATATGCGTTATTGTATATAGCCAAAGACTTTAAATATAGAAAGATGGTGCACTCATATTAATGGGAGAAAGTGCAATGCACGATATGACGGAATAAATCCCCCCCCCAAGAATCGGGTCTCCTTTAGGACCCAGGTGGTAATGCCTGATCAAAAGTTGTTATTGTGATGTCTTGACTAATTATATCCTATTTAACTATTGTATGTTTATTACATTAAGTGCACAAACAATATCAAATGAATGCATATGAATTGCATAATAAAACAAACTGGAAACACAACCATGCCTAAAAATTTATTTTTAATAAGGATTGTTCTAACATACTGTGTTCTGAGTAATTTGATATTAATTTTACACAATAATAGCAATGTGGTATAGCATATAATAATAATACTATAATATTTTTATAATAAATTAATTGTCATGCTAAGTACACACAGACATCATTAATTTGAAACATGTTATTGGGAACTATATTAGAAGCAAAAAACATACCTAATATATAATATAATCTAAGCTAGTAGATGCTTTGCTAGTACATAAGCTAATTAAAAAACAGTAAGAATGAGAAATGCTTGATTTCACAACTTTAGTTACTAGTATATGAATCATGCAATTTAAAAGACATTAATGGTCATTATAACGCATTTTAAACAATATAAATTATAACGTGATTTTGCAGGAATTATAATCAGGTGCTAAAAATGCTACTCTTTAAAAGTTCGTTGAACCAATGGGTTCACTCAGGGTGCTAAAGGAGACCCGATTCCTGGGTGGACTCGATTTCTCACCACACCGGTTGCAGTCAGCATTCAGAGAAGCGCTCTTAGGATTGCACATGTGCATTGGCTGATTAAGCCTGAAAAATAAGACTTTTAAATGCAATTATTTGAGCAAAAGAAACAACATTTATGGGAGAGTTCAAATCAGATTGTGTTGCTGATTTGAAATGTGTTATTTAATAATGAGCTCAAGAAGTTTTTGAGATTGCAGGATTCCCCCATTCAAATAGATAGGACTTGGTCTTGGATGCCTGAAATAGCTGCCCGGAGGCGTTGCAAATATGGCTGCCGAGTGAACAGACTTCCCTTGAAAGGGACTTTGATATAGCGCAAAATGTGGCAAATGTAATAAATCTTACAGATATTCCATGCTTAAAGAAAATTTGCATGCTGTACTATTATACATAGGCCTGCTAAAATTAGTAGTTGTATGGAAGTACAGTATGCTATACTGAACATAGCTGGATTTTCAAAGTGCACACACATGCAGGGCTAATATTACCCACAACCCTTTGCATTTACAGACAAAGCTCTTGTAGTGGTTGTCTTTCAACATTCGTGAGATCAAAGCTGCCACAGCAATTTTAAAATGTATAAATCTAAAAGTGAATTTTAACATGATGACGTTTACATATCAATGCAAAAGGTGTCTGTTGCATTAGGAAACACGGTTTTGTTTCCCCAATCTAGTATACTGTCTTACTGTAAGTAAGACAGTAAAGTACACACTTTTCATCATGCACAATACGTGCAAAGAGGAACAGAAGGATTCAAAGTCTGAAACCACTGGTGAAAATACTTATATTTTGCATTTTTGCAAGATGATGTAACTGTCTGTACAAAGAGTCACATCATCAATTTCACTCATTTACTTTTTACATTTGATTTGTAGAAATAAGGATTTTTTTTAAAGTATCATTTTACATCGTCTTTTTTCTAAAACTCTTTGTTTAGTTCAAGATTTAAATTGGATTTTGAATCCCGATTGTTAATGTGGTATCATTATTTTGGACCCCACTGCCAATGTGTTTTGATATTTAGACTTCAATGATACTCTTAGTTCACTACAGAGTGCATGATGGGATATGGGCATAGAGTGAAAAAGCACTGACTAAGAATGGCCAGACTGTGAGAGATCATAGAAGGAGAGAGAGTTTGTGTGTGTGTGTGTGTGTGTGTGTGTGTGTGTGTGTGTGTGTGTGTGTGTGTGTTTGGATGAGTGTTGGGGGTATCATCACAGAAGTAGTCTGAGGGGTTTTTAATGAAAGTTATGTAATAGGTCTTTTCATATGACTCATCTCATCCTTACACACACACACACACACACACACACACACACACACACACACACACACACACTTAAGGAGTGAATGATTTTTTTTTCTCAAGCCAATTTACACATTCACAGCATTTGCTCAGGACAGCAAACAAAAATCACATGGCACAATTACTTGCTGCTAACCACTTCCCAAATCGGATTTTATGCCCTGACATTTCTCCATCCATCTATATAAGGGAGGTTTCTGGGGCAAGGGTGTTGTCGTCGTGGTAACCGTGTTACCATGGTTCCGTTGTAAGCTCAGTGGGTTTGTGGGGCAATGGGCGAGATCATGACCCCACTGGTGTCAAAACTGAAGAACCACTATATTGTGTGTAAAAAATAATTGAAATAATTTAATTTAAAGGGGGCTACATGTAAGATTTTTCATGTATTAATCGCATTTTTATTGCCAATGTGTGACCAGCTTGTAACAAAACTTAAAAAACGAGACTATGAAAGCCTGTAGACTGATTTTAATGTGAAGGACTCGGGACGTTCACAAATCAAACAAATGTGAAGGTTAAGCAGAATAAGGCTGAAAGAGCCATTCTGTACTGTAATGTCAATGTGTCATGCAAAGAAAGGGGATTAATTTTAAAATCGTATCTGAAAACACCGTTTTTCAGGTTGTCTTTTAGTTGATTGTGATATTGTTTGTGTATTTTAACTATTTTGTGATGTTTTCATTGTTTTACTATGTAAAGTGCTTTGAAAAGCTCATTATTTACTCACTCTCATGTCATTCCAAACCTGTAAGACCTTCGTTCATCTTTGGAGCACAAATTAAGATATTTTTGATGAAAAATGTAGTTACATGGACTATTTTAACGATGTCTTTATTATCTTTCTGGGCCTTGAAAGATGCAAAGACATTGCTGCCTTTGTGTGGCTCAGAAACCTCTCGGATTTCATTCAAAAATATCTTGATTTGTGTTCCGAAGATGAACAAATGCCTTACAGGTTTGGAACAACATGAGGGTGTGTAATTAATGAAAAATTAATTTCATTTTTGGGTGAACTAACCCTTTAAATAGTCTTGCAGTGTGGGACAATAGGGGCTTTCGCATTGAATAGTTCTAGGAACTCAGTTATAGGAACTAGCCATTAGGATAGTTCCCCGAGAACTAATTTCTCCCCGGGCCATGTTCCTGGTTGCGTTCACACCAGGAATAGGAACTCTGAAGCGGACGACAACGGCGTCTTTAAGCGCGACATTTACAAACGCTAAAAACCGGTGACGCCGTGATCAGAGCTGTGTTTGTTGTGCGTCGTGGGTTTTGTGATAATGGAGATGGAATGTGAACGCATAATTTACGCGACTGAAAAAACAAAAAGTGGGGCTAAGAGACGAAATCTCCTATAACAACTTTCAGTATTACATATCATCGAGGCGGAGAAAAGAACACAACCCTGCAGACAACAGGTGAATACCGTTATCACTGTTTTCCTGTTCGTGAAGTAAATATGTTTACACGGCTTTTTAAAAATGTGCTAGTGTTTGACATGCGTTTGACCAATCAACGTACACTCACGTCACTGATAGTTCCTATAGTGCTATAGTGCTCTGAAGTAGGAGCTAATTTAGTTCCCCCAAAAGGAGTTCCTAGAACTAAAATCATTCCTAGTTCCTGCGGTGTGAACACGGCAAAATCCAGGTACCTCAGCCAATAGTTCTAGGAACTATGAAAAGGTTCCTCCGGTGCGAAAGCCCCAAATAATTAAAATGTAAAAGTACAAATATTCAATGTCTCTCAATTGAGGTAAAAAACCCTGCATGTATAAAATTATAAAATATCTTTAGATGTATGTGTCACACTACAAGACACTGCTGTCACTGCATGAGATTTCATGTCAACCACTTAATCATAATTATCATAATTATATGTATAAATGTTCAACAAAAAATGAGGCAGAACTATGAATATTAAAACATATTGTGCCAACCAACAAGACAGTTGGCAATGTGAACAAAAAATATATAATGAATAAATAAAACTAAATCATTTTAATATTAACGTATAGTACATTAAAATCTTTTTAGCTTTTTTATGACTTATTTTCTGCATTTCTGTCAAAGGTGATAATTTTTGAGCAAGGTGTGAATCCGTTGATAATAATACTGTGATAGATGCGGTACTCGAGTTCTCATTAGTGTGTTTCAGCATGAATAAATGGTCTAATTTACTGTGGTAAAGTAAAGATACACTCTGAATAATCACCACATGACGAATCAGTGACACAAGGCCTATATGTGTGTGTGTGTGTGTGTGTTTTTTTTTTTTTTTTTTGGATGTCCACAATATTGTGGTTTTTGTGTTAAATGTTGAGGTGAATTTAAGTGAAATCTAGTGATGCTAGAAATTTAAATTAGACCCGATACCAACTCAAATCGAGTTTGGTGCATCGTGCCGCTTGCTGTCAGTTATGATTATGATAAGTGTGTCCTAGTTGAAGATGTTGAGACTTGATCTTTTATTATGGATTCTTTATGTTTCGCGGTGTCCGTCTGCACATCAGGGCCTGATAGGCTATAGAGCGGAAAGTATGTAGAATTCATTTACTGACCGCTGACATGAAAGATTTGTATCAATATGAGAATAAGAGTGGAATTTCGAGCAGGTTTAAAGCAGTGTCATCGATGGAAGTTTGTATTGTTATTTCTGTGGTATTCTAAGTGTCTGTACGAGTAATTTATTGATGTCAGTAGTAGACATAAAAGCATCTGCACAGTGCAGGAAGACATTAGGTAGCACACAGATTAATAATGTAGTAAAGAGATCCACTGGGTTATTCATAGTTACATGAAGAAAGGTGTGTGTGTGTGTGTGTGTGTGTGTGTGTGAGGTTTTTAGCAAAGAACACTTTTCTTATTATCCATTTTTCTCTGAATAGGCTTCTTGAGTTATTATAGGCTTACTAAAAATCTTTACCAAGTTCTTTGTTACATTCTACATTCTTCAGGGTTTCTTGGTTTTATTTGTTAGTATAGAACAAGTCATGCTGGGTCGATTTTCTAAAAAAAAAAACTTTTTGAAACATTTATTTCTAAAGGAATGTTCCATGTTTAATAAAAAGTTCTTTGTTATTTCTATGGCATGCTGTTGATTGGCACAGAAAATTATTCACGGTTACGGTTATTATACAGTGGTAGTAAACATCAGCAAGTTATTCTTTTCTTAGTCATTTCTTTTTTTTTTCTTCTTTTTTTTTTGAGAGATGTAATACTTTTATTCAGCTAAGATGCATTAAATTGATCAAAAGTGACAGTAAAGACATTATTATTAGGTAGCCCATTGTAACTGAAAATCTATTTCAAACAAATGCTGTTATTTTGAACTTTCTATTCATCAAAGAATCCTGAAAAAATATCACCATTTCCACAAAAATATTAAGTAGCATAACTGTTTTCAACATTGATGATGATAATAATAATAATAATAATAATAATAATAATAATAATAAATGTTTCTTGAGCAGCAAATCAGCATATTAGAATGATTTCTGAAGGATCATGTGACACTGAAGACTGGAGTAAAGAAAATTCAGCTCTGATCACAGGAATAAACTGCATTTTACAATATATTCACAGCTATTTTAAACAGCAAATGTATTGTAAAAAAACAGTCATATATTGTAGAAAACAATTTAAATACTAATATTTTATTAATATTTAAAATATTAATACTAAATATTTAATATTTTTGATCAAATAAATGCCTTGATGGGCATAAGAGACTTCTTTCAGCATAATATAATATAATATAATAAATGTTAGTGGTGTAAGATCAAACAAATCAAACAAAAAGAATATATATATATATATATATATATATATATATATATATATATTTTTTTTTTTTTTTTTTTTTGTTTGATTTGCTCGATCAAACTGAGAGATGAGTTTCAAATGCAATCAGTTGCAGTGGAAACGTTAGTTACATCTGTACACCATCCTATTTTCTTTTCTTTTCATTTCTATCCCTAGGAGACAGCAATTAGTGACAGTAAGAAACCAAAGCATTCACAAAAATCTCCGGATCGGTTGTTTTGTGTTTTTATAGCTTATTAACCTCCAAATACCTTTTGCAGTCTATGACGTCAGCGAACACTCTCTAATTGGTTAGCAGTAGCGATGATTTAAACAGCTCCATCTGTTTGAACGCGGTAATATGACAGTGTCCAGGTGCGCCAGGGACTCACGCGGCCAGACACATACACTATTTAACAGGGTAACGACGACACACTGCTCAAAATTTTCCCGGGGTTAACAATTAATATTGGGTATTCATAAGATGACGTTTCACACTGACTGGACACTCCCAAACCCCAGGATGACGGCCTTATTTGTACGAGATATGTTATTGGCTCTAGCACTGCGATCCTATTATATAGGCCTATTGCAGGCTACTGTTTATCCTGAACGGACTCTTCAGACTATAAAGGTAAGAATGAAATAATCTCTTTTTCACTCGTCACGTTTTCTGTCACCATTTGACATGTTTCTCCTCAAAGCTGAAAGGACTGTTGATATATTGCGGTGTTTCCGTGACTGTTCAAAGCACGTGAATATGAGGCACGCGATTTCTTGTCTGTTGCTAAGCATCTGCTGTAACATTCTAACCAGGGGCGTTTCCTACGAGGAGGCAAGGGAGGCAGTGCCTCCTCAAAAAAAAAAAAAAAAAAAAAGGATGAGAAAATAATCCATATTACATATAAAACAACACAAATATTACAAATTATGACATTAAAAAGAGCGCAAGTCACTCGTATTTCTTAAGGAACACTGCCCAACAGCGACACCCGCAGGTAAAGTTACAGCAGGGGTCATGCCTCCCTTTGCTCTCATAGAAAACCATAGAAAACCATCAGACCCCTGGCATGCGGTGGGTTTTGTGGGGGGTAATTGAGAATGAATGGGGGAAAGTCACGTGAGAGGAGGCAATGTCTCCATCGCGCTATGATTGGATGTAATTGGTTATGATTGGATATGATTGGTTTGTGCGATAAATCCCGCCTCTTGTTGACGTGCACGTTCCGCGCGTCAGTTTGAATGAACAAATGATGGCGTCAATGGGAAGACTAATTGAAAAGTAAGTAAACCGATCACCCACTTAGATATCACCGCTTTGTCACGTCAAAATCAAACTTGAAATGGACTGAAAACATGATGACTGCGGGGGGTTTTAGTGCAATCAGCTTGGTGAAATTAAAAATAAAATTCGTGTCTGTGACAGACTGTGTTTACCAGAGGTGGGAGTAAGTCACACATGTGCAAGTCACAAGTAAGTCTCAAGTCTTAACCTTCAAGTCTCAAGCAAGTCCAAGTCAATTTTTGTTAGAATCAAGCAAGTCAAGTCAAGTCACTGCTTTATGTCAAGCAATTCAAGTCAAGTCATAGCTTGGGTCAAACAAGTCACTGGCAAGTCATACAAATGTTTGATGATTTTTGATTATTAAAATAAGTTAAAACTACAGTAGTTATGGACTATGGGAGTTTTATTTGCAAAAAAAAAAAAAAATTGCAATATGCATTTCTACTCAAAAGGTGTCCACATACAGCTGAGTTGTTAATACAATACAAATCTAAAATTAAAAAAAAAAAAAATTAAATAAATGAATGTGTGTGCATGTATGAGTTTGCATGTGCATGGTTGGGTTCGCAAGCCTGTATGATTTTTTTTTCTTTGTGTGTGTGTGTGTGTGTGTATGTGTATACAATATATTTATGTGCATCCCCATACACTATCCATAGGCTTTTCACTCAAAGTCTAACACTGAAGACCAATTATTAGACAAAAAAAAAAAAAAAAAAAAAGCTGACATTTCCTTATAAACAGTGAATAACCATTTACAATGCATTGCACTTGCAAAAAATTAAATGTGATCATTTTCTCTGTTACCTTTGTTCTTCAATGACAGACAGCATTGGTTGCTGTCACTTTAAGATCTGCCGCACATGACGCGGATCTCACGCGCGTCCCACTTTCTCACAACTATTTACCTTCGTTTAAGACTTTATTTAACTCATTCAAGGCTGCTCTAATGAGGATACTCGACAAAACGGACATTTTTGGCATTATGTGTTATTGTTCGTTCAAGTGTGACATTCAGGCGCGCGTCTTTCTGTGCGTCGTGTGTATGACAGGACATTCACAGACAGCGCGTTCTCTTTTTCTTTTTTGGCGCGCTTAAATGGTTTAAAAGCATTTGCATGAATAAGAGCGTGATCATATTTGTAATGCTAGCCAAAGGATGACAGAAAAAACGGATGCTGCGTTTGCGTTAAATATTTTTAACTGGAAAACGTTGACAGCACTGATTTTAACCCAATTTTCTGTTTAATGAATACAAAACCAATTCAAAGTCAACTCTTAACATATCCAAAACTTTATTATTATTTTTTTACTTAATTATTCTTGGCATAGCGCCTTCCATGTTCAGTCACGACTGCATGCTCTGTCCATGAGAGAGCTCACGATAGCTCTCCCTGCTTGCCTGCTGCGTCACGTGGTTAGGTTGCGGTGCGTTCAAAAACAGATATTTATTAAACAAAAGACAAGTTATTTCGAGTCATTTAACTCAAGTCCGAGTCAAGTCATGAATGTCAAGTCAAAGTCAAGTCTTTAGTTAATATTTGTCAAGCAAGTCTCAAGTCCTAAAATGTGCGACTTAAGTCTGACTCGAGTCAAATCATGTGACTCGAGTCCCCCACCTCTGGTGTTTACGGAGCATGACTGATGATCCAAAATAGCCTAAGTTGACTATTAAAGTCAGTGCCCCTGTGACAACAAGCTTGGACCCCCTTGTGGCCCCCCTAAATGTGGAGTGTGAAATAATTTTTACAAAACGATCGTTGTTTTTTACATCCGTTATTAGACTGGCAACGCGGAACAGAAATGTAACCCACACATTTTCTAGAGAGACTGCTTAAAGCGGAACACAACAGTATCGTAGAACATGCATCTGCAGGTTTTTTTCTACTCAGAAGTTGTTGGAAGTTTTGCGCAAATATTATAGTTGAAGACTTCAAGCAAAGAAGGAAATATAGAGGTGAGTAAATTATGTTAATATGTTGTATTTGTATTAATATGTAAATGCATAAAGTAGGATCAGCTAATCTTAACCTGGCCGTTTGTTAGTTTGTGGCAGTTTGAAAAGGGATAAAATATATGATCAACAATCTCATGGTTCTGAGTGTTTTTACTCTGTAAACAAGTTGTAACATTGAATGTTTAGACATAGTTAGTTACCTAGCAAGTCAGTTATTTTCAGTAAATTAATTCATAAGCTTCTTGGTCCCCATTGCTTTTGCTCTATAGTTCTCACCAAAATGAAGAGAAAGAAGGACATCATGTCGTTCTTCCAAAGAAAAGATAAGGTAGACAGTGAGATAGAGCCAGATGGTTCAGGTGTGGAGAGAGCAGAGAGCCTGCAGAGAGAGAGCAGGAAGAGTTGTCCATTGGAGAGACTGAGAGTGAAGGAATAGTAGAGGAGGAAAGTGAGACAGATGGAGAGGCTGAGAGTGATACACCTACAGAAGAGCCACGTGCATCCACTAGCAGTGGACCATCAGGTTTGTGCTGTTAAATACATCTGTAAAGCATTGCAATAAGTCAGTTTATATGGTGTACAGAAATTAATCAGTTTGTGATTGAAATTAATTCTCATTTAACATGCTATGAGCTTGTGATATAAGGTGGATTTCAGAAGTTGCCTGATGGCAATTGTATATCTAAAATTAGCCAAATACATACTTTTTTTTTTATTTTTATTTTTGTTATACATTCAGGGTAAAAAAAAAAAAAATTAAAAAAAGAGAAAAAAGAAAAAAAAAAAAAACAGTAAATAAACAAATAAATAAACAGGCATAAGTAATCATAACAGTAGTAATAACAACAAAAAGACATGACAAAGAGTAAAAATGAAGGTGGTAAAATAAATATATAAATACATTCTCATCAGCAAATAATGGAAAACTGAAAAATGCTAAGATAGACTAAGTAATAAGTGCACTTAAAACTTAATTCTCAATATTTATGTAAATGAAAACTATTTGCTGAAATGAAAAGGGTATACATACTTTTAATATATATATATTTTTTTCTTTGGCAGATATCAGCAAATCCCGGGAAGAACCACCTGTGCAGCCAATGATGAATATATACCCAAGAACTCTGATGGGGGACCGGAGGAGGAGCTAATGCAAATGTAAAAATATAATGGAAATGCAATTACAGTTACTGTGACTAATACTGAATATGTAATGCAAATGTAAAAAATAAAATTGAAATGCAAATACATTGTTGAATAATTATAAACATGGTATTTTGCCTGTTAATGCCTGCAGTGCAGTGCAGAAAATGATATGACAACAATAAGGTCTAAATGTAACTGGCCCCTCTAACAGTACAACTGGCCCCAGCTTGGCCCCCCCAGTTGAAATGGTCTAGAACCGCCACTGCCTATAAACCGCTCACAACACCACAGAAACCACATAGCAACGTGGACACCCGCGCAAACCGAGCTCAAACACTTGAGCATTATTTTCAGTTCACAGATGCTTTAGCGACACAAATGTACAATTATTCGTCATGCCAATAAAGCTCATTAAACCTGAAACAGCTACTGAGAGAGAGAGAGAGAGAGAGAGAAAGTGAGAAAGTTTTACATTGCAAGAACAGTCAGAGAAGTAGAGGACATCATCTGTATGTGCGAAATAAATGATGATTTAGAGCATCTTTATGAATTAATATGATCCAAATTACATTATGCAAAGGACAAGGGAAAGCGCTAATAACTTTTCAAAGGCTTTGCACCACAATAATCAGAGAATAATTGTGTCTGCAACAGGGACCGTCTGCTATGATCAAACTCCTGGTGTGTGTGTGTGTGTGTGTATGCGAATAATCTGTTCTGAGTTAGTGGTCTGTGTTTATGTCCCTCCCTCCTGTAGTTCCTGTGTTTCGTACTTAATTGAATATGTTTAATATTTAGTTCAAAAGGTTGGAGTCGTCTGAAATATATTGATATTAATGTCGTGGAAGACTGTAATTACTCCAACAGACGTGTGCCGTGTGCATCTGTGTTTGTGTATGACTTTGAAGTGGACTGTTTTAATTAATTTGCTTAATTATATTTCAAAGCTTCTAATGAAGTACGGCAGATTAGCATACACAATAAATCCATCACTGGAAGTAGTGACAGCTCCTCACACACACACACACACAGTGATATTAAAGCTGGACGTCCTCTCTCATCTCTCTGTTACGACCTCCTGCATGCGCTCTGTGTAATTAGCTTTTATCTGAAAGGACACCCAGGCTTCTGCAGTCACCCGTCGCTGCCGATACTGTCGTGAGGCTCTTACGAACATCTGCACGCCCCTTGAGACGCCTGGACGTCAGTAAGCTCCCCAGACACTGTGCACGCATTTTCATCATAGCTGTAGATGGCGACGGCCTGTCCTTAATTCTTGTGGGTTTTCAAAAAAAAAAAAAAAAAAAAAAACAAAATGGAAAAACTACCACTAAGTAACCACCCACAACAACCTAGTAAGCGCCTAGTAACCACCCAGAACACCCTAGTAACCACTTAGCAACCACTTAGTAAGCACTCAGAACACCCTAGTAACTTCTAATAATTTATATAATAATATTCATTAATAAATTATTATAATTCTATATAATTGTAACGCTGTGTTGCTGTGGCTGTAATGAAGCGGCCCAAAGAAAGAAGAATCAAACAAAACAATAATAATATTCAAAACTAACAGGAACACGAAGGAGGTCTCAGAAGTAACAGAGTAGAACACAACCATGTATTAACACTAACATAACCTTAAACAATACTGGACAATGAACTAAGGAAACTCAGGGCTTAAATACCAGAGGAAGGTGATCAAGATAGAAACAGAACAGATGTGTGGAATTAGGGACTATGGAAACTAATTAGAAACTCGGGGAACACAGTGAAAACTAAACTAAAAACTAAACTAAAACAGAACATGCACATTACAGTATAGTAATGTGCTATACTATACATTATAGTAATGTGCTATACATTCCCCCCCAAATCCGTGAAGGTACGTCCTCGCATCATAATATTCCATGTAGGTAAAAGGCAGGAACCGAGAGGCGTTGGCGGCGGGAGATACCAAGGTGGTAATGGCGGTGGAAGGAGCCAGGGAGGAGCCAGGAGCAAGAGTAGCCAGGACAAAGGCCCATGGTGGAGCCGAGGGAGGGAAAACCATGGTGGAGACTTGGCTGACGACACCACCGATGTGCTGAAGGGATGACAAGGTGAAGCCGGTGGAAGTGGAGCCCTACATGCAGACGAAGAGCTACTGAAAACGGGTGACACTGATGGTCTTGGAGGCAGAGGTGGAGCCGCAGTGACAAGCCTCTGAGATGAAGCCAGGGTGCCAGAGGGCTGAGGTGGAGCCGGTGGGACTGAGGTGAAGCTGGAGAGAAGGTGGAGCCATATGGAGCCAAAGGGGTGGATAGACGGAAAGCAGCGGACAGCTCGGAAGTCTGTGGTGCAGGCAGAGTGACATCTGACCAAGATGGAGCTGGAGAGACAAGGGTGCTCGGTGGAGCTGAGGAATGGAGGAGCCAAGGCGGAGCCAACAGGTCGATGGGCTGAGGTGGAGTGACGGGATCAGTGGCTGGAGGTGGAGGCAGGGGATCTACTTGGCTGGGAAGAGTTGGAGATCAGAGGGCCGAAGACAGATCCAGACAACAGAGTGGCGTTAAAAGGAGAAGTCGAGGGGCTGAAGGGAACCAGTGGAGGTGGGGCTGACGGACTGGCTGATTTTGGACAAGAAGGCGGGAGAGGGAGGCAGGGTGGGAACTCTGGAGACACAGCAAGACTTCATGCTGGACAGGACCAGTGGGGATGGGAGAAACAGGAAATTATCCTCTTCCAAATCATCACATACTAATGCAGAGGCCAGCTGCTGCTCACCCTCAGCGATGGAAGTGTGGGCAGGGATTCATTCCATACCTTCAAATTCCACAAGCTGTCCCACGCTGACGCTTGGTATAGTCTGGTTAGACTCTCAGTGTGGCTTGGGCTCCGGGGCAATGGTTTGCTCAGTCCTCTTATCTGGCTTGTGCATTGCGGCAGGCTCGGGCTCACTGTCTGCACAAGGCTCAGGTGTTCACTCCGTGCAGTGTGTGGGTGGTGGCTGGCTGGGCTCTGGATCTGGAGCGGGGCTAGTGATGGCCTCTTCAGCAGGGCAGATGGTGTATGAAGACCCGCAGTTCATCAGCACCCACTCCACGATCTCCGCGAAAGTTCCCTGAGGTCCGTCACCAGGAAAGCGAGCCTCACAATGAGCAGAACGCACACAATGAGCGGTAGGGAAATTCCGTCAGGCTTGCCACTTCTAGAAGTCCGTGGGTGTGGTCCTTGATGCTTTGCTGCTCCTGCTCCAGGTAAAGCAGCTGGATGGCCAGTAAGTCCATAGTTTTCTACTTAATTTACTCATTTTTGAGGGTCCAGTATTCTGTAATGCTGTGTCGCTGTGGCTGTAATGAAGGAGAATCAAACAAAACAGTCTTGTAATAATATTTAAAACTAACAGGAATATAAAGTAGATCTCAGGAGTAACAAAGCAGAACACAACCACATATTAATACAAACATAACCTAAAACAATACTTGACAATGAACAAAGGAAACTCAGGGTTTAAATGCCAGAGGAATGTAATCAAGATAGAAACAGAACAGGTGTGTGGAATTAGGGACTATGAAACTAATTAGAAACTCAGGTAATCAGGAACAGTGAAAACTAAACAAACAGAACATACACATTGCAATAATGTTAAATTATTCATTTATTTTGGTATTACAGTAGATTTTAAAATTGCTTTAGGGTAACTGCTAACTGTGCCATTTTCTGCAGAATTATAGTTTTTAAGTGATGTTAAAGTTTACTCTTTCCAGTAAAACTCCACTACCATTTGTCACCTCACAAAGTTAACTTGAAAAACACATGAATCTCTGAAACGTGTTGAGAGGATTTCCTCAGTAAGACAATGATGCAACAAATTGCACCTACTTGATAAACAGCTAAATTAGCTAGCGTCTGTGTTCAGTCATGAATGTTTCAAAATACACTTCATTATGTGATGCTATTAATTGCCATTAAGTGCCAGCTGACTTGCTAAACACAAGCTGGCTCCATGAATATTTTAGGAGACTCTGCAATGGAGCATCTAACACTAAATAATCCGATCTGGAACGAGCTGATATGACTTCAGACTTTGCAGGTGATGTATGAAAGAGAACACAGTGGAGAACAAGCATAGCATACTTACTAAGAGCTAGTTTGTTGGATATTTCATTTTGATGTGTGTTATACATGTGGGGCAGTACAGATACGAATGTGGACTTTCATTGATGGGTCCTACCAGCGCAGCACTGGACTCCTGGGAGATAAGGACGGTTGTAGATGAGTGTTGTTTGTTGTTTTGTTCCTACAACAACTCTTCGCTGAATCCCAACAACAAGCCCTGCAACAGAAGATGAAACACAAACAATCAGCAGAGACCCGCTCACTGAGGCAAATTACGCAAAGCGCAACACAGCTACTCCTGGAACTCATAGACAAACAAGAAACTGAGCAAAAGTCGTAAAGCAGTCAGATGTCCAGTAACAGAGGTTTTTGTGCATGTTTTGGTCATGTGAGAGTGACAAACAGAAACAGCTGTGGATATAAAAATCAATGGATTTAAATTTAAAATAAAACATTGTTGCTGTTGGGTGGAAACCTTGCATTTTATTTTCTTTTACTAATGGTCACACTGTAAAACCCGATAAGTTCAGAGTACTCAAAATTATTGTAGACACCAATTACCTCAGAAAATTTAAGTAAAGCAACTCAAATCTTTAAAGTAAAGAATAATTATAAATAATTAAATCAAACTGATTTTTTTTTTTTTAATTTTAGTTTTATTTAATGTTTAAGTCCACTGTACTTTTTTCATATTTTTCAATTATTTTGATGCAGTGGTTGTAAAACCCAATAAGTTCAGAATACTCAAAACATTTAAGTAAACAACTCAAGGATTATTTTAGTAGAACTTAAAAAAATATATTTTATACTACTCAAAATCAGTAATTATAATTTAATTGAAATATTGAATGAACTAACACCTAATTTTTACAGTTAAGTGTTAGTTAACAACAGCACACTAGCATGCACTAATGTAACCACCAAAGAGACTATCACTATTAACATGCATGAGCTGTTAATCAACATGCAGTATAAATAATCTTGAAGTTTCACAACCCATTCTCAACTTAACCACAGGCATGATGGTAACCCTAAAAACTTCAACATCACAGAAACACCTTTAAATACCAAAATAACAGAACATTAAACAATAACACATCTTCCCCTGTATTAATCTTGTGAAAAAAACACACAAAATAACACTCAGTTTCAACATTTATTCTCCCTTACACAGTGTGACGTAAAGCATGCTGGGAACTTGAAATCCGCTGCAACTCAGTTTAATGTTGAATGGACTCTTCTGATAACATCGGTTACGTCGGTAACATCGGGAACGATGTGACATGGCTGACGTCACTTTATATCGCTTAGTAAACTTAAAAATAATAATTTAACTATAAGGGTTTACTCAAAAATGTTGAGCTACACAAAAAAATAAAAATAAACTCCTTGTTCAGAAAATGTAATTGTTTTAAGTTGCATCAATGATTTAACAGACTTTAATTGCAGCGTACTCAATCTTTATAAGTTAGCAGTACTGTTCGGGTTTACAGTGCACCCTTTACGTCTGTCTGTGGTTTTTGCACATATTTAACCAATGAAAAGTATTACAAAGAGCTTGTGATTAAACCTCGTGACTCGAGTGTTGCACACATTTTGGACCGTCTGCTTGTTTGCAATGCAAGGGTAAAGAACTGGTAGTTTGAATTAGTGCAATGTTTTCTTTACGCAAGAAACACTATATATAAAGACTAATGTTTAAGCATTTAAAGAGTGGAGAAGAGTGTCTCAGTCTAGCATTTGTTGTCGAGTCAAGAACTGTTCCTTTAAGATTCAGTAGTTTTGAACAAATCCCTAAGCCTATATGAGTAATAATAGCGATACTTGCAGTAGCACCAGTAATTAGCTTCAATTAAGAACAAAGTCAATGGGAAGTTCCAATTTAGATGTGCACATTACCCACATACGCTCATTTTTCTACAGTGAGTGACTCATTAGAGGTGTGTTTGCTAATGAGGACACTTAATGAGTTCTCAGCACCAATGGCCCCCTGCTTTTCGCAGCGAATGACGTCAAAACTGTGGCCCACACGCTGACCTGCTCATGTCAAACTCTGAATGAGTGCATGAGAACCAACGAATGAGACAATCGATTGGGTTGTGCAACTGACTCCTCAGCTTAAGTGACTTAAACGGGGAGAATGGCTCAACAGTTTAGCTCCGTCAAGTGCTTTCACACACATTTGAGTGGGTTTATTAATACATAAGTGTGTAATATCTGCACACCAGCCAAAGTAAAGGTCACACTCTCATGTAGTGATGTGTTCACAGCTGACTGTACTTAGCTTTTCATGTTTGTGCTTGTTATTTATACAGCTACATTGACACACAGTTGTATTTTTTTTAATTTTTTTTTATTGCTTAAACTAAAGGGAATAGTTCACTCAGAATGAACATCTGTCATCATTTACTCACCCTCATGTCCTTCCAAACCTGCAAAACAAATATTTTGCATAAGAGACCCAAATTTTTGATATTCAAAAATTACAAAAATGCACATATACAGCCATAAAAGTCCTATATTTCAAGTGCGATGACAGAGGGGAAGATAAACGGCTTGAAGTCTAAATATTTATTGAAGGGAGGCAGAAAAGAGTCGAAGAGAATAATTTAAGAGAGAACAGACCTCAAGGTGCTTTATTGATCACTTCATGCAATAAAATGTTAAAACATTTTCTCCCAAAGAGGTCTGAGCCCTCTCATGATTAAAATGGCACATTGATAGCTTGGAAAAAAAAGGGGGGGAAAAACCCTGTTGCAAATGCAATATTGCTCAGCGGCGAATATGTAAAAGACCTTTTTCATTAACTTCTCGATTTCGTCTTTCAAACACGGAGCCATGTTTCCTTTTGCATGCGCATAGTTGAACATAATATTGATCTCTCTTCTAGTAAACCTGTTCATAAACACTGAGAGCACAATAAAAGTAAAAGACCTCATCCAGCCTGTCACACCCTCAATTTAGTATATTTAACAATGGAATCGATATCCAATCACACAAATAAGAAAGATAAAGATACATCGCAAAATACACTAGTCATTCTCATGAAAGAGTGCCATTTGTGTACTGAGTGTGTCACCAACTAAATTAATAGTTTTTTTTCAGCAAGGATGCATTAAATTGAAAAAGTAAAAACAGTAAAGACATTTATAATGTTCCAAAAGTTTTCTATTTCAGATAAATGCTGTTCCTTTGAACTTTCTATTCATCAAAGTAAAAGAAAATGTATCATGATTTCCACAAACATCTCAACTGTTTTCAACGTTGATAATGATAAGAATTTTTTATTGAGCATCAAATATCATATTAGAATGATTTCTGAAGAATCATGTGACACTGAAGACTGAAGTAATGATGCTGAAAATTCAGCTTTGACATCACAGTAATAAATTACATTATAAAATATGTTCAAATATAAAACAGTTATTTTAACTATAAAACATAATGTGCAATTTAACTACCAGAAAGATCTGTTACAAAAGTATTGTATGGCTATGGTGCTTATACATTTAAAGTAAAGACGAAAATCTTAAAAATCTGAATTTTTTGAAATGATAAAAAAGAATTTTCTGGGACACATGACAGTAGATTAAGCCCCACACACACTAGTACCATTCCCAGCTGTGCCTTGTGCCTGTCTCTAGTTATTACACCATACACACATCTGTCACTACAGACCACCAGTCCTTTTTTTCATTGGAGGTTTTTGACAAGGTCTGCCTCATGCCTTTACTACTGTCCATCACCCGAGAGCATGATGGTGCAATAGCACACCCAAAAAATGAAAATTCTGTCTTCATGTCGTTCCAAACACATACACTTTTTTTTTTTTTTTTCCCTTCAGTTGAACACATAAAGTGAATTCATGACTATTCTTGTCCAAATCATCGCTGTTGGGTGGAAACCTTGTATCTTCATATATATATATATATATATATAATTTAATTTTTTTTTTTTTTTTTTTGTGTGCATAAATTATTAATATTGGTAACCCTTCATGTCTGTCTGTGGGTTTTGTAAATATTTAACCAATGAAAATCATTAAAAAGAGCTTGTGACTAAACCCTGTATCTCTATTGGTTCCTCAAACTATTAGCCAAACCTTATAACTCCACTCTATCGTGAACGAAGTGCCATTTTCGACCATCTCTGTTTGTTTGCAATGCAAGGGTTAAATAAAGAACTGGTCGTATAAATGAGTACAGCGTTTTCTTTACTCAAACACAATATATAAAAACTAATGTTTATGTAATTGAGGAGCAGTGAAAAGTGTCTTAGTCTAGCATTTGTTGTCAAGTCATAGCCAGTACTGTCTTAAATAGCCTGACCATAGCACTTCGTCATTTTAATAACATGAGAATTTGGCCAAATGACAGAAAAAAACCCCGCATAGCTACAGTAAACTTTATAACCTGTAAGTTAATGAAAGCGTAATGCGATGTACTTACTCAGATGCGGCCGTCCTAATGACGGACAAAACGTATGCCGTAATTCACTGGTCAAAAACCAGCTTGATGGTAAAATGTCTTTAAGCTTGATTTTGGTAAAATGTCTGACCACATATAAATCCACAATATCAACTTTGTCAGTGCAGAGTTTAATTATTTAAAAAATGCATTGTTTTTTTCATTCCTGAAAAGTATGGTTTTAGTAATACAAGGTTTCTGCCTGACAGCGACAATATAATGAAAGTGAAATGGTCTTTCAAGCTTCAAAAATGACAAATAGCAGCAAAAAGTTTCAAGACTCATGAGCTATGTATAGTCTGTTCCTCATGCAAAACTGAAATTTAAGTGTTTATCCATTGAAAATGCACCAGATCTTAATGCCTGTTTGTTCCTCATACAAAGCTAGTGGCTTGAAATAGAAATATCGAAGATTGGGAATAAAGCACAGAAGTCATATTGACTGCTTTTATGAAACTTTTATGGAGGGTTTTATGTCCTATTGGAGCTTAAAAGACCTTTTCACTTCCATTTTCTTTTTTGTATGGAAAGAGTGGCCTGAATATTTCCCAAACATTCACCTCTTATGCCCCACAGAAGAAAGAAAGTCATTTGGAACGATGTGAGAGTAAATAAATATTGACACTTTTCATTTTTGACTGAGCTATTTCTTAACATCGACATCCCAAAGTAAACACTTTGCTTTCATTCTGTCACGTTCCAGCAGGATCTTTAACTTTTGGCTCTGGAAGGAAACCAGGTGTCATTATTTTTAACTGTAAAATAGAATTTATGTGTTAGAGAGAGAGAGAGAGAGAGATAGCTGAAGTCAAAGAGGTCAATCATTCAACTGTCTGAGACTGTAGCTCCAGCTGGCATTTGTGTCTCTCTTTCTCTCTCTCTCACACACACACACACACACACACACACACACACACACACACACACGGTGTCACTAGGGTTCAGTAAGCCATCTGCCAAGACACTAGACTGATAAAGACACATCATCCAAACAAGTATTACATCTCTCTGTCTGTCGCTCTCCCGCCAGTACACACACAACAAACAACTGCCATTTTTTGTCAGCTAAACACTGATGACAGTTTACGCAAAATAAATTTGCAATTATGTCTCCCAATTGGAAGTAACGATTTTCTTTGGCAGCGTTTCCACATTGAATGAAAAATCGACACACTAGCATCACATGGCTTCAACGGGTTCATGCATTTGATGGACTGCTACAGCTCTCCGGCCTGCTTTTCTGCAGATAAACGACATTACGCAAGACTAATGATGATCAAAAACTAGAGTGACTCTGAAAAATGTCCTTTTTTGTAATGCAAACTAGGCTATGTGTGTTTATTTACTGCTGTGAAGTCCGCTAAATCGAAAATCAATACATGAAACAAGAACAAATCTCCAGTTGTCGCTTTAAAGGCAGATGTGCAGCTTAGTGCGGCTCCAGATTCAGTTGATCACGAAATCCTCTTTGACTGTGCGCAGTATTATGCAGTCCGCGCTGGCACGGTTCCTAATTGGCTGCGGATTTACCTGACGAACTGAGAAATTTCACAGCATGTGGGTACCTGCTTGAAGAATGAGCAGTTGAGGTGTTTTCTGAGGCAGCGTTCTGTCTGTGTTGGTCCTCCTTTATGTTATTGGTGGTGGTACAAGGGAGACTGAGCTCATCAAATATTTATTCTAAAGGAATGGAACAACTAAAATGATAAATGTGTCTGATTGTTTAATAAGTTTACTTAGTAAAAAGTAATACTTTTTTATTTTATGCTTAATCACTACACGAATGGGAAATAAGGCTGACAAAAAAATGTAGATTACCTGCTAATAAGCTCATTTGTGCTGATTCATTTTGGCTTTCATTATCACTTTAAAAAGACTTGCAAATTTAGCCAAAATATTGAAGTTAAATTAGTGGAGGCAATATATAAATGTGCCAAAATAAAAAGGTGAAGAGCAGGGTTGTGTGCCATTCACAATTGATTTAAGAAAGACATTTAAATTCCAAACAAATTCTTGAATTTTAATTGAAGTACCAATCATGATGCATAATTGAAAATCTAATTTGAATATAAGTAGAATTAAAATTATGAAATTTAAAGTAATTCATATAATATATATAATTTTCTAAGTAGAACAACAAAACTTGTCAAAATGGATGGATGGATGGATGGATGGATAGCAGCAACATTAGTTCCCATTCAGTCGGTCACGTCCGACGTACATCTCCGTTCCCTCCTTCAGGGAATGAGGGTTACCTTTGTAACCGAGACGTTCAGACAGGATTAGTTTTGTGATTTGATGCACTAATTTGGGTGTGTTCACGATGTCTGCAGGTTTTAAAAGAGAGTGTGCAAGTGCATCACAACACCCCGATGTTTATAATTATAACACAATGTTAGTTGTCTTAATTGACATAATTGTCTCAAGTGGATGCTCTCCTTTGATTTAATTGTCCTTGTATGTTGGATTTGATGCCAGCAGTACTTGAACCACCAGCTGTTATTTTACCATAATGTTGGCAAATCCATATAATGAAGCTTCACAAGGCAGCGTGACGAGAAATTTAGCATTAGTTAATGTATTTGACAAAGTTATAAAAATAATTTAGGGGAAGTGTTGTGAAAAAAAAAAAAATAATAATAATAATACAACAACAATCGCAGATATTTCTATCCAAATGGGATGAGAGGATGGCTGAGTTTACACTTAATTTGCTCTGTAATGATTACAGAGTTTTAAAATCACAATGTAGGACTGCGAAATACATTTACCTGATTTACACTTGGCTGACTTGCGTTTTGTATGCATTTCAAACCACCTCTGGCGGATTGTCTCAAATGCATTTTGGAGAGTATTTATACTTGGTAACGATTTCAAATATTTCATGGAGATTTCAATGTGAATTCAAATATTATCAACTAACTCTTGCAAACCAAATCATTCATTCTGTGCAATCCACATTTAGCTCCCTAATTTGACATTCACCAATTGCTTTTATGCTTTTTTGTTTCTACTTTATTTGTATTTGTCCTGAGGAATTTTAGGAGAAACATCAGAGATAAAGTTAATGCTTAAATAAATAAGTAATTAAGTTTTATGAGCTATGAAACACCAACAGAATATTTGTGGGTATAAAATGTGTCCTACTAAAGGCCTTTTTAACTGAGTACCAGTTGAATGTCCATGACTTATTTTGGCCAAACACAAATGGAAGAGCATTTAGATACTGAAATGTCAAAGGTGAAAAATTTCTTTGCAAAATAACAGAAAACAAATACAGTATAAAAGATGCATAAGCATAATGTTCAAAATCTAGTTGACAATCATTTTAAAATAAGAAAAAATCATGGTCCATCCCACTGAAATGTTCACATGCTGTATGCTTTAATTACCAGCTGACAGGAGCGCAAAAACTCTTCTGAACCCAAAATGTTACGCTTAATACAGAACTTAATGCTCACACCAGAGACAGAAGAGCACATCACATCAAATGCACTGGATTTCAAACTCAAAAAACACTCATTAGCTTTTTCGTCCCTGCATGACCTCAGATGCAATATGGAGATGCATTCCCACTTTCTCACAAGGTGCTCAAATTATCTCTGTTCTCCTAAAACAAAATGAAATCATATGGTAAGGCAGTGTTTTTTTTAACTCAAGACTGCAAAAAGCCTCACAGATTATCTGAGGACACCAGAATGATTGAAGAGTGAATTTAAGTGAAAAGAAGTCACAGAGGGATGTTTCACAAATACTTTAAATGCAGAAATGACTCCTAGTTTCTTAAATGACTCATACCTAGAGGGACTCATTCAGAGCAACGTAATTGTAACATCATTTAGAAGACATGATTAGAAGTTTAATGCATTTTAGTTGCTCCTCGCATTTTAACAAGCATGTATTGTGTACTGTCAGCAACTTCTCCTGGTAACTGTCATGATTAACGTTAAATTTTTAAAGGCGCTTTGTTAAGAAAAGCATCAGCTAAAAACAAATGATCTTGATGATGACTTAAAGGTGATCTATTATGCAAAATTCACTTTTATATTGTTTTTGAACATATTTATGATTCTGCAGTGTGTACACAACCATCCTATTGTGGTAAAAATCTATCCACTCTGTTTATTATTTTCCCCATAAATCTGAAACTTTCTCAAAATGAGCCGTTCAGGAATGTACTCCAATGTGACGTCACATTGGAGCAGGCCCCGACCATGACTGGTGACGGAAGCTGCCATATTGGCTTAGCTCCTCCTCTGTTTATCTCCTTGCCAGAGCATTTAACAGCAGCATTCAAGTAAGAAAAGTATTCTTATTAAAGCTACTAAAGTTATTCAATCAAGAGCAGTGACTGATATTCTATTTTTCTTTTGTTGTTTGATTCTGATTAACAGCATATACAGCATTAAGTACTGTTATGCTGCTGTCACTTTAATGCACAGCTCTAATATACACTGTCCCAATCTGAATGCCAACGACGCATCAGTAACCATCTCTGTTTGTACTGTGGAGATGAAGGTCATCTAATCTCGAACTGTTCCATTCATCCTCCTCGTCCAGTGGTGAGTACCATTCAGCTACCACCAATAATTTCTAAGTTTGGATGCTTTCATTGTGATTATACTGACTGGGTTTATAAAAGTTTAGAAAATTGACATGATATCTTTACTTAGGCAAGCTTTGTTTCCAGATGCCCCATTTCCAAATGTAATCGCGTGCATCTCTGATGATTATATTGTCTGTGCTTTGAAAAAAAAACATAGATTAAACACTCGCTACAGACACACCCCAAAGCGGAGGTGTTATAGCATTGCCAACGGCACTGAGCGGAATTTTTGACGCTGTAGTGGACAGTTACCGTAAGATTTATCCTCTGTCGATCCCAGAGCAGAAGGCCATGGAGGAGACTTCAAGACTTCATCCAACCCTCTATCTCACCTGCCGCTTCTAGCTTCTTCTTTTTGGCCAAAAAGGATGGAGGCTTTAGGCCCTGTATCAATTCTCAATGCTCAGACTGTCAAGAACTGCTACACACTTCCCCTGGTCCCATCCGCCCTTGAACAGCTAAAAGGCACACACATATTCACTAAGTTGGACCTGCGTAGCGCCTACAACCTCATCCGGATATGGAGGGGTGATGAATGGAAGACTGCGTTCATTACACCATCAGGCCACTATGAATATCAGATTATGCCATACAGGCTGTCCAACTCACCCTCCGTATTCCAGGGATTTATGAATGAGGTGTTCCGGGAGTTCCTCCATCACTTCGTCATAATCTACATTGATGACACCCTGATATACTCCTGGAACCTGGCCGACCATCACCATCATGTTACACAGGTCCTTCAGAAGCTACGGGAACACCAACTCTATTTGAAGCTGGAAAAATGTGAATTCCATCATTCCTCTATTCGCTTCCTAGGATATGTCATTGATGACTTGGCATCACCATGGACCAGGGGAAGGTAGAAGCAGTTAAGAATTGGCCACTACCCACATCCATCAAGGAACTGCGGCGATTCCTAGGGTTTGCCAGTTTCTACCGCAAGTTAATTTCCAATTTCAGCAAGATTACCTCTCCACTCCCTTCTTACCTCCCTTCTTCTTACCCGGCCCTTCTTCATACTCCCTACCTCCCTTCTTCATACCCTGCCCAAGTCTCTGTCCTGGAATCCTTCTGCCACGGAGGCCTTCAAACCTCTGAAGGATGCATTCTGTCACATTCCCACTCTTGCTTATCCTAATCCTGAACTACCATTCATCGTCGAAGTGGATGCCTCCACCAGTGGTGTGGGAGAGGTACTATCACAGCGGCAGGGAGATCCATCCAAACCTGTGCCTTCTTCTCCAAGAAACTTTCCCCGGGCAGAGCAGAATTAAGACGTCGGTGACCATGAACTGCTGGCGATCAAATTAGCACTGGAGGAGTGGAGACATTGGCTGGAGGGAGCAAAACATCCATTCGAGTTAATCACTGACCATCGTAATCTGGAGTACCTGCAGAAATCCAGAAGACTCAATCCTCGACTCAATCCACTTTACGGTCTCCTACAGGCAAGGACACAAAAACATTAAGGCTGATGCTTTGTCTTGTTTATATGCTCCAGACTTACCTTTTGACCAACCTGAGTCAATACTCCATCCAGCCACTATCATTGGTGCTATCCAGTGGGCACTCGACAAACAGATCCCAGAAGCTACACAGGTTGAACCAGCTCCACCAGGAGGTCCTGAGGGGCTCATCTGTGTTCCAAATGCCTTATGTCCCCTCATGGACTCAATTCACTCATCTCCACAGTTCATTTCCAGAGTGTGGAAAGCATTCTTTCAACTCCTAGGTGTATCAGTGAGTTTATCTTCTTACCATCTGCAATCAAGTGGGCAAACTGAGTGCAAGATTCAAGAGATTGGACGCTACCTGAGGTTATACTGCCACAATCATCAGTGATCATCAGCAGCTGACATGCCTCCTCCTCCAGTGGAATCTGATGTGGGCTTCATCTACACTGTCCGTACCATCCTGGACACCCGGAGACGGGGCAACTGAATTGAATACCTGATCGACTGGGAGGGTTATGGACCAGATGAAAGATCCTGGGTACCACAAGAGGATGTCCTGGATCCTGTTCTGCTAACAAACTTCCATGCCAATCATCCAAACCGTCCCACACCCAGCAGAAGAGGTCACCCCCTTCACCGACCACCGCAGTCATCAGGAGCTGTGGGGGGGTACTGTCATGGATTCAGCCATGCCATCAGCACCAGTCCCTACAACTCCACCCACAAGTCTTGGTACTTGCTCTGCAGTAGCAGATCTATTCTGCCAAGACCAAATACATTAACATTGCCATATCCATTACCATTGCCAATCTCTATTACCATACCATTCCCTCAGAGAGTTGTCAAGACAGAAATGTGTTAAAGGGGGGATATAATGCTATTTCATGCATTCTGACTTATTTACACTGTTAAAGAGTTGGATTATCATGCTAAACATGGCCAAAGTTTCAAAACACGAGTTGGACGTATGACGGAGTATTTCTGTGCCAAAAATACTCTTCCAAATCCTCACGAACTTCGGGTTTTTTTTTTCCGAGTATGGGCCTGAGTGACGTAAACGGGGCGGAATTCCTTGTACGGGCACTTCACCCGGAAGGGCGCGCGCACACACACACACACGTCGACCAGAGAGAGAGCAAGAGCACGCCTATCAACGCGCGTTCGGCTTTACGGAAGTCGTCGGCAGCGCTGCACAGGTCAGGACTTCACAAAATCAACAATGTCACCAAAGAAGTGTGTTTTTGGTTGTGAGGGAAAGATAACCTTGCTTCCCAAAGAACCCAGCGTTAAGTGGAGCTGAGAGTTTTGTTCTCACGCATTACATTGATGTACTCTCGATATTTGTCATTAAAATAACCATAGAAACTGATAGTTGCAATCGCGTTTTTATTGGTTAAAATGAATGGAGAATATCTCGTGTTTTTCCGTGGCTGTTCGAGCCCTCGGGATCGGCGCTTATGGTTTCATAAACAAAGCCCAGTTCTACGCTGGATTTACAGATCGTTTGAAACTGAAAGATGGAGCGGTCACAGCGGTAATGATCCCGGTCATGAGTCGGAACCGCAGGTGGTGAGTAAAACTGCTTCAAATGTCTGTTTTGTTGGCAATAGGCGCCTAAGTGCATATGATGTAAACAATACGAACGTAGTGAATTTATAAATTCATTATTCATCATTCACTATATGCTATATTCATTATAGTGATTCAAAAGTCATGGATAATGCGATGGTGTATTGCGTGTTTAAATATATTTGTTTAGCAGACCATTGATAGCTTGCAGCCGATCTCTACGCAAAAGCTGCGCGTGCTTGTGACAGCTCGTCACTCTATCTCCGCTCACAACGACACGCCTCCAGGCACTCGGCTGTTTTCGGAACGACTCGGTACAGCGTATGTATCTTTTATAAATATGATAAAACTAAAGACTTTTCGGCGATATGAAGGATGCTGTACTACTCTATAGGTACTTAAGATTAACATGAGATGGCAGAAACTGTGTGTGATACCCCCCTTTAAACGTTTTGAGAAATGTGTCTGTTTTGAGAACTTAATGAATGGTTTAGGAAATTGTGCCAACTTAATCAGTTATAGTGTGTGTGTGTGTGTGTTAGCAATTGAGAAAAAAAAAAAAAAAAAAAACGTAATCTAATGATTATTGGTCATTGATGGTTTAATATGTTCAGACTCTTTCTCTCTATTGTAACAAGATTTTTTATATATTTGTTTATCCAAAACCAGTTCTATAGAATCTATATAGAAAACTATAAATGTACTGATTAGATTAATTGATTAACCATTCAAATAAGTTGGATCAAATGATGAGAACGTCACTAACCCCCGGTTTTACAGACAAAGCTTAAGCCTAGTCCCAGCCTAAAATGCATGTTTGAGCAGTTTTACTTGTTTCGTCTCAAGATGCACACCAGTAATGTTATTTTCAAAGGCACATTTATAAAAGCTACTTAAATGTCCTAACTGAATTAAGGCCTTATCCTGACTTAATCTAAGCCCTGTCTGTGAAACCAGGCCTAAGTGTCATACAATGTACAGTGCTCAGCGTAAATGAGTACACCCCCTTTGAAAAGTAACATTTTAAACAATATCTCAATGAATACAAAACAATTTTCAAAATGTTGAAAAGACTAAGTTTTATATAACATCTGTTTAACTTATAACATGAAAGTAAGGTTAATAATATAATATAATATTATACTATTATAATTTAGAGAACAAAATTTTCAGTTTTATTCAAATTAGGGTGATGCAAAAATGAGTACACCCCACTGATAGTCTCTGGAGCAAAGTTAAATTTTAGACTACAAATGTCTAATTTAACAAGAATTCAACCACAGGTGAGTCTAATTATTCATTAAACAGGTGTCCAGCAGACAGTTGACTATAAAAGGGTGTTAAAACCCCTTCCCATTTCATGCTGTCAACAATGGCACCACATGGAAGAGAAATGTCACAAGACCTGAGAAAGAAAATAATTTCTTTACACCAGAAAGGTGAAGGCTACAAGAAGATCAGCAAAGCTTTACTTATCAGTCAGAATACTGTAGCAAAAGTGGTACAAAAATTTAAAAAAGATGGAACTGCAACCATCTCACAGAGACGTCCAGGTCGTCCACAGAAGTTAACACCTCGACAGGAGCGTCTTCTGATGAGAAGGGTTGAAGAAAATCGGCATGCAAGTTCACTGCAGTTATCTAAAGAAGTAGAAAGCCAAACTGGGGTGACTATTTCCCGTGACACAATACGGCGTACACTACAGAGGAATGGCATGCATGGGTGCCGTCCACGAAAGAAGCCTCTTCTAACGCCCAGGCACAAAAAAAGCCCGTTTAGAGTTTGCCAGGGCCCATGCTGACAAAGATGAAGACTACTGGGACTCTATACTCTGGAGTGATGAGACCAAGATAAATGTTTTTGGAACTGATGACTTCAAAACTGTATGGCGTCGCAAAGGTGAGGAAAGAAAAATGCACGGTGCCTACAGTGAAACATGGTGGTGGCAGTGTCCTTATGTGGGGCTGCATGAGTGCTGCTGGTGTCGGGGAGATGCATTTCATTGATGGCATCATGAATTCACAGATGTACTGCTCTATACTGAAAGAGAAGATGCTACCATCACTCCGTGCCCTTGGTCGTTGTGCACTTTTCCAACATGACAGTGATCCTAAACACACATCTAAGGATGTGTTCGATTTCTGAAGAAGAACAGAGTGAAAGTGATTCAGTGGCTCCTGATCTGAACCCAATCGAACACCTATGGGGAATTCTGAAGAGACAAGTTGAGCATACAAAGTACTAGATGTAGTAGTTTTTGTTGTGGGGTGTACTCATTTTTGCATCACCCTAATTTGAGTAAAACTGAAAAATGTATAATATAAGTTATATTATTAATCTTACTTTCATGTTATAAGTTAAACAGATGTTATATTAAACTTAGTCTTGTCAACATTTTAGAAATTGTTTTTGTGTTCATTGAGATTGTTTAAAATGTTACTTTTCAAAAGGGGTGTACTCATTTACACTGAGCACTGTATTTAGATGTGGCTATCAGTGCGTGAGAGTAAGGCACAAATTAACATGAGCATATTGGAATCAAGATCTGTCTGTCAATTGTTGTTGTAAACTTTTTAAAGTTTTAATTAACACATTGCACAGGTTTATCGGAATTGACTAATCTGCGGCTGATTGTTCACATCTGACGTAAATGCCCCCACCACTTTTTATCAGCATCGTGCCCACGACTTTTTGAAACATCTTGAGGTACAGATGTACCTAATTAATACAAAATAAACATCTGCGGATATTAGCCATTCATTCGTTTGTGTTAAATAAAAAGCGATCTGGAATTTGTTGTTTTTGAAGTCATGCTGAGTGCTCACTGCCGCTGTTATCAGTAGTGGAAGGCAACAGTGTTGTTATCAGTGGCGGAAGGCAACAGTGTTCTCGTGCACAGTCTTCACACAGATGAGCACGCAATCTATTGCTTAAGGCTGTTGCGGAGACTTTCTATTCGTTCCAGTGAAATCACAAAACAAACTACACACAAACGTGTCCTTGCTCTTGATATACAATCATGAACATCTTTGGTTTTAATGGAAAAAAATTATACCACCAGTCCATTAAGGCACAAATGTTTAAATATGGATCTAATAAGAATCTCGAGACTAACAATATATTGTATGGTAGCAGATGAAACTATCACATTAAACATGAGTTAAATTAAACTCAATGTATACTACTGAAATTGATTTCTGGACATCGTAATGTTATTTTTTTGTGCACACTCCTGTCCCATCCACTTTTTAAAACAAAATTACACCACTGCTTAAAATAACTGTTCTGTTCACCCTCTGTCGATCCGACTGTCTGTGGGCGGGGATACAAAAATGCGGGAAGTATTTGTAGTTTTCACAAAAGCTCTGGGGCTGTCAAACACATTTTGCATCATCCGGCAGACTTTTGCTGACAAATAAACATGAATTTCTCAGTTCAGGTAACATGGACACAGAGTAAACATTGTTCATTTACATATAGCCTACTACCAACACTGTAACAATACGAAGCGGATTGAAAATCAGTAAAGTTATACTTTAAAGAATAAAAATGCACGATTTGCACAACACAATCTATAGATCATTTCTACTTGCAGTGAATTGAACAGATTTAGAAAAAACAGCAAGCCAGCTGTCATTGAAATCAATTAATTTTCCACAAGCATCACAATTTGCAAAACCAAAAGCCATCACCATATGCATAGTGCAAAAACATGGACTACAGTTTGGCACAACTATTACCCCAGAAATCAATAAGCAAGTTAATCCGCTCTGGCCCTGTTTGCAACAACAAAAACAGATTTGCAACAAGATTTGAATCCCAGATGCACCATAAAAAAGCACATTAATCCACTAAATAATGTCAAATGACTCGAGTTTGCTAAACAGTACAATTTTACACAGTGCTATAATTAGCAAGCTAGCTATCTTGAATATTATCAAAGACTTTAGACATACAAAGCCGCTTGCAGTCGGGGGCGGAACTGAAAACTGAGCCTGCTTCCCGTAGTGATGCTCACGCGTTGTTTGTGTACAGATAAAGTGTTTTAGATTCAAGATTTGTGACATACACAGACGTTTCAGTCATTTTCATGATGCAACAGAAAAAAACTTTTCACGTACTGCTTAATACAGTACAATCAGCCATCTGTACAAGAATAAAGTTCAACATAAGCCTATACTATTTAAATACCAATAAAGTAGGTCTATATATTGTTTATGAGTTTTATTTTGAGAATTTACAAACCACATTTATGATACAGTTGTTGTCAGATTTCATTGGTGATGCCAAATATTAAATTTAATCGTAAGCTTGAAGAATTTGATGTTTCCCCATTTAAAGAGATGGGAGCTGTACTTGCATGACTGAAATAGCTGCCCGAGAGAAGTTTCAAAGATGGTCGCCGAGTGAAATGACTTGCCTTTGGGACTTTGATATTATACTATTTTACAAAAGAATTGGATAATTGAATCTGTGAATATTTTTTAAATGACAGTACACTGTACTGTACAGATTATGCTTATTTTTTCTGTTTTTTTGCAACAAGCTGCAAGGCGACAAGCTCTGTTCCAAAACCTAGTTCCCATTTTAGTAAGGGTACTTCCTATGTAGATTTTGATCTTATATTTCAAATTATTGGTAGTTTGTGACAAGTACACTGCTGCATAATGTTTTATTTGCCTCAGTAGTGTGGACCTTTTTTGTTCACAAATCAAAATCCAGTCTTGTAATTTGATACGTGACTCAAATTCTTGAGTCTTTTCTATCATCATCTCAGATTTGACTTGCAAAACAAGGACTTGATGTCTGATAGGAAGATGCTTCACTGATCCCTGAAGGGCAATTCAGGCATTTTTCATCTGTGTTTTCAGTTTTAGATTTATAGAACGGTAAACAATCATATTTTGTTACACAAGCATACATACATAAAGACTATGGATTGCAGTGATTTTGACGGAGGATGTGTAATGATGACACATGGTCTGCTCTGGGAGCCACAGATGACCTGTCAGTCATCACAGACGGGCTCTGTGAGCATTTAGACAGACTTGGCTCTTCCCATCCATTACTCTGAATGTTTAGCCAAGCCTGGATCAGCTCATCCATTACTGATCACTGCGGGTAGACACATCCGTCTCACTCCATCTTCTGTGGACACACACGCTCTCATTCACACACCAAGAATCCATGCATTTCATTGTGAGCATACACACAGGGCTTTAGCGTTCATTATAATATTCGTTCAACCCTTGTTTGTGACATTTACCATTTACCATGATTGCAAAAAATTACCAAAAAAATGTTTTTTTTGGATGTATACCATAGTAGTACCATCATTTGTTGCATTCAAAAAAGTACCACTGTAGACAACCTATATAGTCCAAAAAATATGCAAGTGAGTGCAAATGCTTCTTGCTACGTTCAATTACGTGCATTAGTGTGTTTTGAAATGTGTCAGATCACAATTCATCATGCAATACAGGGCATAGGACATTTTAGACATAAACAGTCTTCTTCTATAATCAGTTCTCAGCAGTTTCAGTCATGAAATCCTATAGCTTCAGAATAATTTGTCACATGGCATTTACGGCTCAGGTGATGTCCTCAAACATAATAACGTCAGTGTGAAATGATCATTTACTTCCTTACTGCTTGTTACTGATCTTATTGTGACCACTACTCTATTCTGGTACAGAACACCTTTTTTTCATGAAATCAAAAAATTTCATGATCAAATCCCAGTGGATAAAATCAAGCACCACCCTAGACTTATCCTGCTTCACTTCAAAAAACAGAAGCTCAAATAAATGCACGTTTTTGTACTGAAGAACATATACACAGATGAGCCAAAACATTATCACCACTCACAGGTGGAGCGAAAAATGTTGATAATTTCCTAACAAGGAAAGTTCTGAGTAGATTAGATGATTAGTGAACAATCAATTTTTGTAGTCAATGTGTTGGATGCAGCAGAAATGGGTAGGAGTAAAGACCTGAGAGACTTTGACAAGGGCCAAACTGATATGGCCAGACGACTGGGTCAGAGTATCTCTGAAATGGCAAGATTGGTTGCTCCCGGTCGGCAGTGGTGAGAATGTACCAACAGTGGTCCGAGGAGGGACAAACCACAAATCAGTGACAGGGTGTTGGGCACCCAAAGCTCATTATTCATGAGGCCAACGAGAGCTATCCTGTCTGGTATGAGCCAACAAAATGTCTAGTTGTCTACTGTGGCACAAATCAAACAAAATTTTAACAATGGCTGGGAGGAATGTGTCAAAACAAACAGTGTATCACACTCTGCTGCGTATGGGGCTGCATAGCCGCAGATCAATCAGAGTGCCTATGATGACCCCTGTCCACCGTCAAAAGCACCTACGGTGGGCACACGAGCGTCGGAACTGGACCTTGGAGCAGTGGAAGAAAGTCGCCTGGTCCGATGAGTCATTTTCTTTTACATCATGTGGACAGCCATGTACGTGCGCATCTTTTACAATAGGGAAGAAATGGCACCAGGATGCACTGTGGGACAACGACAAGCCGGTAGAGGGAGTGTGATTCTGTGGGCAATGTTCTGCTGGGAAACCATGGGTCCGGCCATTCATGTGGATGTAAAATCTCCAGGACTTGAAGGATCTGCTGCTGAAGTCTTGGTGCCAGAAACCACAGGACACCTTCAGGGCTCTTTTAAAGTCCATGCCTCAGCAGGTCAATGCTGTTTTGGCAGTACGCATATTAGGCAGGTGGTCATGATGTTTTGGCTCATTGGTGTATATTAATCAATTGCAGGATTTTCTGAGTACTAATTCTATTTTGGATACATTTCAGTCAGGCTTTAGAGCGTGCCATAATACTGAAATGTCACTTCTTAAAGTATGTAATGATATATTTGTTTCTACAGATTCTGGAAACTCTGTGGTTTTAGTACTTTTGGACCTAACAGCAGCTTTCAATACAGTTAATCACTCCACTCTTATTTCTCTTCCTTAAATGGTTTACGTCTTATTTGTATAACAGATGTTATACAGTTAATATTGCAAACTGCACCTCGTCTGTAGCCAAGCTTACCTGTGGAGTCCCACAAGGCTCGATTCTTGCTCCCATTTACTTTCTCTTTAGGTTCATTACATTGTTTTGCAGACGATATCCAAATTTACTTATCATTAAGTAAATTTTGAGATATTGGCAGCCTGTTTGAATGTCCTAATGAACTGGATGTCTCTAAATTTCCTGCATCTTAACGAATCGAAGACTGAAATTATTGTGTTTGGTCTACTTCAAAAGCCAAGCTCACTCATCTTGAACCCAACATGGAACCATATGTTAAAAATGTATAGACTATTTATAGATAGTGACTAGTGCTGGGCGATTTGACCAGAAATCTGTATCACGGTTTTTTTAAGATTCTGGCTGTTTCAAGTATATCACTTTTTTTTTTCACTGGACCTTTATTTTGGCATATTTTACTGTCAGGACTACAGGGAATATATTATATAAACATTGTAAGGACAAATCAAAATTTATTTTAAAATGTAATCAAATCAGTTCATAAAACTAACAATTTAGTTTAAAATGTAATCAAATATTTAATTATTTAATTAAATTAATAATAATTATATTAATAAGTAGGCTATATTTTTACTGTACAATTTCTGTCATTTCAATGAAGACCTTTGAGTTTGTGTTCTAATAAACGGTGTTATTATTATTATTAGTATTTTATTATTGTCTCTATTAATTAAAGTATAGTATATTTCTGTTATTTCAAGTTATACCGAACTTTTATTTTGACAGGGTCGTGAAGACCTTTGACTTCCTGTGTATGTGATACGACAAATGTCGATAGTTTTATCAAATTAAACGGTGAAATGTTCATAAAGTGACTCTAAGAGCAGCTCTGCAGAAGGAGTTCATGTATGAGTGAGACAGCAGACACTGAAATCATCGCGAGCGTCACGCGTGCTTCAATATGTGTAGTAGTAGACGAAAATGCGGCGCTCATTCATACAGACTTCAAATTTCAATAGCAGTCTTTTTTAGCTTTAATATTCACATACACTAATCCGTATCGATATCTGATTCATTGTACAACCCTACTTTTGATTTATTCATCCAAAAAATGCCAAATTTGTGACGTTCAGCTTTATACAGTAAGTTCTATTTGTGACTGGATTCTGTGATTTGATCCGTGTTTTCTGCATCGCGGAAATCATATGGCTCTACATGGTATTTGCAGTAGTAAAGAGAGATAGTTTTGTGAGTTATTTATTGTTGTGTTATAAAGTTGTTTCCATTAGTGTAAGAAGGGTGTGCAGTTAATAGAAGTCCGCTCTCTATACGCTCTACATAGCGCTTCATGGCCATTGAATAGAGACAGCAGCTGTTTCAGCTAGGCTACGCACCGGTATGGCGGTCTTTGAAAAATACATATTGGTCTCGAAATTGAAACCGGTATACCATATAAACCGGTATACCGCCCAGCACTAATAGTGACCTTTGAAATGGACAAGCAAGTCAATTCAATTGTCAGGTCCAGTTTTTTCCATCTTTGCCAAATCTCAAAAATTTAACCATTTCATTATTTTAAGGATACATAAAAGGTCATTCATGCTTTCATTTCATCCCATTTGGATTATAGCAGTTCGCGGACGTATTTTGGCCTTAGTCACTCCATCCTTGCACGACTGCAATTAGTAGCTAGACTACAGAACTGCTGCTATGTTATTTATGCGTCGCCTACACATAAACGGGGGCATTACACCTACTTGCTTCCCTTCACTAGTTGCCTGTAAGTTATAGAATTGATTTCAAAGTTTATAAATCCTTACAATTTTTTTGCAATGCCAGAAGACTTGACCTGTACAGGCTATGCCTGTTAACACCAGAATAGTGTTAAAAATTTTGCGAATGATTGAATGGTGCACGTCCAAATTCTAAGTGTGTGTCTGTTATCTGTTATTATTTGCTATCTGTTATTAGCTCTTCCTTTGAAACTACTTTGCTATTTTTGCTGAGTAAAATGTAAAATTTCTTGCAAATGGCAATTCACTTAATCTATATTCAAGGGGACGAGCGCTCGTGCAATTCTTTAGTCAAGTGTTCATATGTTTCTGGCCTTACAGACGCATAGGCTACGTGACAAAGAACTCCAGACGTGTCAGATCGACGAAAAGAAAGAAACTCTAAATATACTTTTTCGTAGGCTGCACCTATAAATACGCATCACGTTGAGAGCCTTCCCTCTGAATTATGCACGCTTTTAAAGTGAGTCCTACTGCTCTCATTTGAATGATAGATGTTAAATTTCGTGCACATCTAAAATAGATTTCCGAAAAGGAGCCGGTGGATGGAGGAGGGTGCGCTCCTTCAGAAATCATTTCCAAAAGAGCGGGCGAGTCCTTTCTTAGTCACTCCATCTCGCTCGCTCGCTCGCTCTGTGATCTGCGCTATATTTAGCTCGGAGAAGTCTATTTTTGTCCTCACGTGCCAGACAGACTCCCCTCACGCACTCGGTGCTCTCGTGCAAATTCCCCCCGTTCTTTCTTTCTTCCTCCCTCCCTCCCTCTACGCATCGCTTGCTCCGCTCTCCATCTCCCTCTATTTTTCAGCTTCTAATTTGCTCCATCTCTCTCTGATCCGAGCGTTTTGCCTCTCGCTTTTCATATTCTATCAGTCTCTCTCTTTCTCTCTCTCTCTTTCTTTCTCTGTGTGTGTCGCGTGCCAGTTGTCAGGTGTCCAGCTCCAGAGAGGAGAAAACATGAGGAGAATATAAACAAGACCCGACTAATGAGCCAAAGCCAGAGAGAGAGAGGGAGGCAGGCCAAGAGAGAGGAAGAGATAGTAAGAAAGGGCTGTCTGGTGTCACTTTGGAGCTTTTTCCAGATCTATTTAATTAATTAGAAATGGGAGGAAACGGCCAGACCTCAGGTGACGGGACAGATTTGTATTTCTATAAAGTAATCTTATTAAATGTGACATATTTCAGTTCTGTCACAGATGACCGTTATGATATGGACAACGAACAATTTAATTAACGCATACTGGAGTTCAAGGAAGCTTGAATCTTTCTGAATATATTGTATGATTCATTTAAAGTCATTGTTAAATGGACCCCATTAACATTTTTAATAAATGTTCCGGGTCTTATTGTGAACAATTCATCAGAGCATGTTAGTCCAAAGACTAAAACCTATTGTCTTTATAACCTCTGACATTGAAATTAATTTCCTTTAGGCTGACATTACCAAGCCTTCTTCATTTTTCAACCCCTCTCCTCCAACCCCCAAGCTCTATTCAGGTATAAACGCTATTTTTTTTTTACGATCCAATCTATTTCCAATGGTTAAAATTAAGTACTGCCTTAGATTTATCCTCATTGATTATCCTCTTTCAAATATGGCAGCTTAAATAACACGTTTTTGTATAGAAGAACTTTAACATTATGTGGAAGTAAACTGGGTTGCACGAATGTGGAAATGATGAAATTGACATCCTTCAGTTTGTAAAAGGCAAAGGTTGCTTTTACAGTAATATATGTCTACTAACATTTGCACTGCACTTGAATAAATGTAAAAAATTATGCGGTTTCGAAAGTATAGCCACAAGACATTTTGTTAAACGACTTACTAACCCTAGTTTTGGATACATGGTATATTATAAAATCTGAAGATAGTAGGCTACACATACGTCTGCAAGATGTCTGTTAAAGATCACTTCATCTGGAAAGCATCTGCTGTTTACAAACATCTGATAGACATCTTTAAGATGTCAGTTTTACATACATTCTAAATCATAAACATCTTAAAGACATTTTCTAAAAATCTATTTGACATCTGGTAGATGTAAACATGCACATCAAATAGACGTCTCTGAGATGTATGTGTGCTATCACCCCGCCTGCATTAACATGAAAATGCCACTAGTTCGCAATAGAGTGCAACAGCGCCCGCCCCCGTTTTTCAGTGGCGCTGGTTCCAGTTAAGTATTTTTTTCATTCATTTTTCCATAGGGATTTTAAAATAGTTGTTGTTAAAGAGGTTATAAGCCATGAACCAAGCCAATCAGCTACGAGAATCACTCGCGCCCCCATTTAAAGGTGGGATAAGCAGATTTTGAAAAACGCTGTTGGACATTGTTGATATTTGAAATCAACCCAAACAAACCCACCCCTCTCCAGTGTTAATTTTGACAGTAAATTTTGATTTAGTTTTAGTCATAGTCTTTTGACTAAAATGCCATTTAGTTTTAGTCATATTTTAGTCATCGGAAATTGTTTTAGTTTTAGTCTAGTTTTAGTCGACTAAATATCATAAGATTTTAGTCGACTAAAATCTAATTTAGTTAAATTGTAATGCTTTAAGCATTTCTCTAACAATACACAGATCCTATACACTGATATAGGTACATCTGATATTCCCCAAACTGTTTATGTTCACCCAACTGTACTTTGCTCGCCAAAGCAGACGGTTTTTGACCGTTCAAGTGCAAAAAGACACGAAAGAGCAAAATTCAGTACTTTTCAGGGATTGACACACTTATCATTGAGGTACTATTATAGTTTTCGTTTAAACATTTTTATTAGATTTGATTTTTAGTTTTTCTGCTTTCATTGTAATTTTAGTTAAAAGTTTTAGTATTTTTTTTGTGTTTGTCTTTTAGTTTTTGCTTTTAAATGTCTAAGTTTTTATTTCTGTTTATTTTCATACCTCAGGTTAAGCTAAAGCTTAGAAACTAGATTAAATAAAATAAGTTTACATTTTTTATATATATTTATTTTTTATTTCAGTTAACGTTTATTTCAAGTAATGAAGATTTCTTTGGTTTTAGGTTTAGTTAACTATAATAACCTTTATACTTGTAAAATATATTGAATAATGTGTCAAATAATGTTTAGTCTTTCCTTCCTGTGACAGAAGATACAGTAGTTTACTATGAATTAAATAGAAATTAAATTAAATACAGTTTATTGTGTAAACAAAATAACAATAATGACCAGGAAAAAATAATAATTATAAACCATCCCGAAATACACCGTGACTCTTATTCTGAAACGTCTGCAGTCTGCACTGTAGCAGGCTGCTCATGAGGGTGATAAAATATGCATTCTTACAACTGTCTAAAACATACTACCATATAAACAATGTGTAGTAAACATTGTCATAATTCATCAACATTAGCTTATAAGCAATCGCTTGGCAAAAATGTGCGCTATTCATTAATTGAAACAGTCTGAAGTGCTGCTGGACGAGCCTATAGAGTGCACAACAGCGTCGCGTTAGATCAGCACATTACACTTCAAATGTGCGCATCTTCTACACAGGACATCAGAGCAGTCCTGACTGGATATCTTCCCAAATCGTCCCTCTCTTTCATTTTCGTCTCGTTTTTATTCGTTGACGAAAATTAGAGTAGATTTTAGTCATAGTTTTAGTCATTCAAAACGCATTTTTATTTAGTCATCGTCTCGTTTTTGTCCGTGAAAAAATGTTGTTGACAAATTACGAAATTAACACTGCCCCTCTCTTCATTGCTCCGCCTCCAAAAATCTCGAACTCCGGCCCAATGGCTGCTGGCATGCGAGGCGAGTGCACTAACAATGACACTAAACACTGCATTCTCTAGCGGTCATCAGTGTGCAGTGGTTTAACTGCAAAACTCTCACTATCTGGCCACTGTTACACACGCAATGCGAGTGGATGTCTGTTTATCACAGCTGACGCGCAAAAAAATGCTTCACGAAAAATAAAGCGCAGTTGATGAAAGAACGACAAGGAAGCACAAAAAATGAACATACAGTACACAAGAGTAAATACAAAGTGTTCGTTGTTAGTCGCCAACAGCACAGCAGCTCCAGACAATCAAAACCGTGTTACTCACATGAGCGGGATCAAAGCAGCCTCCGCGTCTGTTTTCAGGCCTTTCCACTTAGCTCTCTCCAGCGCTGGAAAGCTTTTCTAATATTAACGCCGGTCCTAAAGCGCTTGCCCAGTCATAAACCTTCATTCCAGTGATATTCTTTTCAGCTCTTCTGTATTGTGTCCCATCTCTCGTTCTGCAGTTTTTTCTCCCTCTTGCTCGTTCTCTCTCCTCAGCCGTTATACGCCCCCTAATGCGAATTGGTTAGACGTTTGTTGTTGGTGTCGGCCCAACTAACTTCCAAACAGTGTTTTTGAAATTCTACTTACTCCACCTTTAATGGGTGAAAAGCTCTGCTCTATAACATTAGTGTGCTGGGACATTTAATGCTGCATTTTAGTAACATCAGTTAGCTTTGACACTCCTGAAACACTAATAAAAATTAAACTGAATAAATAAAATAATTGATAGAATACAAATAAAAAAGTGAAAATAAAATAGAAATAAACATTTATTTAATAACCAACAGTCCTGCTGATAAACAGTAAACACCAACAGGATTCTTGGTGACAATCAGAAATACACGTTTATTTAGAAACGCATTCTCACACTGAAGAAATTAAGAACTAAAAAGCTTCTTCAGTGCCTTCTAGTGCAAACATGATTTTTGCTTGTCTTTACAAACTAAGGGGCGAGTCAAAAATGATGTCTGTGCTAACTGACAACATACCACAGATACGGTTGATACGGCTCAACTCGTTTTGAATCCTGAATAGTTCTGTAAAAATGTAGACCTCTTCGTTTTCTACAATCAAAATTGATTTTTACTTAAAGTCCCCCTGTGGTGAAAATCAAGTTTTTAAAGTTGTTTATATGTCTGTGTGGTGTTTTTAATACGCTTTAAGACAAACCATGTGCAAATTCATAAGTCAACGCCACTGCTGAGTATTTTCTCTTTAAAACTGCAGTGATGTATAGAGTTTCAAAAAACGTGGTTTGAAATCGCTGGTGTTTCAGATGTCACAAACTACCTTGTAACCAATCACATCAAAGTGCAGGCTGGCTTTGGCATATTATTAACTGACCGCTCTGAAGCAAGGAAGTCTCGAGAGAAGCCAGGTTAACATTAGCAACACATTATTAGCTGTTTGATAACTTGGTCAAGCAAAAGGCTAATTATATTAATTACCGTTATGTGTCCGATGTTGTAAAGAGCGATACCATTGTTCAGCATTTACCTCAGCAAGTTGACCAAGTGGATCGCTGAGCTGGTGTGAGCGAGTGGAGACGGGGCTAATTAGCATATTCACAGATCCGCATATACTAAATGAAGCAAGGGTGTTACATTTAAGCTATTTTAAGGCAAGATTTATTATTATTATTATTATTATTATTTTTTTAAGGAAAAAAACATTTAAATATGTAATCAAAGATGAGTATCAACAAATTATAAAATTATTAAACTACAGATAAAATTATTGACTACAGGAGATCTTTAACAGTTTAACCGCTTGCAATACATTTAACATTTCAATGTTTGCCATTAACTAAAAGATTTATAATTCCCACTGAACATTGCAGCAGTCAAAAAAAAAAGAAAGAAAAAGAATTAAATATCACAAGCCTCAGGAGAAAGGATTAGTTTATTAATAATACCTCTAGTCAGCGAGAACGTACATTCTTTACAGTGTGCAATATTTCACTCCCGCAGTGTGTTAAATGCTGACATGCTATACGGTCCACCGACCTGATCGAGTAAAAGCCATTCCATCTAGGAACAGGGTGGAGTCATGGAAAGTCCATAAGGCTGTACGGAGGAAATATTTCCTACGCACGCCATCATTCACTCACACACACGCTTACAGCAGCACACCTCAGGCATGTGCCTGTGGAATGAAAAACAAATTGAGCTATAAAAAACATCTCAACCCTTATAAGACAAGTTCTCGATCCCAGAGTCGCTCGCGTCTTACAGGATGAAGTGTCTGTGCTGTCACAGTGTCAACAGAGACAGTACGGAACTCTGCCTTCACTGATTGGTCCTTCATTTGTGGGCGTGGTCCTCAGGGTGGTGAGGTAGTGGGTGTGGTCCAGTTCCCGTCGTCACGGAGACGGGTCTGTCCTTGGTCGTCGGGATAAATAATCTCCTCTATTGTCACGTAGGTTCCGGTCAGGAAGCCAATGAAGCCGAGGGCGGCGATGGAGAGATCTTTGAGGAGGAGGAGAGGAGGAGGGGGTTGACTGGGAAACGCCACGAGTTCCACCAGCGGAGGAAAGATGAGCGCCAACGCTGAGCTGCTCACCGCGCCGACCAATGAGATCACCAGGTCTAATCGTGGTATCAAGACAGCTGTTATACCTGAGAGAGAGAGAGAGAGAGAGAGAGAGATGGAGAGAAATGAGATGTTTGCATGTTCTGAAGAAAACATGAGTGGAGTTTGCTTGTAAGAAACTCAGTCCCATTATGATGGCAGGTGTGGTTGCCATGGTGTTGCCAGGTTGTTTTTGCTGGTTGCTATGGCATCGCTATGTAGTTGCAAGGGAGTTCTGCAGTTTTGTTATTGTTAACTAAAACTATTAAAAACTGAAATAAAAATTCTAAAGCTAAAATAGATATATTTAATATTTGTTTATATTAAAAATAATATAAACAAAGACAAAATCACAGAACAGAATTACTAAAACAAACTGAAATTAAAATGAAAACTGAAAATATAAAAAAAGGTTATTTAAAATATTAATACAATAATCGTATATATAAAATGGTGTTCAAGGTGGTTGCTAGAGTGTTGCTAGGTGTTCAGTAGTGTGCTAAGATATAAATCGCTACGATAAAGTTGTTAATGTGTTGTGGGTGGTTGCTAGGGTTTTCAGCGTGGGCATTGATAGGGCATTGCAAAATGTTTTCTCGGGCGTGTTGACGAGAAAAAAAAGCACATAACAGAATTTTACTAAAACTTGTTGTGGGTGGTTGCTAGAGTGTTGCTAGGGGTTCGTTAGGGTGTGTTGGGATATATAAAGTGTTACAATGCAGTTGTTAGGGTGTTCTTGTTGGTTGCTAGAGTGTTAGGATATATAAAGCATTAAAATGCAGTTGCTAATGTGTTGTGGGTGGTTGGTAGGGTGTTGCTGAGTGGTCTGGATGGATGCTAGGGCCAAAAATTTGAGTTCATGTCAGTATTTATGTCTGTAGCACAAATGAGTTGCATATCGAATTTTCATACTTATGGTCAGGAGTTTGTGCAAAAAGCACTAATTACAACAAAGAAAAAAAAGACGCAGACGGAAACAAATATTTTTTGTGCAGTTTGCGCAATCATTCAAATAAAGCAAAAAGCAACTTTTTATTCACAATTCTTCTGGCTGCTTTAAACTGCAATGTGTGTTTAACTGACATCTGACATCCTGACTGATTTAGTGGTTTGTGGACGAGTGTATGCAGAAAATTGTGGCTGAAGGACTAAATAAAAAAAAAAAATCAATATTCATCTTTTCTGCTGACGTGGAAGACAAAACCCCCTTTCTTTTCCCTGAAAACAAATGCACAACAATTTATATCCACACACAAATACAGCTTTTAGTGGAATGTCTCCAAATGCTCTCTGCAGCATTTTATAAAAAGCACACAAACAGACACACACTCTCAGGCTGTACACATATGTTTAATTCATAAGACTCAAGTGTGAAGAGTCACACACCTGCTCTCTAAGCTACATCTTCTCTCTCTCCCGCTCTGTTGCAGAAAGAAACCAGTAACATGTAACACACGCTAGATTCTCTCTCTCTCACTAATGCATTCTGAACACTATCTCACAAACACGCATGAACGCTTCAGTTTCTCGTCTCTGTGTGCTACTGCCACCCTCAGGATAAAGGTTTTGACAGTTCGGTACATGATATGAGAGATAAACCAACACCAACACATGGACGCACGTTCAAAAAGGACATCTAAAAACAAACAAACATGCAAATAACCAAACATGAATAATAATAGAGGAATGTGATGTGGGTTATCATGAAGCAAGCTTCACTACTGCTATTCCTCATACTTGTTTTAAAGACAATCCAAGTTCATGTTATTGCTAACTAATACCATAAATTTTCTTCACTTGAAATAAAATAAACTATATAAAATAAAATATAAAAACTGCTTACTAAAAGAAAATGCAAAACATATTAGTATATTAATGATACTATAATAAAAGTCTACACTAGTGGCCAAAAGTGATGTCTGGAAGAGATATTTGTCTTTAATGACCCTAGAGCCATGGGAGCGAGGCTGGTTACGCAAGTGTTAAAGGGTTAGTTCACCCAAAAACAAAATTTTCTGTCATTTATTACTCACCCTCATGTCGTTCCAAACCCGTAAGACGAGAGGTATCTGACTCATCCATAGACCTCAATATAATCAACACTTTCAAGGTCCAGAAAGGTACTAAAGACATCAGTCCACATGACTGCAGTGGTTCAACCTTAATTTTATGAAGTGACGAGAATACTTTTTGTGCACAAAAACAAAAAAATAACGACTTTATTCAACAATCTGTTCTCTTCCCTGTCATTACCCTTACGCAGTTGCCGCAGTAATCATAGTGAAGGCTTCCGTGTTTACGTTTGAATGCTGAATCAGTATTGGCCAAAGCTGCACATGTGAGCAGCACGACGCATGGTGTGATGCTGATGCAGGAGCCGGCCAATAATGCGTCACCATTCTCACGTAGAACCTGGAAGTGCTGGACGTAAACATATAACGTATGAGAATGACACAGAGGAGAAGATATTGTTGAATAAAGTCATTATTTTTGTTTTGTTTTTGCACACAAAAAGTATTCTCGTCGCTTCATAAAATTAAAGTTGAACCACTGCAGTCACGTCGACTGTTTTAACTATGACTACATTTACATGGACAGCAGTAATCTAATTATTGACCTTATTCTGAATAAGACAATATTATGATTAAGGTGTTTACATGAGTTGCTTTTAGAATATTCCTTTCATGTTGCCATTTTACATGTTATAGAACATAGATCGATTAATGGCAAACGTCATTACGTCCCCATGGCACGCTGTCCTACGTCCTTTTCACATATCACCACACAGTACTGCTGTGTTCGAAATCGCCCCCTATACCCTCATTCACTATTCCCTACATTACTCCACTAATATAGTCCACTGAAGGAGTGAATGAAAAAAAGTGAATTCAGACACTGAGTGCACCGGAAGGGCTGCCGCTTTTGCATAGTTTGTGCCTGCTGGTTAACATTTTAGCAAACTGGCAGCCCCAGTAGTAAAATGAAAAGATTAATGTTGAACTCTGTCATGGAAACTAGCATGCATAATCCGTAATTAAACAATTTAATAATCAATTAAAAAGGAATTTATACCTGTATAAATATCATTCTGTAGCCACATTGGATCTGCGGTTTGGAAAATGTATGCGGGCGCCATCTTCAAGTTCAACACGCGACTCCCAGAGCGCATAATGTCCACTATGGTTTCGGACACCACTACAAATGGCTGTCCCCTCAAATAGTGCCCTATTTAAGGGTATAGGGGGCGATTTCGGACACACCCTACGTCTTCGTTATGGTACCATGTACAGTTTCATTTTTAATTTTAAGAAAGCTTCAAGTGCAGTTAATTATTTGACATGCTATACGTGCAAATAGATATGGAGCCCCGCATATGACATGCAAGAAAATAAATAAATTGTGCGCACGATTTAGCCTAATATTTATTTTCCCTGTCATGTGTGGGGCTCTTTAAACAGAGGACGGTGGATACAAATTCTCCAGCAACAGGCCTCCTCTGTACTTTCATTCAGCAACATTTCATTCATGCAACTGCGACAAACTCAGAGGTACTGGATGAGAGATGAGGTGAGAGGAATTTGATTTGTGGCTTCTTGCTTGAAGCTTGCTCTCTTGTTTGCCATCAAACGGTTGACCACTGCCGTGCGTGTATGTGTCCTGTCGCAAAATGCGGCGAAAACTCCCAATTGACGTTAATAGTGTGATTAAGGTGTGTACATGTCTATAATGCACTCCGATAATGCGACTAAAATAGGAATACTCCACCTGTCTTAATTCGATTTGTGTTTACTTCGAGTATGACTTTAGCCGGATTAAGGTAATTTAAAAAAAAAAAAAAAAAAAAAAAAAAAATATTCGCTGTTTACATGGTAGTTTCTTAATCAGAGTATTGTCTTAATCGTGTTAATATTGGAATATTGTTGTCCATGTAAACGTACTGAATGTCTTTATTACCTTTCTGGACCTTGAAAGTGTTGATAATATTGAGTCATATACTCCTCGGATTTCATCAAAAATATCCTAATTTGTGTTCCGAAGATGAACGAAGGTCTTATGGGTGTGGAACGACATGAGGGTGAGTAATTAATGACAGAATTTTCATCTGAACTAACACTTTAATGAGCGTCACTTGCGCGCCACATCGGTCTCGAGTCCCACGGAGGAGCTCCAGAAGGATAAAAGGACGACAGTGAAGGACGAGCGAGTAACAGGCCATGTTTTAGTTTAAGCGGCAGTCATTCGTGTGGGGCTGCCTCTTTACTTTCATTACATTTACCGTTCGTTGGTTCCTGCCTCCTTCTTCCCTGAGCCCCGGGAGGATGGAGGAGGCGGGAACGGTGAACATTAAATGTAACTTTAATCACTAAATAAACAACAAAATGAAAGTAAAGCACCAACCCCTCACGGACGACTGCCATAAACTAAAACAAAACAACAACATAAAATCCAGGCCTGGTCATCTTCCACTGTTGTCACTCCTCCTTTTGTCCTTCCAGAGCTCCTTCATGGGACTCGAGACCGGTGTGGCACTACTGGCCTCGCTCTATTCCCATGGCTCTCGGCCCCGCCTGTTTGCCACAATGATTATGAAATCATTAAACTTTTTTTAATACTATTTGGGTGAAAGTGTCAACTTTCCTAAGCTGAACAAGGTGATTGAGTCAGAGGCTTCTTGGAATCTCAGAGATGGGCCTCAGCATGCAGGTGCGTGATAAGCCCCATCACGGAGCTCTGCGACAGGCCTCAGTGGAGAGCTCCATGATGGGCCTGTCTCCGTAGGGCAGGCAGGTAATAATTCACAGAGCCTCAGGAAGACGGAGATAAATGGCCAGACACTGAATGAGTCCCTCAACTCTGCCCCAGCTCTCACACACACACACTAAAAGACATACACCGCCACAAACACACTATATAAAAATACAACACCCACACACACGTTTATCCATACATACAACGCACCTGCTAATCAATCATGGTGCTCAGAGGGGTGACGGCCTTTAACCAGGGAAAAAGGGAGGAAGCACATCAGGCAGAAAGAACACAGAGTGAGATAAAAGGCAGCATGACTGAGTGACAGAATGAGAACTTCATCTTTTTATCTACCAGCACGGGCTACGGACCCGCAACCTTCGGAGCTCATTACCCCTCTGACCAACACTTCTACAGGTCTCTTCTAGAACTTCCTCGGAAGAGCTATGTGCAGTAGAGATGCGCAGATCAGCTCTAACGTCCCCCGAATCCGCTGTTAAATATAAATCATCCACCCGCCATCCACCTGAACCTATAATTTTCTCTGATTTAGATATCTGATTGCCACATTACAATTATTCTAATTCTCAGTGTTAAGCGTGATGATATGGTGTCATATTACACTGAAGTAGGCTGCTTTCAAATGAACATTCTTCTTTTCAGTTCTTCTTTGGCAAAGTTACATTTCCTTAATAGCCTAAACACAGGCTTTACTCCCTTCAAACTTAAATTGTCACTGTTTCCGTCACTGCAACTTCCTAAACACAAACATAAAAATTAAATATGTTAGCTACTGCATAGTTTAAAATCTGCAAATTAGTGCCTGATGAAAAATTAAGCTTTAAACATGTTAATATTTCCATTATTTTTTTATCCACCTGCAACCCATCCATAATTAATCAGAATCTTATTTTTTATTAGACTACTTGGCCCACCCGACCCACGGATTATCCGGATATATCCACAATCCGCATCACTTATGTGCAGCATAAAAGCATCTGACAGAACTGAAAAAATTCAGCTGATGCATGTGATATAACTATTAACAGTGATATATAATTTATGAATATACTGTTTAAAGATAAAGTAAAATAAATATAAGTTTATTTTTATATTTTTTGTTTATTTTAATTTTTTTTATCCTTAAAACTCTATATTCATAAACTTTATATCATTATTAGAGTTATATTATAATATATAGTACATATATATATTATGATATGACTTTGCAGTTTTTCTCAATCGCTTTGGCTCAATTCTCAAATGAGACTTTTCTCAAAACAATAAGTTCAGGTCTGTGAGCAATTAGTTTCTTGTTCACATCAGATTTGTTCTGGCACATGTGTGCAAAAGAACAAGTACAATTGTCTGCAATTTGCACAATATCTAAATACAGATGGCTTGTTGATCAAAACTGATGAGTTGATTCTCGGTGAAACTGTCAAACTCTTCACAACTTCTAATGATTCTTTCATTGTGTGAACCTTCACATGCAAAATGATCCATTCAGCTATCAAAATCTGTCAGACATGCATGTATATTCCATAAATACCTGGAATATTTGTAATGTCTGCTGAATTGGCAAATAGCCTGCAATTGTAATGAAATAGGAATCACAATCTTACCAATCAACCAATCAAGTTCGGAAGCATAAGGTAGGGTATATGGAGTTTTCCCAGCACAGTCACTACTATTTCTGAACATTAAGGTATGTCTAAATTACTAAACAGCAACAGCAGTTTATTTTTGCAGAAATATGTTACATATAAACCAAAAATTCAGTTGTGGAAGAGCAATCGGAAGATATGTAACAATGTGTAGTGTTAAGGGAAGACATACTGTAATAAAATATGTAAAAATGAACAAGCAACTGTGAATTTTCAGTTTACATGTAACACATTTCTACAAAAATAAATATGCTATATAAATAAAAATGGGTCCCACTTTATATTAGGTGGCCTTAACTACTATGTTCTTACATCAAAAAATAAGTACAATGTACTTATTGTGTTCATACTGTATTGCAAAACACTTTGCTGGTATGGGTAGGTTTAAGGGTGGGTTAAGGTGTAAGGGAAGGGTCAACAGTGTAATTATAAATGTAATTACAGAAATTAATTACAGATGTAATTACATGCTGGTATATTTTTTAAATTTAAGTATAATGTAAAAACATGCATGTACACAATAAATGCATTGTATCAAATGATTAATTTAAATGTAAGTACATAGTAGTCAAGACCACCTAATATAAAGTGGGACCTAAAAATGTTTGGTCCCACTTGACTTTATATTAGGTGTCTTTAACTACTTTGTACTAATATTTATTGTAAATGAATCATTTGCAATGCACTTATTGTGTACTTATTTAAAAAAAAAAAAAAGTTAAAATTACAGCTGTAATTACACTGTTGAGCCTTCCGTTATGCTTAACCCATCCTTAAACCTACCCATACCACCAAACCTGTCCCTAACATTACCCGTATTCCACCTCAATAGCAGCACAAGTGTTTTTCAATACAATATGAATACAATAAGTACACTGTACTTATATAGTAGATAAGGACACCTAATATAAAGTGTGACCAAATGTCCATTTTCTTTTTGTGTACTACAGTGTTGACTTTTCCTAGTAAATTTTTACCTACTGCTGAAATCTGTATCTAAAAAGCTCAGTGCGATTCACAAGAGCATTCATTTTGACAAAACTGACATTCTTGTATAGTGTAGAAAACAGACAGTCAACTAAAAAGTAGAAAACACATGCAATTTGTATAACAAATATTTCCATAGTGAAAAACCATCTAAACATTTTGACCAGTAAGGCTCACACAATGACAAAAACACTTGTTATTTTGGTGGCATTGGCCAATTTACTGACACAATAACTAGGTTTTGAAGCATGAATTAAATGTTTTGGGTGAGTAACTACATTTTGCAGACATGCAATAGAGTTCTGATGTTTAGAGAATGTTAAAACGTTTATGTCTTAATGTTAAGATGTTTGAGAAATGTGCCAAAGCCATTGAGAAAAAAAAACTGTAATATGACTAAAGAATTATGTTAATAAATTAAAATTAATTTGAAATTAAAATGAATTGTCATGACTTTTATAAATGCTTTTCCAGTTGTTTGTGAATATAAACTGCACTGAAAAAGCAATTTGTAGGCAAAGAAATAATTTAGAGCTGTGCATAACTAGAAACATTTATCTTTATTATGGAAATTTCCAAGACGTGAAGGTTTTCAAAATTGTATTTATTCAGATGACTTTTCCAGGCCTTTTAAATTTTTATTTTACTTTTGTTTCCATTTCTAATTTAAATAATTAAAATGACTTCCAAGAATGTAGGAACCCTGCTTTTTACTTTCCTAATAAATGTCCGTGATCTTATTGTACACAACTCACTGGAGCATTTCATGGTAAAAAAAAACAAAAAACAAAAAAGTTTTTCATAATCTTTCATCAAAATGTAATGACTTACTCTGCCTCTGAAATGACTTTTCTGATGTATGGGCAGAGAAAATAATATTAACCAATAATAGCATGGCCAATAAACCAATAAAACCCCAATGGATAAAATCAAGTCCCACCCAACATCATTTCACACCGACAATTGCTTTACTCAGAAATGCATAATTCAGAAAATATAAATGCAGTTTAGCAATGAATTAACGTGAACACTTAATTAATAAAAAGAAACGCCAAAAACCTCTTTTATTTAAAAAATGGATTTACAAAGGCGTCCTTGTTTCTTTTATTTTGGCCTGTTGCAACTTGAAACTTTGAACAGAGACGGAAAGTAGCGAATGGCCGAGAGGTGAGGACAAAAGAGAAAAAGAGAGTCATGGATGCAATAAAAGAAATCTTATAAGTGGAGAATGTGATATGTCCAAGGAGACTAGAGAGATGGATAGAACAAAAGACTGACAAATGAATAGTGAGCAGGGACACTGGGGAGGGAAGGAAGGAAGAAAGATTGTATCTTCATAGAATGATAGATGGATACAACAATATAAAATCGCTGGAATGGTAGATTGCAAGAAAGATAGATTGCTAGAAAATAGCTAGAATGATAAAGAGCAAAAAACAATACCTGGAACAATAGGTGGTTAGAAGAACTGGTAGAATGATGGTTACGATAGATCAATTGCTGATATGATATCTAGAACAATGTGTTATTAGCTAGAATGATCAAGATAGCTAGAATGGTAGATGGCTAGAAAGAATGATAAAGAGGTGAAAGAATCCTAAATCGACAGAAGAGCTACTAAGATAGAATGGTAAATGGAACGATAGATAGAATGATAAAATGATATAAAGATGTATAGAACCATAGATAGAATAAAATGATAGATAGATGATAGATAAAACAATAGAACAATAAAATGATAAATAGAATAATAAAACGTTAGACAGACAGACAGACAGATAGATAGATAGATAGATAGATAGATAGATAGATAGATAGAATGACAGAAAGACGGATGGATAAAACGACAGACAGACAGACAGAGATAGAGATAGAACGATGGATGGATGGATGGATAAAATGACAGATAGGATGATGGATGGATGGATTAAACGATAGATAGATAGATAGATAGAATGAACAATAGACAGAATGAACAATAGAATGAACGATAGATAGATAGAATGAACAAACCAACGAATGATAGATAGATGACAGATAGATGGAAAGAATAACAGAATGATAGAATGAATGATAGATAGAACGAAAGAACAAATGAACGATAGATAGAACGATAGACAGAATGATAGATAGACAATGACAGAACGATAGAATGAACGATAGATAGAATGAACGAACGAACGAACGAACGAAAATATATAGGAAATATATAGCTATAGATAGATATTTACGGATGGATGGATAGAACGACCGATAGAATGACAGGAAGAAAGACGGATGGATAAAACGATAGATAGACAGACAGAAGATAGACATAGAAATAGAACGATGGATGGATGGATGGATAAAATGACAGATAGGATGACGGATGGATGGATAAAACTATAGATAGATAGAATAAATGATAGAATGAACGATAGATAGAATGAACGAACGGTAGATAGATGATTAGATAGGTATATAGACAGAATGAACGATAGATATGAATGAACGAACGAAGGAAGGAACGAAGGATGGATAGATAGATATAGATAGATGCTAAAAACACGACAAAACTTAAACTGCAATTAAAATGAAAACTGAATATATAAAAATAAAATAAAATACACAACATGAAAACAGCTTGCGTTTCACACAGTCTCACTCCATTTTTCTGTTTCGATTACAAAAACACACACCATCACTCACTTTTTCATTCACTCTCTGGCGTGTGCACACAATTCTTGCAATACGCTCTCTTCCTCTTTCATTCTCTTTCTTCATAGGAACACCTTCTCACTTGTACCTGCATGACTGACGGTGTTAAACAAATATTTATTTTCATATTTTAGGTCTCTGGGTGGTTCACGGTTCAGTGGCAGACTCAATTTTTCCAAAGATAAAAAACATATATCAAAGTAATCCAAAAACCTTCAGGTTTACAATGGTTCACAGGATCTATCCATCATTTTTTAGAGGGGTACAAACCTCCACTATCTCGCCTCTCATCGCCAATGAATACTAGAGGGAGGATTAGGATAGGGAGAAGATAGAAATAGGGCAAAAAATGAGGGAAGCAAAAAAACAGAACAAATGGATGGATGGATGAATGGATGGGTGGAGCATGTTCAGAGAAGATAGGAGGGAAACAAAGAGGATGATGAAGATGGACCATCTTAGATGTTTTTGTTGTCACTGAGCTCGGCATGATGCATTTTGGGACTGCTTTCATTATGAAGGATGTGACTATAACTATGTCTCCAATCACCTATTTTTATGCAAATCGCATTAAAAATGATGGATGGAAATGCCATTCAAAAAAATTAAAGAATGTATGCGCTCAATTGAGGCGGATAACTTTTTATCCGATAAGAAAACATGCACATAAACTATGATGGAAACACATTTACTGAATAAATCCTTCAGTGCGCAACAAAAAACTTTGCCTCAACAGATGATGTGATTGGATAACCAGCGACCAATCACATCGCACAGCATCTCAAATGTTGGTTTGATCATTCTGAAATGCCTGAGCCAAAGTCTGTCATCAGAACGATTTGGTTTAATTCCCTCCCAGAAGCGTCTCACATGATTGTGTCCCCAAACACCAGGCATCTGAATGCAAGATAACATGACAGAGTTTATTGCGTTTCGTCTTCAAGTCATTCATGATGGAAAGAAAAAGAACCACAGTTTCTTCCCTGATTGCAGCATCTTTTATTAATTTTTATTACAGATATTTTGCACAATTTTCCCAGGAAGTGACGATTTTGTTCTCTTGAACACATGGGATCATGGAAACGCTGCTTTATTCGCAAATGTTTTGTGGAATATTCTAATTTTGCACATAAGTTAAATTCACAACTTTGGATGGAAACACAACTTATGATGCCTTAAGCCTCGTACACACCGGGACGATTATCGTGCACATGCTTATCGCCGGCGTTTTTCCGAGACATTTTTCGCCGCGTTTTTGTGTTCATTCCCAAGCGATTTTCACTGCCGACGTGCAAATTCACTCCCTGGCAGTGAACAAGTGAACGGTAGTGCAAATAAACATATTTATCATTCTAAATATTTCTTGAATGTAAATAAAATGATAAAAATACAGATATAAAATGGCATAAATGGCATACATGACATGAGGAGATGGTAGAAACGATAGTGTACAAATAACTCACAATGACAGTAGTGCAAGTGAACGGTAGTGCAAATAAACATATTTATGAAATAGACATTCTCAACTATATTTCTTGAATGTAAAAGAACAATAAAAATACAGAAATAAAATAGCATATAATACACATCTACTGGTGTGGCCAAGAACTGGCAGAGCACCCATAGTTTGTAGGGGTCTTCATCGTCTTGGTATCAATGTGTGCTCGGCATGACCGTTTTGTGTTTGAGCACCACCAAGTCGTGTTTTACTGTAACTTCAGCAGCTCCAGGCACGTGAACAAAAGCGCCAATCTCATTGGTCGGCCAGTTTTTAACGCGGCGCGTCAAACCAAAAAAACGAACCCGAGGCGTTTTATAAAATATTGAAGCTTTTACGCCTGCCGTTTTGCAAAAACACTCACATTGGCACCCTTTGTTTAGTCACAAGGCGTTAAACGTCAACGATAATCACATGCGATAATCGTCCCGGTGTGCACAAGCCTTTAACTGCTTATTGAGCTTCAGGAAGAGGTTTGTTCTTGTGCGTCATTCAGGTTCGATCGAGCATCTGCTTTTGTTTGCTGATCAATGTTTACATGCGAGTAAAAGCCTAAATTAAATCTGTTCATCATAAAAAGCAATCAAGTCTCATTAGAAAATTTGGACTAAACTGCTCAGTTAATATGGATTAGTTTCACAATGTCTTTATGAACTTTTTGAAGCATCAAAAGGGGCTTTTGCACCAAATAGTTCTAGGAACTCAGTTATAGGATAGTTCCCTGAGAACTAATTTCTCCCATCTCCCATGTTCCTGGTTGCATTCGCACTGGGAATAGGAAATCTGAAGTGGACGACAGCGGTGTCTTTAAGCGCGGCATTTACAAACTCTAAAAACTGGTGGATGGAGGACGCCGTGATCAGAGCTGTGTTTGTTTTGTGTCGTGGGTTTCATGATAACGGAGATGGAATGTAAACGCATAATTTACGCGACTGAAAGAACAAAAAGTGAGGCTAAGAGACGAAATCTCCTATGACAACTTTCAGTATTACATATCATCGAGGCGGAGAAAAGAACACAACCCTGCAGACAACAGGTGAATGACGTTATCACTGTTTTCCTGTTCGTGAAGTAAATATGTTTACATGACTTTTTAAAAATGCTGGGTGCCGGTGTTTGACATGCGTTTGACCAATCAGCATACACTTACATCACTGATAGTTCCTATAGTGCTGGTTTAAACCCTACTCTGAAGTAGGAGCTAATTTAGTTCCTCCAAAAGGAGTTCCTAAAACTAAAATCGTTTCTAGTTCCTGCGGTGCGAACACGGCAAAATCAGGGTACTTCAGCCAACAGTTCTAGGAACTATGAAAAGGTTCCTCCGGTGCAAAAGCCCCTAAAGTAGTAGTTGCGTAGGCTGTCAATAGAGGGACAGACATCTCTCAGATTTCTTCAAAAAGATTTGCATTTTTGTTCCGAAGATGAAAGTCTTACGGGTGTGGAACGACATGAGGGTGAGTAAAAGATGACAGACTTTTCATTTTGGGGTGAACTAACCCTTTCAGTCCCAAAATACCACTTTATTTTCCCTTTGTGTTATTTTCTATATTTCTGATGACTGTGGTGGCTATTGTATCTTTATTGTATTATGAAAAATAGTTTGGAACTGCTATTTAATAGCTTACATTATACTGTTTATTCATCAGTATTAGAGATATCCTTACAATTCATGTGTATGTTAAGTAAAGTGTGATGTTACTTATGTTTGTGTGTCAACCTTGGTTCAAATTCCTAAAAATTTGTGTCACGGCTTAATCCATGGGAAAATGTAGGTCCCATGGCCGAATCAGTTGAGAACCACTGGATTATAGAGAGAGAGAGAGAGAGAGAGAGAGAGAGAGAGAGAGAGAGAGAGAGAGAGAGAGAGAGAGAGAGAGAGAGTGAGAGTGAGAGTGTGTGTGTGTGTGTGTGTTTGTGTGTATACACTCACAGGTGAAGCAGACGAGCAGCGCTCTGAGGCCGAGATCAGCCGCTCGTCTCCAGTTCTTTCTGATACGCTCGCATACAGGCGGAACCAGAATCTCTGCCGGCACGAAAAACTGCACTGCAAAACTCACAAACACGCCGAACGAGTACAAGACCTTCACCAGCTGATTGGACCTGCAACACACACACACACACACACACACACACACACACACACACACACACACACATATAAATAGTGCAGAGAAAGATCAAGTCAGAAACCACAGAATGTGCAATTATGGGTTGAGGAACATCAGTGATGCAATGCACCATTTCAACACATGACTTCAAAGGAAACTCAACGCAGAGACTATGATCTTTTGAAAAACCATTAACACACACCATGCTGCCTTCAGATTGAGATAAACACTAGGGTTGAGAAAAGAGAGAACCAGTTTGGAACCAGTTCCTTTTTTGAAAATACTGGAACTGACTTATTTTTATGGCATTAGTTTTTTTTTTTATTAACAATAATAAACATCTAAATTATTTCACCAATTTCACAACTTATTGTTTTGTTGTTGTTTGTTTCAACTTGATGGAAGCAAGCAAACCATAAAATACCACTCAAAAGTATGGTAAATACTTTTGGTATTAAATGGAAAAAATCCTGTATGATTTTTTTAAACTGTTTTTGAAAGAAGTCTCTTATTTTCACCAAGACTATATTTATTGATCAAAAATACATTAAAACAGTAATATTATGAAATATTATTACATTTTAAAATATCCATTTTATATTTGAATATATTTTAAAATGTAATTTATTCCTGTGATACAAAGCTGAATTTTCAGCATCATTACGCCAGTCTTCAGTGTCACATGATCCTTTAATAATATGATGATTTGCTGCTCAAGAAACATTTCTGATTATTATCAATGTTGAAAACAGTTGTGCTGCTTCATATTTTTGTGGAATCTGTGATACACTTTTTTTCAGGATTATTTTATGACTCGAAAGTTAAAAAAAAAAAGAACAGCAATTATTGGATTTATTCATATTTCCATGTAAAAGTCTTTACTGCTGCTTTTGATCAATTTAATGCATCCTTGCATAAAAAAAAATGTTGTTTAACAGTTTCAGATGCATGTCACACTTCAGAACACTGCCGTCACTGCTGGATATGTCAACAACCCATTTGCTGAATCAGATATTGGCTCTGGTGGCAGATTGTTTTCGGCTGACAGAATGCTAATGAGATCTAGAAATACGTTAACTGCTAATAGAAGTCTCGATGAAATTTATTTGGAAATGGCAGCCTTTAGTTAAAGCTAAACTTGAAAGCAGCTGGTTTTGATTTCTTTGTAATTTGATCTCAAGTCGCTGTGAGCTGCGATCAATCACTCGAGATGTTTCTGACAGTGAATGCAGGGGAGAGCAGAGGATGAGCAAGGAGGAGTTTAATATTAGTTCTCTGAATTCCACTCCACTATGGAAGAGTGCTGCGATACCTAAACTGAACTGACTTAACACACAGATTTGATGGATGGGACATTTTGCACTTTTATTTTTTAGCATTTGCCACTTTTTACTTATAGAGGTATTTGAGAGAGTACAGAAAAACATGAATGTTTTTCTGTACATGACGCATACAGAAAAACATGACGCAGGCCGGACTTGAACCCATTTTTCCCACATGAGCACTAAAGTTCAACGTGCCATAGCATGTGCATATATGCTAATATGACTTTTTAAGCATGTATGATTGCATGTGGTCATAGTTACCAGGAATCATGGGGAAGGTTGAGTGTGATGCTTCCTTTGATGTCGTCTGTGAAGCAGAGGTAGCCCAGCGTCGCCAGGGTTACATAAAGGACAATGATGAAGCCCATGCCAATGTTGAGGGCTTGAGGGAATCGTTTCGGTTCCCTCATTTGATTCTCTAATGGAAGAACCTACACAAACAAAACAAGACATCACATGCACACTCCTGGCACAAAGCCTGGTCCAAAACATTAGTATGCAACATGATGTTGCCTCGAAGGCCCTAGTGCATTTTCGTTTTAAAACGCATAACTTTTGCTACAGTTATGCCTGTGATTTACACTACTCCAGCATTTTTGACCCATGACGACTTTAGAAAACGCTACAGACCCCGTTTTAGTTTGAAAACTCCGGGGTTGCGTTTCAGTGTAAACAGACCAAAACAAAGACTTTTGAAAACGATGACGTGGCTGCCCACATTACACTACCAGAACATGACAATAACAGACCAGCGCTGCATTTCCCAAAAGCATTGTAAGCATAAATTGATTGTATAGAGACTGTTGGTGGCTATACGGTCAACTTACAATGCTTTTGGGAAACTTACAATGCTTTACGGTTGAGTAGTGTAGACAGAGATCGTTTCTGAAACTCAGGGGAAACGCCAGTATAGACGAGGATCGTTTTCATTTTAAAACGAAAATGCACTAGTGTAAACAGGGCCTAAGACACATTTTTTGACCATATACAACAGCACATCATGTATCCTGTAGCTCAAACAGGAGAGCATGGTGCTAGCAAGGCCAAATCATGAGTTTGACTCCCAAGGAATGCACAAATCAGGTTATCTGTATCAGAACTTACAATATAATACCATTTTCAAGACGTATACAAAAAAAAGGCTGCACATCAATTCCATCAGCTTCTATTTGAACACATGAAATCACCCTGCTAAACTGAGATATACGAATGAACAATGGACTTATAAATTATAGCAGAGTAACTTCTATAGAGATATATAGGAGACCATAAAAAATATAGTAGTCAACATTTGAAGTAGATCAAAACCTTTCAACAAAGTTGTCCTAAAACCTTCTTCTTAGGACAACTTAGTTCTAAGGACAACTTTGATGAACTTTTCTGATCCACTTCAAATGTTGACTACTGTATAATTTTTGCATTACCATTTGCTCTAATGGTAAAAGAAAAAAAATCCCCTATTGTCATTGATGACTTTCCAACAGAAATTAATGAATTTTGGTGAACAGAAGAGAGTAAGATGTCAAATTTACCATCACCTTCGCACAGCAGAGTTTATTTTTTTGTAATTTAATGCCAGGATAATAACACAATATATGGTGTTATAAATGTATATTAAAAGGGCTATATGTAGAATTCAGAAACCCTTGTTATTAGCGACACCGGTGGCCGTTAAGTGAAGTTGCTCGTGCTCACGTAATGTACAAGAGACTGAACGTGATTCAATGCCCCGATATACTCACGGTGAAGTTCTTTTTCACTCTTCGCCTAGAAGTAAAAAGAAGTTGGAAATACTGTTTCTATATACTGTTAACAAACATCCAGACACCATTCACACTGCTGAGAGTGACGTTTAGATGAATATGTAAATATGTGCTGCGCGCTTTCATCTCAATAACAACATAAACACACAACAAAAATGACAGTGGTGAGAAAACAGCAGTTAAGAAAGCATCTGATCATAGTGATGTGGATATCTTTACACCAGCTCTGCATGTCGACAGATGAGGTAATTAAAATCGCACTGTTATGATAGTTTGATTATAAAGTATATTTGAGACTATAGACTATATAGTTCTGGCTGTGAGACAATAGTTTGAATGAATCCCTTTTCTTTGCATGACACATTGACATTACAGTACAGAATGGCTCATAACTGTCACATCCTTGTGATTTTCCCAGCAAAAACCGTCCCAAGTCCCTCAAATAAATCCGGTCTATAGGCTTTCACAGACAATCTAGGAAGTCGGGGAAGGTCTCATGTTTTGAGTTTTGTTACAAGCTTCACACATTGACCTAAAAAAGATTAATATGTGAAAAAACTTACATATAGCCCCTTTAAGCTGTTTTAAAGAAGAACTTAAAATTTTTTTTTTGTAATATCAGTACTGCACTGAAAATATCTAAGTCAGTATGAAAAAAAGCATCTGCCAAATATATTTATGGAAATGCATTCTTTACAGAGGAAATCCCATACTGCATTGCAACAAGCTCAGTGAAAAAAAAAAAAAACATGAAATGACTGTGGACGAAGCAAGAGAATTGTCCATTTTAATTATACCTAATTTTTTCAATTCCAATACAAATGAAAAATTAGATAGACTATCATCAAATATCATGTATAGTAGATGTATCGAAATCAAATAATTAAAACCTGAATCATAAACTCACCACTCCAATTCCCTCGAAAGCAAATATGGCCGTTCCAAAGAAGAAGGGAAACTTCCGCCATGTGGAGGCATACGGTAGCCGTCTGGGATCGCTCACATCCTACGGACAGAGTCAGAGATGGTAAAAGGCATGATATAGTTCACATTATGACTATAATTGCAGTATTTCTCTCTAGTATAAAGGCTGAAAGACACACACACAGTTACAGGAACAATTATATGTAAAGATTTAGTGTCAGCCTCAGACGTAGAAGCCGCCCACAGCCTTCACAATTTGATGCATATAAAAATGACTCCAATCAGATTTGGTGGCTTCATGCAATTTCCGAGAGTTTGCATGCACAGGCTTGTATCAGTCATGTTCCTAGGCTGCACAATGCGCATTTCTGACTACAAAAGTGGATATATGAGATATGTGGATATATGAATAAAACTGAAATTGTGTTATGGCTTAGATATCAAAGGCTGTGATTTATTTAAATAAATGTTTGCGCTTGACGAGCGGCACTGTGTTCATTTACATGTGAGCAGCTTATGATCTGGTGTTTTCAGTGTCTCAGAGTGCCTTGGTTCACTCAAGCTCCACTCTGAGTTTGGGTCGCTTATAACGTGAAATGTGTAATCAGTGTAATCAGATTACTTTTTTCAAGTAACTAGTAAAGTAACGTATTACTTTAATTTACAACAAATCTTCTGAGTTATTTTTTCAAAAAAGTAACGAAAGTTACTTTTCTCATTTATTGACTGACAGCTCTCCTGTCCCCTTGTTGAGCGAAATTTTGAGTAAGTGCAGAGGTGTTGTGTGCGCTGTGTGAACATGATGGTTATTGTAGCTCTAGACTAAATGTGAACATGCATTTACTCGTCTCACTTGCACAAAAACAGATTCAGTATTCCTCATAATGAATGAAAACTGTGAAATGCAAACTCAGAATATTATGCAAACTTGCAATAATTAAATACTAATATACTTTATGCATTTAATCTCACTTTATTAATCAATGTCTTTGCTGCTGACATTTGATGCTTCAATTTAACAATAAGCAAAAATGACTTCACATGACCAAACATCCAATTTGGGTTTCATTTTTTTCATCTGCAATCCAGAATGGTTTGAGCTGCACATTTGCCAAAAATATAACTTTTTTTGTTGTTATTAAATGCAAGTAACAACCAGTGTTGGGGAATGTTACTTTTAAAAGTAATGCATTACAATATTGTGTTACTGCCTTAAAAACTAACTAATTCCGTTACTTAGATACTTTTGCATTACTTTTTCTCACCTGGGCTGGGCTTGTTTTTTTTGTTTTTTTTATAACAAAAAAAGTTATATTTTTGGGCAAATGTAAAGATCTTTTCACACCAAAATTGAAATAATAAGCTATACTGTACACGTGTACAAGTAACAAACAAACATTTCAGCTGTGCTGCAGTTCTGGATAACAGAAGAATATGACACAGGAGAAAAAAGTTACTTACTTCACCAATAAAAACAAAAAATCTAAAGTCATTTTTGCTTATAAATCATCGAAGGTCAGCAGCAAGTACACTGGTCAATAAGGTGAGATTAAATGCATAAAAATATTTGTTTTATTTAACATATTTAATTATTGAACGTTTGCATATTCTGATTTTGCATTTGACTGATTTTATTAATTTTGAGGAATACTGAATCTTTTTTTGTGCAAGTGAGATGAGTAAATGCTCACATTTAGTCTAGAACTACAATAACCATCATGTTTACACACGGCGCCTCTGCACTTATGAACATTCAACAATGTTTTGATCTGCCTGCATTGACACCATTGTATGCGAACTGAACTGAGCTGGACGATGACATCACTGTTTTCTCCAGAGCCGATGTATAGATAAATTAACTAAATTAATAACTATTGATTTTTACAAAGGAATGAATCAATACTGAATTTACTTAAGCTGGGCAATGACACCATTTTCTTCTAGAGCTGCTGTACAGCCAAAATTATTTACCAGCTATCACTGTAAAGCTGCTTTGACACAATCTGCATTGTAAAAAGTGCTATATAAGTAAAGGTGACTTGATGAATTTTCTCAACATTGGGACTAAAGAACTGTCAGTCCATAAATGGGAAATCAAAGTAACCTGTGTTACTTATTTCAAAAAGTTAATTGTTGTAAATTGAAAAAGTAATGTGTTACTTTACTAGTTACTTGAAAAAGTAATCTGATTACGTAACTCAAGTTACTTGTAATGCGTTACCCCCAACACTGGTAACAACGCATTACTTTCCATAAAAAGTAACAAATTAGTTACTCTTTTAAGGGAGTAACAATATTGTAACGCATTACTTTTTAAAAGTAATGTTCCCTAACACTGGTGCCAATCATCCTCCTAAACTTATAATGTAATGTGCTTATAAACCAGATGTTGTCAACTAGAGAGAAGCTTTATGGGCTTCCTGTGGTTTTCTACCAAAATAAAAGCTTGTTTGGTTCAACGTTTGAAAATGAAGAAATTAAGACCATAAATATTAGTATTATAATTTTACAGTTGTACTATTAAATAAAATTATATTATTATAATTTTTTTTTATTATTATTATTGAGCATGGCCCTAGCAACGCAAAGGTCATGTGTTCAATTCCCAGGAAAAACAAGACCTGATAAAATGTGTTCCTTGAATATAATGCAAGTTGCTTTGGACAAAAGCATCTGCCAAAAGTATAAATATAATGTAATTATACAATTATTTTTCTTAAATACTTTTTTATTTTACAGTGAAATATTACAATAGTGATATTTATGTTAATAGTTTTATTTTGTAATAATAATAATTTTATTTTTTATTATTAATCATTCTTTTATTATTTTTATCATAAATCGCAATTTGAATTTTCCCAAAATCATGCAGTCCCAACACACACGCACACTTACGTTGAGTATATATGTGAAGATCAGGATGAGGCTGACAGCCATACAGAGGTTGGCGATGGCGGAGAGCACAGCCATGTTCCGCAGGTCCCTGATGAAGGTCAGCACAATGATGAAGGGAAGGAGGAAGACCATGTAGAGCCGCAGGTCCAGCCCCGCAGCAGAAGGCGTGTCTGGGGAGACGGCGCCCTCCTCTGAGCTATTGGAGTATAACAGTACAGTCTCCCCGGAAGCGTTCAGACGAGTTCCTTCCATCACCTATACAAAAACACACACAGCTTTGACTTAGTTCCAAGAAAAAATTTGATTGGCTATTACTTTCAAAGCCAAATTCTGATTGACTGCTGCTGGTTTTCATTCAGGAAATGTGTACATTTCCATTCATTTTCATTGCCTCTGGCTCTATCATATAGTAAAAATCTGCTTATCTATGGAGAAAATTAACTTTTGGAGCACTAATGTCACACATACCTGTTTAATGTTCTCGGCCAGGAACACAAAATAAACACTACAGAAGCCCAGCTGGGTCAAAACCAGGAAGAAATTCACCAAGTGCCTGTAAAAGATTTGAGTGCAAATCATTGTATTATGTGAGAAGAAAGAGACTGTGTGATATGAGAGACATGAATCTAGCATAGCGTAGGAAATCAGCTGCAACAACAGTCAATTATACAGTTTAGCGGTTGTTACCCATCAGAATCAAGTATTCCAGAGAGCCATGCAATACATTTTTGTTAAAACTTTTAAGGTCTTAAAGGGGACCTATTATGCAAAATTCACTTTTGCATGGTGTTTGACTATAAATGTGTGTTGGCAGTGTGTGTACACAACCACCCTATAATGATAAAAATCCAACCACTCCTTTTTTTTTAATCCCCACAAATCATAAGCAGTGTCTCAGAACAAGCCGTTTGCAGGTTCCTGGCAATGTGACGTCACATTAGCCACAGGCCCCGCACACGAATGTTGACAGACACTGCCGATTTAACATAGAACTGCCCTGAGCGAGTTCACAGACAGTTGTACAGTCTATGGTTGTGCACAGTCCGCCATTGCTGCACTGATGAGAATGTCTCCCAAGCGTTTTAGGTGTTCTGTAGCTGGATGGATTAATCCACATAGCTCGCTCCATTTACTCCCTAAATCTGAGCCGCTGAAGACGAGGTGGATTCATTTTGTTTTAGAAGAAAATGCTCCCTCAACTCTACCGAAATTCGTTTATGTCTGCACGAATCATTTCACACCGGACTGCTTTGTGAACGAATGTCAATACAAAGGGACAATACAAAACAGAGATTGTGCTAAAAATGTGTTACTCAAGGATAGATCAGTACAAACTGTTCATGATCCAGCTTACAGCCTCCAGAGTGATACAGGATACGGCAGTAATGAAGGTAAGAGCACTTTATTACAGTTCATCGGAGTTGATTTACGGATATAAAGTTTACCAGTTTATTAAGCACCACCCGAAAAGGCATAAGGTCTTTATATATTTGTTTACTGTTAGTTGTAACGAGTGTTTCTGTGTAATTCGCTGTGTATCTTGATGATAATGCAAGAGAGAGAGAGTTTATGGATAATATTTTAATGCACACTTGCACTGTTTTATTAAGCTCTTACAGAGATTTTCTAGAGTGAAAACAGACTCTTCATATTTTGTGTGAAGTACAATAAACGTTATAAATCTCATCGGTAAACAGGCTTGTACTAATATAGTGGATAAAAACAAGAAGACAATATAAGTTATAACCGTAATTAAACTAAACTATACCTGTTCTATCTCCATGCAGCATATATTCGCAGTTTCTGTCATTATAGTGCGTCCTGACTGAATCCTGACAGGGGAGAATGAGCTCTTGAAGCTCCGCCCTCTTAGACCGAGTGCAGCAGCTCATTTGCATTTAAAGGGCACACACTGAAACGGCGCATTTTTGCTCAACCTCAAAAGTGGCAATTTTAACATGCTATAAAAAATGATCTGTGGGGTATTTTGAGCTAAAACTTCACACTCTGGGGACATCAGAGACTTATTTTACATCTTGTAAAAGGGGGCATAATAGGTCCCCTTTAAAGGGATAGTTTGCCTAAAAATGGAAACTATTAAAAAACATTTTTAATTGAAATAAGAAATGAGATAAAATAAATCAGAAAGGTTGCCTTGACAGGTAATTGAACTTTAAGTACTAAAATTACTAACTGAAATAAAATTATTTAGAAATATTTTAACACAAAAAATAACTTAAAATCAACAAAAGGACATAACAAAATTACTAAAAATGTAACTAAAATTGAAATGAAAACTAAAAATTTAAAAATAAACAGCTAATTCAAAATGATAATAAAAACTAAAATAGTATATAAATACAAAAAAAAAAAAAAAAAAAACTAAATGGAAATTGTCATTTTGTCAACCTCATGTTGTTAGAAACCCATTTGACTTTCTTTTTTCAAAAGAACATGAAATGGGAACATTTCGAGACTATGAATTTATTCCATGAAATTGCCATGAATAAAGACTGAAGCTTTCAAGCTTCAAAAAAGATGCAAAAGCACCATGAAAGTGGCATAAAAATAGTGAGGTGCTTTCAGGCTGTTCCAAAAAACAATCGTATTGGTTTGTAAACACATAAGGCTGAGTTAATGATGACTGTTATATATACTATATACAATGTAAGCTATATAAAATGTTTTTAATATGTATTCAATTAACAGTATTATTTAATAATATTATTATTTCTTTTTTATTAGCAGTAGTATTGTCGGTGTTTTATTTTTCAGTATGCATGATTTTATCTTTTGACAATGATAATATGAGGCAACATTTCCTGGTAAGACAAATCTTTTTAAGATTCAGGGCGCGAGGTCTCTCTGTGTGTGGGGCATCAGATCTGAAAACACACTGCAGGCAGCGTCCTGTCCTGTCTCTCTGCACTCTAATGAATATATTCATTCCAGCACAGACATTTGCCTCTTGCCATTCCCTCTTTCTCTATCACATATGCACAGAAAGGGGGTGGGGGTGGGGGGGGGTCTGTCATGCCAATGAACTGCATGATGGGATAGCTCACCTCCCAAAATGAGCACTTTTCCTGAGGCACTGGGAGGAACTCGTCTCCATGGCAACGGCAACCGTGTCGCTATAACCGAGGGGAGAACGCTTCAACCTGTGAGAGAACATGCAGGAAGGAGACAGACAGACACAGGCAAATATTCTTGAAGAACAAAGCAGTGCAGAAAAAAAAAAGATTTTTGTGTAATCCTAGAGGGGGAAAATGCAATCTAAACACTTGGATAAAAGAGGAAGCACAAAAAAAGCTCATCACACGTGATATTTATATTGTATGTGGTTTTGGTTGGAGTTACCTGCAGGGCCGGATTTATGCATAGGCATTCTAGACATGTGCCTATGCTCGCACGTCCGGGGGACCCATTACAAGGACCCCTACTGGATTGAATGAACAGATGGATCTTGCATGTTTTTTGTAATTTTTTTTCTTTCTTTTTTCCCCTCTTGTAATTTATTTTCTTTTTAAATTTTTCCTTGCTTTTTTCCCCTTGTTATTTATTTTATTTTTTTCTTTATTTTTTCCTTTTTTTTTTTTGTTTTGTTTGAATTGGTTTTGGTAATCACCCACCACCTATTGATTAAGATCAGCTGGTAACAATTTGTAATTGTTCCTATAGAAGAGTGTTGTTACTGTTTGTTCTATGAGCACTGAAGAAAGCATCTGCTCTTTGGTCTGTTTTTAAGACACTTTTCTGCACTTTTTTCACTCTGCAGTGTGTGGACAATTTTGGCTATTTAGTTGATAGAACTTTTTTTGTTTTACGCACCTGAGAATGAACTGGTTATATTTTCTTCTGGAGTGCATCTTTTTTGATGGGACCAATTACAAGAGAAATAATATTTTTAAAATTATTATTATTATTATTTCACTCTGCTACAACTCTGTAAGACAATTCCTTTATAAATTCATAAAATTTAAAATATCATCGCTGTCAGGCAGAAACCTTGTATCTTAATATTTCTTTTTTTTCCATAAATAGTTACTATTGGTCACCCTTTACGTCTGTCTGTGTGTTTTGCAAATATTTAACCAATATACCCCCGGTTTCAAAGACAAGGCTTAAAGGGATAGTTCACCCAAAAATGAAAATTCTGTCATCATTTTTGGGTGAACTATCCCTTTAAGCTAGTCCTAGACTAAAATGCCTGTTTGAGCTGTTTTAACTGAAAGCAACTTGTACTGACATGTCTTAAAATACACTGCCCTCCAAAAGTTTGGAAACACCCCTGGCAAAGTGTGGTTTTGGACGATATCAACATAAATCCTTATCATTTTTTTGGTGCAAATACATTAAAGTAACTTGACATTATCATTGAAGACCAGCAATAATAATTTTCATTTTGATTACATAATAATGGCAATATATACATGTCAAAGTCAGACATGCCCCTTTGCCAGCTGTGATGCCTGGTTACTGGTTTAAACTTGGCCCAGGTTTGTAAAAGATTTTTGGGTCAGCACACCTTAATAGCTTCAACAATTGATTGCCAATTAAGTTTAGAATACAATGAACCAATTAGAACCCAGTTTAGGTCAGATAGCTGCTAATGGTTTTTTCTATATATAAACTGTTTATGTAATAAAATATGTTTTCGTAGTTTGTGTTGTCCCTTATCAGTGCAAAATTATCACAAATTAAAAAGGATTCATGCCAATATTGTCCAAAACCCCATTTTGGCGTTTCCAAACTTTGAAGGGCAGTGTATGTCACTGCCATGGTTTTGTCTCAAGATGCACACCAGTAATGTTTTTTTCTAGTGCACATTTATTAAAGCTATTTAAATGTCCTAACTGAACTAAGGCCTAATCCTGGCTTAGTCTAAGCCCTGTCTGTGAAACCAGGCCATACCAGTATTAACCAGTATTAAAAAGAGCTTATGAGTAAACCTCGTAACTCCATTGGCTCCTTAAACTGTCAGTCAAAACTCATAACTCCACCCACCTCTATTGTGAATGAAGTGCTGCACACATTTAGGACCGTCTGCTTGTTTGCAATGCAAAGGTAAATAAAGAACTGGTTGTTTGAATAAGTACAGTGTTTTCTTTACTCAAGAAACACATATATTTGTATAAGTGTGTTATTCTGGCATTTGCCGTTGAGTCATAGTCAATACTGTTTCAAATAGACTGTGCATAGCACTTCATTATAACATGAGATTTTGGCAAAAATGACAGAAAAAAAAAACAAAAAAAAAAAAAAACCAAGCGCCCACATAGCTACAATAAACTTTATAATCTATTAAGTTGATGAAAACGTAATGCGATGCACTTATACTGCCTCAGATGCCGCCATTCTAATGACAGAAAAAAAAACAACAAAAAAAAACACGACATTCGCTGGTCAAAAACTTCGTAACTTCATTTGAGCTAAATTTTGGTAAAATGTTAATACACTGACACAATCAAGTATATGATCATATATAAAGCCACAATATCAGCTTTGACAACACAGTGTTTAATTATTTAAAAAATACAGTGTTTTTCTATTTCATGAAAAGTAGTCCATTTCATGGTTATATGAGGTTTCTGACCAACATCGGGGCGGGGTTTGGTGGGGCCCAGAATTTTCTTTTGCCTATGTCACAATATGAGGTAAATACGGCCCTGGTTACCTGGCTCAATTTTCGGGACAAAATTGACCCCCAAAGCTAAATGTGACAATACTTCGCTTTGGTGATGTCCTCCAAAAAAAAAAAAAAAAAAAAAAAAAGATTCACAAATAAGGTGAATGACTTTATTTTTTATCTTAAAAAATGCTTACATTTCTTTTTAGTGCTTGAAAAGATATTTACAATAAAGTCTTAAATAATAAAGACAAATGCTGTTTTTTTAACTTTCGGTAACACTCTACAATAAGGTTCATTAGTTAAACATTAGTTAATGTATTAACTAACATGAACTAACCATGAGCAATACATTTGTTTCTGTATTTACTAATCTTCGTTAACGTTAATAAAAATCCAGCTGTTCAGGACTGTTCTCAAAACATGTGAAGTTTGGGGCAGATTGGACATTGTATGCCTGAGTTACAACAACTTCCTGTTTTGTGGCGTTAATCACATACATTAGCACTTAGCCAAGTGTTGCATGATTTACCGTGTTTCTAGCATGTTTGGTACTTCATGACATATTTAAATGTGTTTCTGGGAGTGAATTACAGTGTATAGCATGCCATTTCCTGTTGCCAATAGGTGGCGCTATGACTAACTGTATATTGGCATGTAGACTCTAATAAAACGTGAAGTTTGGGGCAGATTGGACATTGTATGTCGGAGTTCCTGTTTCATGGCAAGACATTGAAATTTGTCAGGCCGCCACGGACACGCCCTTCAGCGCAAACTCTAGATCTTTGCAATTTAATGTCGCAAAGGCCTTAAGATTAGACTGACCAAATATGACGTTGATCTGATTAAAGCTCTAGGAGGAGTTTGTTAAAGTACAATGTCTGGAAATGGCAAAAACTGCACAAAGTTTGCAGAGAAAATTCAAAATATCTCACTTCCTGTTGGGTTTTCAGATTTTGCACCAAGAGACTTTTTTGTAGGTATTATGCTGTTAGATGTGTCTACCGAATTTCATACCTGTACGTGAAACGTAGCGCGAAAGGCGCTTAATTGGAATTTTGTAGGTGGCGCTATTGAGCCATTTTTCCACACCTAATTCTGAAACCCATATCAGACGTAAATTATCACCACTTCTGACGCGTGCGCAAAGTTTCATGAGTTTTCGAGCATGTTTAGGCCCTCAAAAATGTGATTCATTTCGGAGAAGAAGAAAAATTGACCGAGCAATTACAATAGGGTCCTCACACCATCGGTGCTCTGTCCCTAAATATATTAAAATAGAAAACAGTTATTTAAATTGCAATAATATTTCACAATTTTACTGTTTTTATTGTATTTTTAATCAAATAAATTTAGCCTTTGTGAGCATTTTTTCAAAAATATTAAAAAAAATTGTACCAGCCAAACTTTTGAAGTATTAAGAGTGTAACGATACCCTCACGTCACGATACTGAACTCACGATACGATATTATTGCGATACTCCAAGACATATGGTAAAAGGATAACAAAAAATGTACTGTTGATTAAAATGCTAAATTTGGTCTTGTGGTAACCCAATGCACAGGACAATGGTGACACCAGAATAAAAATATTCATGATTCTGAAGCTGAAAATACAGAATTATTGTAGACGAAAATACTTGCATTCCATCACTGACTAGAAATATTTAAAATAATGTAGGCCACTTTTTACTGGGAACACATTTGGCATTATCAGGACCCACAAATATTCCCCCATTGCATTACTATACATTATATTCAACATTATATATAGCAGTTTAATGCAGTACTGACATGTAGTACTTATATATATATATAATAAAACAGATGATATTCTATAATATATCCTCATTGTGATAACTTTGCATACGTGTGTAACAGCAGCACATTGATGAAGATAAATTTGAGAACTCGAATACTGGCACACTTTGTAAAAAACACCCTGCCCACATCTGACTGATGCAGTAGTCTCCCGCTTCCTGTAATCAGACACGAGGGACAGCCCTTTGATCGCGTTTGAAATGGGAATGCATGCAAGAAGCTGTGTTTTTTTAAAGTGTGAACACAGACTGATATTCAGACCAGGGCTCTAGACAAAAAAATTCATTAAGGAGCCATTGGCTCCTATAGGGGTAAAAAACAGGCGCCAAATAATTTTTTTAAGAGCCACACAACAATGAACTTAAATTTTTAAATCACTTACTTTTAGTCATCCTAGTGCTGGGCGGTATACCGGTTTATATGGTATACCGGTTTCAATTTCGAGACCGATATGTATTTTTCAAAAACCGCCATACCGGTGCGTAGCCTAGCTGAAACAGCTGCTGTCTCTATTCAATGGCCATGAAGCGCTATGTAGAGCGTATAGAGAGCGGACTTCTATTAACTGCACACCCTTCTTACACTAATGGAAACAACTTTATATCACAACAATAAATAACTCACAAAACTATCTCTCTTTAATACTGCAAATACCATGTAGAGCCATATGATTTCCGAGATGCAGAAAACACGGATCAAATCACAGAATCCAGTCACAAATATAACTTAATGTATAAAGCTGAACGTCACAGAATTTGGCAATTTTTGGATGAATAAATCAAAAGTAGGGTTGTACAATGAATCAGATATCGATACGGACTAGTGTCTGTGAATATTAAAGCTAAAAAAGACTTATTGAAATTTGAAGTGTATGAATGAGCGCCGCATTTTCGTCTACTACTACACATACTGAAGCACGCGTGACGCTCGCGATGATTTCAGTGTCTGCTGTCTCACTCATACATGAACTTCTTCTGCAGAGCTGCTCTTAGAGTCACTTTATGAACATTTCACCGTTTAATTTGATAAAACTATCGACATTTGTCGTATCATATACACAGGAAGTCAAAGGTCTTCACGACCCTGTCAAAATAAAAGTTCGGTATAACTTGAAATAACAGAAATATACTATACTTTAATTAATAGAGACAATAATAATAATACTAATAATGATAATAACACCGTTTATTAAAACACAAACTCAAAGGTCTTCATTGAAATGACAGAAATTGTACAGTAAAAATGTAGCCTACTTATTAATATAATAATTATTAATTTAATTAAATAATTAAATTATTTGATGATTACATTTTAAACTAAATTGTTAGTTTTATGAACTGATTTGATTACATTTTAAAATAAATTTTGATTTGTCCTTACAATGTTTATATAATATATTCCCTGTACTCCTGACAGTAAAATATGCCAAAATAAAGGTCCAGTGAAAAAAAACGTGATATACCTGAAACCGCCAGAATCTTAAAAAAACCGTGATACAAATTTTTGGTCAAACCGCCCAGCACTAAGTCATCCTGTTGTATTTATATATCTCCCCTTTACAGTTTCAGCATTTTCATCTTGTGATTTTTCTGGGAAATGAATGTCACTATTTTCACTTAATACTATTATAGTTTTTATTAATATTTTGAATCAGATTAGATTTTTATATTTTCTGCTTTCATTTTTTGTTAAGTTTTAATTTTTTTTTCATTTTAGTTTTATTTTTTGTTGTTTTTAAACATGTCAGTTTAGTTTGTATAAATTTTTATTTCTGTATTAACATTTATTTCAAGCAATGAAAAAAAATGCTGTTTTAATGGTTTTAGTTAACTATAATAACGCTGATGCTACTAAATCTTTATATTGAATAATGTGTCAAATAATGTTCTTAGTATTTCCTTCCTGAAGCTCCAACAGTTTACTTTGCATCAAATGAAAATAAATATAAATATATGGAAATAAATGTATAAATATATTAAATTTGGTTTGTGTACCCAAATAACAAACGAGGGGAAATGACTTTAATTAATGAACAGGCCGAAATACAGCGGGACTCTTATTTTGAAATGTCTGTGCTTTACTTTTGCTGCTCATTGAAGTTCAGATGAGGAAGATAAAATTACGTTGTTACAACCGTTTACAACACATTATAATATAAATAATATAAAGTAAACTTTGTCATAATTGATCAGCATTAGTTCATAAGCAATCAGTTGACAAATGTGCTCTAATCAATGATTGCAAGCTGCTCTGAAGCACTGTTGCGAGAGCCTGAAGAACGTGCAACAGCGACATCTTTTGACTTTAAAATATGCAGCACTCACATTTATTAAATGAAATAAAAGTTAATAATCACATTAGGGAGTATCGTGATTTGTTTTTCAATCCACAAAATATAAGACGCCTTAAAATGATCATTAATACTCTTGTTATACCATTTAAAGTACTGAAGACTTTTTATGACCTTAAATTTATCTGATAAGCATGAGCAGAGTGGAATAATGAAAGTGATCAGCATGATTGATATTCAAAACGGTAAGCACGCGATGCATTGTGTGTGTATCTGCAGTCTACAGAGCCGGTTTCCCCTTTTGAATGACGAATATAGACAAATTTATTTGAAGAAACAAGCAGTTTCTCCTTTACGCAGGAGCAGAACGGTGTGTTCAAATGCAGCTTTTTTGCACCGAAGTAGGCAACGCGACTCACGCGAGGTGACAACACAGTCGGCTTTCATCAGCTCTAGTTCTTTGGCGTCTGTTTGGTGTGTGATATTTTTCCCCTACCTGTTCTATTTTGGAGCTCTATCTCAGTGAAACTTTCACATGCAGCATCTCATTTAATTATGTCAACACAACAAATGATGTGATAGGCTACTGGTCACGGAACACGCAAATAACATTCAAATTTTACAGTCATAACGTGTGAATTTGTATGGTCGCCAATGGCGACCTCAGCAAAAATATCACTCGCAAATTAATATTTTTAGTCGCAAATGCGACCGTTTTAGGCGCAGTCTAGAGCCTTGCAGACTGTACACACGCTAGAGGTCGACTGATTAATCAGCCGGACGATATACCGATTTTTGGCATTTTTTTAATTAATCGGCATCGGCCGATTGTGCTGCAAATTAGGCCGATTAATAGGCAGGCGCGATTGCCATTCCACCGGCATAAAGGACCAGTTATACTTAATTTTCCGCGTTCCGCTGCATCTCGCGCACAGTTGAGCACATGAGCCTTTCAAAGTATACTCCGTTGGCCGTGAGCGCGGAAAAACGGATTTAGTTGACTGCTGTTTTGAAGCTCTCAAGTCACTCACACATGCCCTGTTGTACACGCGGATCGTCCTGCACGCGGACGGGGTGTGCGAGCCTTTAACCAGCTGTAGTTTAGGCTACAGGTAGGCGTGGGTACCAAAACCTGGTAACAAGCCCAGCGGCTAAATTATTATACAAGCCTGCGTTGTATAGATAAACTCTGACGTTATCAATTCTGTTTCTGTACGTTACTGGAGAATTTCTCTCCCTCTGAGGCTGCGTGCGAGACGGAGCAACTCACACTCTGCAGCCGTGCCTCGTTCACACACAGCTTCAACTAACGATGGCAGGGGAAAACAGACCGTTTTGAAAGAGTAATTACGTTGTAGCCTACTAGAATTGATGCCGACCATGTTTATCATAAGTGCAACAAGTCATTTGCATGTGAAAGTAGAAACGTGCAATTCAAACGAAACTTCTGGCTAAAACGTGCATATTAACTTTCCTCATTAAATGTGTCTGTGGGTCCGACACATAGCCTCCACAACGTCATCGCTCGTGGCCAGTGCACTCTATGCAGTTATGAGCAGCAGGCTGTGTAAAATGGGTGAACTCTTATTTTTGTTATCACTTAGATTATGGCTATTTGACTTACAGTATAGAAGCATGCTTCAGTATAGTTTTGAGAAGGTGCTTTAAAAGTTGAGCCATGTATTATTATTACTATGAATTAGGCTACTACTAAGTTAATTTGACAGTCTAGATTTTTGATTACCTGTTTTGTGTATTTAATATTTAACGTATATACTATTTTTAGTGCACTGATTGGAGAGGATGTTTAATTTAAGCAATTTTCTGTATAACTTCTTATTACTTAACTGTTAGATTTTATGAGATGAAGGGGGGAAAAAAAGAAAATCGCCCAAACATATCGGCCAAAAAAAAATCAGCATCATACATCGGCCATCGGCTGCCCTGATTTCTAAATATCGGCAACGGCCAGAGAAAAACCCATATCGGGCAACCTCTAACACACACTAGCAACCACTGCGTTCAGAATATAGAATATGCCCCCTTAAAATGTTTGTGCTAGCTGCAAAATAAATAAAAAATAAATACTTTCAGATATGACCGTAATTTTATTTACAAACAACCCAAGCCTCTCATTTTTATTTGAATACCTAATGAAATTCATTTTCAGGTTACCCATCAGAAATGCCCCTTCCATTGGGGAATATTTCAACTACCATGTTCCTGTTTTTACACTAGAGGCGCCATTTTGCCTGTTAGAAATACATGCTCAGTTTTAATGTTATTTTAAGGCGGGGCAGAATTAAATGAACAACAAAACTCAGCATTTTGTTTGCATATTCCAGTTTAGGAACCACTGACCTACACCTTAAATCATGCCAGGACTGAGTGTTCATTTAAAAAAGTAAGATGAAATGTGATTGGCTGTGGTGGCTGAAGCGGTTGGCTGTGATTGGTGTATTCTTACCGCTCACTGAGTTGATGGCTGCAGTTGACCAGGATGTGCATGCAGTGAACACACACCACACCCATCAGTACCAGACTAACCGGACCGAGCTTGAGGAAAAACAGAGAATCACCTTGAGTCTAATGTGTTTTAGACACTTAAAGCTGCAATATGTAAGATTTTCTGTCCGCTAGAGGTCGCTATTCAAAACAAAGGCGTAACTTGATGACGCCAAGTTTGAGCGTGGAATCTTGGGACATGTGGTCTTCACCTCACAGCCGGTGGAAATAATCGGGATAGGACTCAGGAAGAAATCATGTTCATGGATGCGATTGTTAACGTTACTGTAGTATGAAGCAGAGCAGGACCGAGTGTTGTGGGAGCTGAACGAGGCCGCTGGAGCGATTGCGCAACACACGCCGCGAGCAGCGGAACTTTTATTATGCCACAGTCGCCGGCACCGCTTCCGCTTTTCCGGTCATGAGTATGAGGTAACGCAGCTCTGTTTATCATATTAGATACATTTAAGTGTGTTGAAAATGATGTTATAACATTACTCTGTGCGTTCGCTCGGTGGCTGCTGTGAGATACTTGTTGCACACTGTAGTAAGCTAGATCGATAATAGAATATCATATTAAATTCTGGATGGCTTGTTGATGAATGGCATGCAATTAACTTTAAAACGTATTGTATGATGGAGAAAATTCTGTATTACTGTTACTAAAAATAAAGCTACATCTTATGCTATGTTAGCTACTTCACAAAATAGTGTTTTTCTCTGAGGCATGGTAAAGCATGGTACTCGCAAAAAAAAAAAAAAAAAAAAAAAAAAAAAAAATCAAGAAAATTAGATTTAAACAATAAGACTAAACGTGTTGAGCTATATAACAACAATTAGTTTTCTGTCTATAAATGTAACCAAACAGTTGTTCCCTTGTCTATTAAAACATGTAATATATTAAAGCCTCTTTGGTGTTTCCATGGTTTCTACAAAATAAAACCGGAAACCGAGGGTAACGCGGGTATGACGCAATTGACAGGCGACTCCTCACACGTCCCGGAGCCTTGGTTAAAATTGCAATTTTCTCACGATTTACAAGTAGTTGGAAACATTTGGGATATTGTAAGCACTCAAGTGAACGAAATATATAACACTGGCCTAGTGGTTTTTGGATATTTTACTGCAAAATTCTTACATATTGCACCTTTAAAACACATGAAGAGTTTTAAAAGATAATATCTGTTTTTAGTGACCAAATGTAATGTTTTCTAGAGCAATAAAGCCTTATCGCTCTCGTTCTTTCTAAACATGAACTTTGCCTACATACTGTACAAGGGCTTTATGGCAGCAATAAAGTTTTATAAACCATTTTGGCTATCAGCACACAATACAGTCTACATGGTTTAGTTTGTAAACCAGTCTGACTTGTTTTTAACCTGTCAGTATCCGGTTATCAGGATATGATGGTGAAAACAAACAAATCTAATTACAGGGGCAATAATTCTGCAATTGTATTTTGTGGCAAAAACAAATGTATTTAATACTCCCCTGAAGCATTTCAGGTTTTTACAGTCTGCAAGTCAGTTTTCATGGCGTACTTTGAATTATCTGGTTTTACTAACAGTCTGACCCCGAGAACTTGGACATAAACACTAGAAGCTGTGTTCAGATTCAGGCTCAGTTTTGGACTTCGAGAAGAAGGAAAGCTATGGTTTGTACGCAACAGAAACTGATCTAGACTGGGTTTATCGCTCATGAGACTTTACAGAAGAAGCTGAGATGCTACATACCACTATCCCAGCATTCTTCACTGCCAGAGGAAGCCCGAGCAATCCTGTGCCGATATTCCCCTTTAAAAGATGCAGCAGGGTTTGAGTAAACCTGAAGAATAGAGAAAACAGATCCACACCATTGTGGTTATTTCAGGCAGACAGAAGTCAGAAATGATAGAGGGCAAAGTGTACATTATGTAATATGAGAGTATGCTGTTTATATATACACAAACACACACATTTTTTGTTACAGACAAAATTACTGTTTGCAAACAAACACCCGATGAGTGACAACCCAAATCTACAAAAGAAACGCTGACTGTGACTGGGTGAGACTCACGTGATGCCTTGTGGCAGATGCTCTGAATCTTCATCTACGTCTACATCCTCCTCCTCACCTCCTGCTTCCTCCATCAGAGGAGTCATCATCTCCATGTCTGCTCCAGATCATAATTTAATACAACCACAGATTTATCAAAAGCAATGGTAAGATCTTTTGCAGTAAAAATAATAATAAGTTTTGTTTAAAAAGCGTTGATCCTGATTACATGGTTACATGTAATCAGTTACTACCCTGCACTGCATACAAACATTCAATATATATACACACACAAAAATAAAATAATAAATTAATCTGAGATGTGTCTGTTTCTCTCTCTTCTGGATGATATTGATTTAAATGCAGCTCTCTGCACTAACATACCACATGCTATATATATAGACACACACACACACACACACACAGAGAAAGGTACTTCAAGGGTACTGCATACAATTACATGACAGTACTGTGGTACTTTTTTGTTAGTATAGAGAGATTAAGCCAAATGCATCAAGCAGAGACTGAAAGAGATGCTGACACACATCACAGATTGGTTCAGTGTCATCTGGTGTAAAAAACACATCATTACCAAATTGTTCAGCTGATGCCATCTTCTGCTGCTCATCTGGAGGATGTTTATACAAACACGTTGAAGCTGATTATCTTACGGCCACGTGTCATGTGCTCTGATGAGTTGGCACACAGGGAATCAGCTGTAGACAGAATAAAAATGCAATGACAGACATTCGTTAGACTCAAAACAAGTTGTAAAAACACATGCTAGACAAAAACTCAAAATACTAAATTTGTCTGTTGTTACACACTAATGTGACCTGTCAATTTTACTGCTGTAATTATTTTAAAAATTAGAAATGTCAAAACAATTTCTAATTGTCAAGCAGCAAAAAGCATAGAAATATTTTGCATACTGTATTGCAAATACTATGCAGACTTCTAGATTTATGTTTGGACACATTATTTATCATGATTATAGACTATAGATAATTATTATATATAAATTATTATACAAACATTTCAATTTAAAAAATACATACTGTATATATATATATATATATATATATATATATATATATACACACACACACACATAAATTATATATATTTTTTTAATTATTTGTTTTAATTATTTATATATATATATATATATATATATATATATATATATATATATATATATATATATATATATATATATAGAGTGTATATATATATATATATATAGAGAGAGAGTGTATATATATATATATATCAGGGGCGTTTCCTCCGAGGAGGCAAGGGAGGCGGTGCCTCCTCAAAAAAAACTGGATGAGAAAATAATCGATATTACAAAAATAAAACAACGCAAATGTTACAAAATTTGACATTAAAAAGTGTGAAAGTCACTCGTTTTTCTAAAGAAACACTGTCAAACAGCGACACCCGCAGGTAAAGTTACAGCGGGGAGTCCGCGTCTCTGTGCCTCCCTTCAGCTCATAGAAATAAAGCAGAGCCTGTATAGCGTGCGGTGGGTTTAGTGGGGGGTAATTGAGAATGAATGGGGGAAAGTCACGTGAGAGGAGGCAGTGCCTCAATTGCGCTATGATTGGATATGATCGGTTATGATTGGACATGATTGGTTCGTGCGATAAATCCCGCTTCTTGTTTTCGTGCACGTTCTCGTCGAATCGGCCTGAATGAAGACAGTGATGGCGTTAATGGGAAGACTAATTAAAAAGTAAGTAAACAACTGTCACTTACATATCACCGCTTTGTGTCATGTCAAAATCAAACTCGAAATGGCCTGAAAACATGATGACTGCGGGGTTTTTTTAGTGAGCAATCAGCGTGGTAAGGTACATCTTCGTGTCTGTGACCACTGACCAGTGTGTACGTACAAGCTTGATGACTGCTGAAAATAAATTGACTTTTAAAAAGAAAAGCTGAATATTAGTTTATAAATGATACATATTGTTTAAATTGTTACTGCCTTTAGTTATTATCTTAGAATAAATGTAAAAATGCGTAAAAACACTAACTTGATGAAATTTATACTTGGTTTTAATAAATAGAACATTACATAGTGTAAAAATAACAAAATAGAATTGTATTTGGTCTCTCTTTTACGTGATGTTAACTTAATTGTGTAACAGGGACATAAATGAGGACTTTGCCTCCTCATTTTAAAACACCACCGCACACCACTGATTTATTTATTTATTTATATATATATATATATATATATATATATATATATATATATACATATACACACACATACATACATACATTATATATATATATATATATATATATATATATATATATATATAATATGTAAATCCCTATCATTCATTATAAGTGTTGATTATGTTGTGCATTACAAGCAATATAAAGTGATTAGTTGTACTGGAAGTGGAGGCGACTCACCGAAGGAGGGCAGAAATCACAGCCGCTCCTCTGTTGCTCTCTCCGGCTTCAAACGCGACCATCACCGGCCCTGTGCTGGATCCGGTAGTCGCACCGAACAACCCGCGATAAGATGAATCAAGCCTTGAGTAGTGACATGCCATTGGAAAAGAGCTACCCGTCAATGAAAATGAGCCCTGATGGAGATTTCTTGTGGATCACAGCAGATGAGATTCACCACGGACGGTGAACATCATCACAGGATCTCATACACAAACTATGCGGTGAACGTCATCGTCGTCACCATGGTGCAACTTCTTAAAGGGACCATGATCCAATTACAGCCACTGGCTATGGACAGTAGTCAAGTTTGACTAGTTAGCTTTAGCAGTTACTACACCATAATACAGGCTACATTTCTTTCCCAACACACAAACTTTACATATTTCATTGTTTCATATTATTGTAGATGTTTCACTAGTTGAAACATCTACAATAATAGTTGATTTTTTTTTTTTTAGTTCTAATTCTAATTAAGAAAGCCTGTTGAAGAGAGGTGTTAGATTCCCAGAACAAAATCATAAATAAAATAACAATACAAAAATCATATATGGTGAGCTTTACATTTTTGTATGGTAGTAATAAATGGTATTTTCTTTATTTACCTCGAAAAAATGTAAGTGAAAAGTGACAACATGCCCCATAGGCGGGGCACATTGTAACATGACCATATGACAGCTTAAAATGTTATCTGATCTAATGAAAGAAATATGCAAGACAAAGTAAAATATTTTGGCAATATAAATACAGTTATTAACTTTTTCATATTAAAAAAAAAAAAAATGTTTTTGTTTAATAATTAAAAATAAAATAATTTTGGAGTTTGACAATTAGCACACACAAAACACAGCCATACAGCATAGTTTAAATTTTAAACTTTAAAACAATGTGGGCAAACTGATGCATAAACACATTCAGACATTAAAAAAAAAAAAAAAAAAAAAAAAGAGATGAACAGATTGTGAATACTGTGCCAGCTACATAATTTAGATATGGGCAAATTCCAAAAGGTGCAGTTGTCTTTAAATCAAATTGTTATAAACTGTACTAAAGTTCTCTTCTGGCAAACAGAGAATTTTTTTTAGTTTGTTTAATGCATCCAAAATCACATCCTCTCTTGAGTAGGTACATATTTTGAAGTACTTTGTGACTGCTAAAAAAGTATGTTCTGTATTGTATAAATGTGTGTAGTATGAATGTAAATTGGATGTACTACATTCGCCATGTTGTCATTATCATGTGACCTACCAGTGTCAATTACGTCGCTTCACTGCTATTTACAAATCCTCTCCCGTGGCCTCATGGGATAGTAAAGTGTCCATTGTATGCACACTTCAGAATCTCGCCGGTAGAAGTAGGTCGCCCGGGTACTTTTTGCCTATTTGAGTCCTGTGAATTCTGACTTACTATTCTTGTCACATACTGTTTTTCACCTACTATATAGTAGGGAAGTATGCACTTTTGGGTGCTTCTCCAAAGGGCACTTCGGAGTGAAAATAATCAGGGCTGCCATATTGAAGGGTCATTCCAAACCGAAGTGCTCAAAACTGGCCACTTCAAAGGGCTCTTCGGAATGAGGGATTTCGAAGGGTACAACTGATGGACACTTCAGGCCCCCATGATCCTTTGCACAGGGAAGTTGTTTGGCATCACAGAATGGGTACAGGAGGCTCAGAGATCGATTTTACCTATAAATGTATGTATAGTATTTTTCTATACTACTGTAATATTTAAACGAGTTAGATTTGGTACATTATTATGGTCAAAACGACATTGTACTTCAACAAAAATACTTTTGCTCGCAAAACTTTGGCGTTGAAAAACTATGGCTGCGTTCCAAACGGGATAAATCTGCCTCCAAAGTGCACTTTGTAATGAGAACAATCATGCCGCCATAATGAAGGTTCGTTCCAAACTGAAGTGTCAAAACTGGCCACTTTAAAGAGCCCTTTGGAATGAAGGATTTTGAAGGGTACAACTGATGGACACTTCGCTCCATGATTCTTTGCAGGGGCAAGCAGTGTACACAATTGCACTACAGCGGCTCCTTAATTGGCAGAAGTGCATTCCAAGGAACTGTTTTTTTGGTCCTCTACACTTAGGTCTTCAACCCTACTCCTGGGGACCCACTGTTCTGCAAAGTTTATTTCCAACCTGCTTCAGCTCACCTGGCCTGTAATTTTTCAAGTGTTCCTTGGTTAGCTGGTTCAGGTGTGTTTGATTAGGGATGGAGCTAAATTCTACAGGACACTGGGTCAGAGATTGTATTTGGCTTTGACTGGGTCCCCAGCAGTGTTGCCAATTGCTTTCAGCTGAAAGTGGCTAAAACTGGTCGCTAAATTTCGCTAGATGACGTCATACTGGCGAGTCCATTGATCTATATTAATATAAATATAGATCAGTGGGTGAGTCACGAAATCTAGATAAGGTTTGTCCAAGAAGTTGCTAGATTTGTCACAAGGCTTTTGAAAAAAAAAACAGACAAAATCACTAAATTGGCAGCAGTGGTCCCCAGAAGCAGGGTTGAAAACCTATGCCCTACACCAGGGGTGTTCAATCCTGCTCCTTGAAGGCCACTGTCCTGCAGTGTTTAGTTCAAACCCCAATTAAACACACCTGAACCAGCTAATTAAGGCATTACCAGGCACGAGGCATACTGGAATCTTCCAGGCAGGTGTGTTGAGGCAGTTGTAGCTAAACTCTGCAGGACAGTGGCCCTCCAGGACCGAGTCTGGACACCCCTGCCCTACACCCTTCACCCCTTTGAAGCTCTCACTCTGAAGGGTAAACCCTTCGAAGGGATTAGGACATAGGAATGAGCCCTTCATAATACAACACAGTTTGGCCTGTAGTGCTCTTGAACAAAAACCTCATGAGAAGCATTTGAGCTGGGAACGTCTCAGTCTCAAGCCCTGGGTATACTTTGTTTTTTTACATGTAAGCTAGTGTACGCGCACAGTTGAACGCACAGCCTTGGAAAGTATACTTCATTTGACTCGTACGCATACATAGGCGTTTGACGCATGCAGTTTTGAGCAATCTCTCGCCACGAGTTACAACCCATGTAAACATCTTTGTATTCTTTCATGCTAGAGCTGTACAAATAAGTGTACTTTCTAACCTCTTCGCACAATCTCTCGTCTATGTAGGCCTCCATTCTTGCTGTAGCTTGCATGTGTTCCAGTCTGTTCTGTTTATGCAGTTTTTCTTTGTCTACCTTGTAAATCGACGCCTCCAGGGCACGGTTTCCACCTTGTGGATAAACTAATTACTGCAAAAAAATTTAATCCGCAAGTACGCATTTGTACAAGTGTACAAATGTAAAAGTATGCGTGGTTACAAAAATCTGGCGATGCACGTACAGTACGCGCGTTCTCTTCTGATGACGAAATTCACGTCACGCGTACTGTACGCTGACCCTCGCGTGCGCGTAAAAAGTGAACTATACTTTGGGCTTTAGTGTAAAACATCACAACACAGAGGCTGCGTCCCAAATGGTGCACTTCACGTGCACTTTCGGTCTTGTGGACTTACTTGGCTGCTGCTTGCGCGTGTCTGTTAAGTCCACGCAACCGTAGGGTGTCCCATTCATCATTTTAGGTTTCAGAAGGGTGCTCGTGAGCGCCCCTTTTGTGGCCGCTATGCACTTCCGATGCGCAGAGTACTTTACCTAGCAGTCAAAGCAGCGTTACGTCACGAAAGTGCGGACTCAGAAGAAGACCCTGAGGGTTTAGGGTGCCATTTGGGACGCAGCCAGAGTATTATCATAAGCAATGAAGCAGTCAGCATGGCTTTTAATTTCTTTATTAATACTTTAACTGCTGTTACGTCATTAAAAGTTTTAAGGCACATTCTTAGATCCAAGTCCTGCTGGAATACATTTTAAAATAAGAGTATGTTTGCCGCTGGGATTGTATATCACAGATGTGTCATATAAACATGCACTCCATGGTGCATTTGCTTGCACACACACACGGTTTAACCAAAACACATCAGCAACTGACTGTTAAGAGGCATTCGGTAATGAGCATTCAGAAGTATAAACATTCATTTCTGTCATTGGTTTCATGTGACACCCAAAGTTCATTTGTGACACGTCCACAGGATCTCTGTGTGTTTGTGTGTGTGTGCATAAGCGTGCATGCTACAGACATGTGCAATACTACAGTCACTTCATATTTGTACTGACTTTGTAACTCTGAGCACAGAGGCATCAGGTCTGGCCCTGTTCCTGGGTCAGTCCGAGTCTGCTGCGTCTCAGGTGCTTTGGCATGAAACTGGAACCCTGTAAATGCATTTAGAGCCAACATGGCCCCCACAGACACAAATGCTGGTGGCTGGGAGAGGCGCTTTGTTGGAACCCCAAACGGAAGACTCCATTAAACCTGGCACGGAAAACCTCTCCTTTATCAATCCATTCATCCTTATGATTGTGTCCAATTCATGGCATTGGGAAAGAACAAGGGAAAACGAAAGAGAAAGACAAGAACAGGGGGATTTGGCTATTTGAAGTCTTTTTACTCAATGGCTCCGGGTCTGGTCGCCACGTAGACGAAGAGGACGATGAGCAGCACGAGCACGACGAGCGTCGGTAGAACGACGGTCGTCACCTGCTCCCTGGCCTCCTGCATGGCCTGCTTGCGCTCCTTTTTGTCTTTCCACGACTCCTTCTTCGGCTTGCCCTTCAACTGCCGCATGGCTCAGTGCGTATCCACACAGCGGGTTACCGGCGATCCCAAATGCAAACCCAAAAGACGCCCTCCTGTGAAAACATGTACAATAAGGTTTACGTCGAACATCACATAAACAAACAGGAAAACAGGTCTCATCACATTCGCTTGTCGGAGAAAGTGTTAACGGCAGTACGAACTGACGGCGATATCTATGGAAGATAATCAACTAACCTAGCTAGTTCTTTTTATTGTTGGCGTGTTATTCAGTTTTAGGGTGTTTTCATACTTGGCTCATTTGTTTCAGAACCTGGTGTGTTTTCTCTCTTAATTCGGTTTGTTTAGGCATATATAAACATGGCATTCACACTCGGATCCGCACCAAAACAATTGCTCTAAGATGGCTTGAACGTGGTGGTCTCGGTCCAACTGAAAACGAGCAGGGGTGCATTTCCCAAAAGCATCGTTAGCCAACTATGGTCGCAATTCCATTGAACTCTATCGGTAACGACAGAACTTGCGACCATAGTTGGCTTTGGGAAACGCACCCTAGTTCGGTTGAGGTGAGAAAGCAATCCAACCCAATGGACCAAGCGGTATTATAATTCATAATGGGAAATGTGTTGTTATATAAAGCAGTAGTGTCTGATTCTGTGAGTGAGCACATTAGTTATCGCAGTTGAAAACCTCTTCATCTTAAAATGTTCTGTAATTGCTCTTCTCCATGCATTGCAAGAACACTGTCCCAACAAAGCCTTGATTCCTGCTCTAACTGCATTAGAGTGTTTGTGTGTGTCACGACAGCTACAGATAAAGCCACAATAAGCTCATGGAAACGCAGGGGAAACTCTGACCAATAAGAGGACAGCTTTACGCGCATGACTTGCATAAACACATATTGGTACACTTTGAAATGCTGCCTTGTGAAAACGAACCAAACCAAGAAGAAAATGCAACATTGCAACAAATCAAGTCCCTGTTTCGGAACAAAGCAAATTATTTACAGGTCTAAAAAACCCTTAATATCTGAATGTTAGTGAGAAGAATAATAATAATAATAAAAAAACTTTTAGATAACAACCTGAACCGGAAGCGACAACTTGTTTTACAGAATAAACTGAATAAGTTTATTTGTTGCGCAGAACCTGTATTTTGTAATGTTAAATCAATTAATTTCAATATTTTTTTTTTTTTTTTATTGAAGCACTTGAATAGCCCGCTGAAAATTGTAGCATTGTAGTTTTAAAGCATTTGATGGCTTTTATTTATAAGTAGCTAAAAAAAAAAAAAAAAAAGATTTTAGGGTCACACTTTACAATAAGGTTTTATGTTAACATTAGTTAACATGAACTAACAATAAAAATACTTCTACAGCATTTATTAATATTAATGTTAATTTCAACATTTACTAATACATTTTTAAAATCAAAAGTTGCATTTGTTGATTTCATCCATCGGAATTTGATCGGAAAATCGTGAAAAATCAGCAGATAAGTTGTTTCAGAGGCACAGTAAGTTGATATATTTTGATAAAAGATTATGAAGATTTCTAATAATAATGTGCACTGATGAACTGTACACAATAACAAGAGTGCGTATTAAAAATGACTATTCTATTAATAATAATATATTATTAATAAATAATACAATTTTGAGATTTTTTTTTAAGAACTTTTAATATTTGTTCTAGTTATTCTGCAGTGTGACAATTTAATTACTTTTTAAGTATGTCAAATGAAATATGCATGCATGACAATTATTAAAAAATAACTTGAAAAATGTTTAAGATGGAGTATAGCATGTCACACTGTAGGACACTGCTGTCTATACAAAATAAAAATATATACATTAATAATGGAGCAATTCCAATAGAGTCTTCCTCGGGCCCTAAATATTGCTCCATATCTGTGTCTTCACACCTTTAGTAAGTTTTTTTCACCCGTAGTCATGGCAACTGAGCAAAGGCCAGAACTAAGAAATCTGAATGTGAAAATGCAGTAGCACACACACATACAAAATGAAGCAGCACAGCAGCCACAATTCCCACCCAGGCAAACAGGAACTGGGTGTTGTATCCTGAATCTTAAGACTGTGTGATTTTGTGCACATAATTAACTACAGGCATTAAAGCAAAAACAAAACATAAGTTAATTTTCATAGTATTTTGTTGACCAATGTAGGTGAATTAGGGTAATCTGGGACATGAAGCTCTGATGTGTAATTTCTTACTTCCTCTTAAAGTTAATATGTTAACTTTACAAGCACTCAACACATTTTTCAGTGAGTGATGATGATACTTCAATATAAAAGCTGATTAGTGTTGTCAAGTCGATTAATCGTGATTAATCACATCTAACATAAAAGTTACACATATACACACACTAGATTAGTGTGAGATTAGATTTGATTAATCGCGATTTTTTTTTGACTTGACAGCACTAATGCTCATATATACATAAAACAATTTAGGAACAATTTAATTGGAGAAAATAACATGTAAACATATGAAACACTGATATGAAGAATTGTTCAAAATCTATTGACAAAACCATTGGCAGATTCATGAACTGAAACAGGGTTTCATTTGTGATTCCTCGATAAGGATTTTAAAATAACTTTGAATATGACTGATTCACTAATGAATCATTCAGGCCAATTTGCTTGACTAATTCAAAAGAACCAATTCGAATGAACAATTTGCTCACAAAAAGGAAAAGTGTATATTCAATATACAGTAGTAAACATTTGAAGTGGATCAAAAAAGTTCATCAAAGTTGTCCTAAGAACTAAGTTGTCCTAAGAAGAAGGTTTTATGAAAGGTTTTGATCCACTTCAAATGTTGACTGCTGTAGAAATTCCCATGACTTTAATGTCTTTTTTAATTCTGCATGTTTCAAAATTATGTTCAATTATTGGCCTAGACAATATATTAGTCCATCAAGAAACATCACCGTATTTGATCTGGGATGTCATGACTTAAAGTCTCATTTGTTGGTCTGAAGTGTTGGTGGACAACAAATAAATAATGTCCTAGATTACCTTAACTCACTTTATAACACAAATACATACACAACATCCCAAACCCACCAAGCGCAATACAGCATAACATGAACATGCCATGCTGTGAATAAATGCTTTTTCATGTCACATTATGGATCAGCTCTACAGGTGGATGAGACATTTGTGCTTAACTTCTCGGAGTATAAAAACAAAAGCAGTTCTCAGTATCTTTGCTCAAAACACATGAAAGTTGGCCATGAGAACAGCTGAAAGGTCCCGGTCAAGCTCACAAATCAGGCTGCTATGGAACATACTAGAAATCTACTGCATTGACAGCATGAGCCGCATAGTTTCTCTTCTGCGTCGAAGTTGCTTGTCAGTGTTTACAATGAAACGAGTTGCTACAGACAACAAATCAACGACCTGTTGCATGCAAATGACTTGAAAAGTACCCGATCCCACTTCACATACATGGATCGCCTGTTTCTTTTGCTCGCGCTTTAAAAATGCACTAAATGTGGACTGCGTCTCGTGCACTCGCGCCGCGCGCGTGGGGACACTTCCACGCACTTTTCGCTTACCGCTACAGTCTGTTCCGCTACACCCGCGCGCACCGCCCGGAGGGGTTTCGTACAGTGTGTTTTGAATTTTCCGCAGTCCTTGTCACGGTTCCCGGAGGTTTTGAGTGAGTGAGCGGGGGCTCGACCGAGATTACGTGGCAGTACTGGAGCCTCGCGCGCAGAAGGAGGCCGAGGAGGAGGCGCGAGCACGCGCGCTCTCTCCCTCTCTGCGGGGGCACGAGAGACGGGAAGGAGGTGAAAGAAAAAAGAGAACATCTGTAGTGACAATGACTCCTCACTACCGACAGGGGGAGACACTGAGACGATAAACAGACCAGAATGCAATGGCCCAAAAAGGGCTGTAAACTTTTTTTTTTTTAATAAACATAAAACGCCCCACTACCTATATATAATTAGACATCACAAAATTAGATTCTTGAGAAATCACACCTGTCTCTGTAACTATGGAAACTTGTTTCAGCCACTGAATAAAAAATAAAAAGGTAACTGCGACTTCTTATCTCAAATTGTCACAATTCCGACTTTTCTCAGAATTGCGTGAAATAAACTCGCAATTGCGCGTTATAAAGGCAGATATAAATTGTAAATTGTAATTGTAAAATGTCAGAATTGTGAGCTAACTTTTCTTCATCAGAATTGGACTTAAAGGGTTAGTTCACCCAAAAAATAAAATTATATCATCATTTACTCACCCTCATGTCGTTCCAAACCCATAAGACTTTCGTTCATCTTCGGAACACAAATTAAGATCTTTTTGATGAAATCTGAGAGCTTTCTGTCCCTCCATAGACAGCTACGCAACTGACACTTTCAAGCTACAAAAAGTTCATAAAGAGATCGTAAAACTAATCTATATGAACCGGGTGGTTTAGTACAAATTTTCTAAAGAAACACAATCACTTTATACTGATGAAAAGATTGAATTTAGGCTTTTATTTACATATAAACATTCATCAACGTACACATCACTTATGGTAAACAGAAGCTCAAGCGTGTTCACTTGACATGTGAGAACAAATGAGGTTCATTCTCGTGTTACGCAGCACGTTTGAGCTTCCACATGAACCAATGAGGTTTATTCTCATATTACGCAGCACGTTTGAGCTTCCACAAGAACCAATGAGGTTCATTCTCGTGTTACGCAGCACGTTTGAGCTTCCACATGAACCAATCAGGTTAATTCATATGTTTTGTGCAGCACGTTTGAGCTTCCGCAAGAACAAGTGAGGTTCATTCTCGTGTGTTACGCAGCACATTTGAGATTTAGCAAGAACCAATGAGGTTCATTCTCGTGTTACACAGCACATTTGAGCTTCTGCAAGAATAAATAAGGTTCATTCTCGTGTTACGCAGCACGTTTGAGTTTCCGCAAAAGAACCAGTGAGGTTCATTCTCGTGTTACGCAGCACGTTTGAGCTTCTTCAAGAACCTGTGAGGTTCTTTCTCGTGTTACGCAGCTCGTTTGAGCTTCCGCAAAAACCAATGAGGTTCATTCACATGTTTTGTGCAGCACGTTTGAGCTTCCGCAAGAATCAATGAGGTTCATTCTTGTGTTAGGCTTCAATTTTGAGCTTCCACAAGAACCAATGAGGTTCATTCTCGTGTTACGCAGCACGTTTGAGCTTCCACAAGAACCAATGAGGTTCATTCTCGTGTTACGCAGCACGTTTGAGCTTCCACAAGAACCAGTGAGGTTCATTCTCGTGTTACGCAGCACGTTTGAGCTTCCGCAAGAACCAGTGAGGTTCATTCTCGTGTTACGCAGCACGTTTGAGCTTCCGCAAGAACCAATGAGGTTCATTCTCATGTGTTACGCAGCACGTTTGAGCTTCCACAAGAATAAATAAGGTTCATTCTCGTGTTACGCAGCACGTTTGAGCTTCTGCAAGAATAAATACGGTTCATTCTTGTGTTACGCAGCACGTTTGAGCTTCCACAAAAGAACCAGTGAGGTTCATTCTCGTGTTACGCAGCATGTTTGAGCTTCCGCAAGAACCAATGAGGTTCATTCTCGTGTGTTGTGCAGCACGTTTGAGCTTCCACAAGAACCAATGAGGTTCATTCTCGTGTGTTACGCAACACATTTGAGCTTCTGCAACAACCAATGAGGTTCATTCTCGTGTTACGCAGCACGTTTGAGCTTCTGCAAGAATCAATGAGGTTCATTCTTGTGTTACGCAGCACGTTTGAGCTTCCGCAAGAACCAATGAGGTTCATTCATGTGTTTTGTGCAGCACGTTTGAGCTTCTGCAAAAACCAATGAGGTTCATTCTCGTGTTACGCAGCACGTTTGAGCTTCTGCAAAAACCAATGAGGTTCATTCTCGTGTGTTACGCAGCACGTTTGAGCTTCTGCAAGAACCAATGAGGTTCATTCTCATGTTACGCAGCACGTTTGAGCGTCCGCAAGAACCAATGAGGTTCATTCTCGTGTGTTACACAGCACGTTTGAGCGTCCGCAACAACCAATGAGATTCATTCTCGTGTGTTAAGCAGCACGTTTGAGCTTCCGCAAGAACCAATGAGGTTCATTCTCGTGTGTTACGCTGAACGTTTGAGCTTCAGCAAGAACCAATGAGGTTCATTCTCGTGTTACGCAACACGTTTGAGCTTCCACAAAAACCAATGATATAATATACTATTGGTTCAGTTTGTAGTCTCAAACTCTAAAGAAAATTAGAATTTTACACAATGAATTACACAATGATATAATAATAATATACATATCAATATTTAATAATAATAAAAAAAAAAATCTAAATCTTTATTCATTAATAATAAATGACTGGATGGATCATTATTTATATATATATATATATATATATATATATATATATAATAATTCAAGCGACTTTATTGACATTACAAAAAGTGATATAGCAATAAAAACTATTATATAAATATAATACCTAAATATACACATATACAAAGTAGGTTTCTCCTTTCTAACAGCAAGACTTCACTTGTAGTTATTTTTGCACTTTCTGGGGTTTCATTTTCCAGGTATAGGAGTTTGACCTTGTATTATTGTGATGGAATAACATTGTTGCAGGCTGCAGGGAAATAACATGTTTAACATGAGTCATTTGTGAGTAATTAGGCCATTTGGTCATAAAGTACAGCTCTGTTTTTTTTTTTTTTTTTTTTTATGAGCAGCAGGACCATCTTCTTCTGGTTGTCACAACTCTGTCTTTATACACCCACACATAATGTACTTTTGCTAGTGCAATTTTATATTCAAGTAATGACAAAAGGATTAATATATGTTTCAATTAATTTGCTAAATATGCTTGATATATTCCTGCATACAAACAAACCTACTGTAGATATTTCATTTCAAGCAGATTACATACTGAAGCACTTCTCCATGATCTATGAGTTTCTGGTGCACTTCTCCATGACTCCTGGAGCTGTCAGGTGGTCAGTGTGCGTACACGTCTTGTGGGTTTGTAACTGCCGGCGATGAGTCCCAGCTCTTTCTTCATCTCCCAGCGCTGTAATGCTGAGGCCCAGGGCTCCAGTTTAGGGTCATAAAAGCAAACGTGGGTCTAATAACAAAGTACAACCTTCAGGTCAGAAATAAAACACACAAACCTGACATTTGAGTCAAAATAATCACACTCAGGACCAGAGATGAGGTGAGGACCAAGTTGTGATATTTTTTTTTTCTTATCTAAAAATATTTATAAATGCATAAATTCATTTATAAATATAATTTAATGAAAACAAATAAATGCTGCATTTTTTTTGATAAATATACAGTTAAACTCTAATATTGTAAAAATATTTTTAGAATTTAAAAGAACTGTTTTCTATTTGAATAAATTTTAAACTGTAATTTATCCCTGTGATGGTAAAGCTGAATTTTAAGCATCATTACTCCAGTCTTCAGTGTCACATGATCCTTCAGAAATCATTCTGATATGCTGATTTGCTGCTCATTTATGATTATTATCAATGTTGAAAACAGTTGTGCTGCTTAATATTTTTGTGGAAAGAGTGATACATTTTTCCAGGATTCTTTGATTAATAAAAAGTTCAAAAGAACAGCATTTATTTGAAATAAAAAATTTTTTAACAACATAAATGTCTTTACTGTCGCTTATGATCAATTTAATGCATCCCTGCAGAATAATAGCATTAAATTCTTTCAAAAAAAATTATAAATATATATATATATATATATATATATAAATTCATGCATAAAAATGTAGTAAAATGTATTAACAAAATAATAATTTAATAGATAATTTTTAAATGCAATTTTATTTGAACTTGATGAACTTCATCACACATTGATCACTAGGACCCTTTTTAATGAATTTTGTACAAATATAAAAATAATAAAATAATTTCATTTATTTCGAGTGTGTCTCATTTGCTACCTGAGCAGGAGTGGACAGTGTGCCGTCTGTCCCCGTCCTCCATAAGCTTTCTCCGAGTTTCTGTGGCTCAGCCTCACCATTAAAGCTCTCCGATTTAGAGGAGAGCCCTCTGTGGTCCTCATCCATGTTCTCTGTGATCTGAGGAACAGAGAAGCGGGATAGAAACAAAGGAACCAAATCAAAGGCAAAAAAAATTTCCATCCTCTGGAGAGCTCACATGATTTCAACACTGGCTGTGATCAGAGGAGGAGGCGGCAGTCTAAATTCTGACATGGTTTTGAGCATCAATTTCAGGACTTTGGAACAAGGGAGATGATCATTTTTGGAAATACCACAGCATTCAGATTCAGTTTAAAGGGATAGTTTACTCAAAAATAAAAATTCTGTCATTATATGTCCCTATTATTATTGCTCATGTATAAACAGATGGAAATGGGGTTCGTTTACCTGCTGTGACTCCAGACAAACTTCACGGACTCTAACTTCTGCTTCATCCCTCTCGTACCGGAGCCGTTTCAAACTCTCTTCCAGCTGCTGTACACAAACACATAACAGCACCATTCAGCACAAAACCCCTGATCACTTATTTACATAATGGCATTTCTCCAGCACTTTGTTGGTCTTGCAGTATTGATGCCCTGAAGGGCGTAACAAACAGGAAGAAGAACAGTAGCTTGCTGATACTGCACAGAGGAAGGAACAAGAGAGACATGGAGAGAGAATCACAAGGCAAACAGAAACTGATAAAAAGATGAAGAAAGGATGGACACGGGCAGAAAAGGAGGATGGGTGCTTATGGCTCCTGATCCTCTAAGTTAACACACTGTGATGTAATATCAAATGGAGTGCACTATTTGAGACAGTGCCACATGCTATACAAGGCCCAGATATACTTCAAGCGAAATCAAAGAATGAACTGGTGTGATGTCATTTCGAACAAAATCAGGCCAAAACGAAGTCAAAACGGGTTCAAAACAGTTTGCCAAAGCGAAATCTTCTCCGGTTCATTTCTTCTGTTCAGTCCCTCGAGGTCAGACTCCCGCGAGTAAAAACATGAACGCACTGGAGCTGCTTTATGGTAGAAAATATAGTTGTCAATATCTCTTTCAATTAGAATTACAACGATTTTTAATGTTTAATACTGTAAAGCTGCTTGATTTTAAACAATCTATTGTATGTATGACGTGGCTTGACTGGAGTGTTGAATAGCAGAGCTGGTCAAACATATCCACATCGCTATGATCAGATGCTTTCTGAACTGCTGTGTTCTCACTGCTGTCATTTTTGTTGTGTTTATTTTGTTATTGAGAGGAAAGCACACAGCACATATTGACATATTCTAAACGTCGCTCTAAACGTCGCTCTCAGTAGAATGGACGGCATCTGGATGTTCGCTAACAGTTTACCGCTGCTTACGTATTTCAAACTTCTTTCTACCCCAAAGCGAAGAACAAAAAAGAACTTTGCATTGAGTATATCGGGGCCTTAAGGTAAAAAAGAGAGTTCTGACCTGACATTTCTCCTGTAGGGTGCGACTGAGATCTCTCTCGGCCTGTAGCTCCCCCTGCTGAGTGGAGGACAGACACTGCAGCTCAGACTGGAGAGAAACCATCTCAGAACACATCTGCAGCAGAGACTGAGACTGAAACACACATATAACAAACTGTGAGATAAAATCTTTAGTAAGGATGGGTCAGGACATTCACTAGTTGTCCAGCATGTCAGTAAGTAAGTGAGGTTATATTTTTTTCTAAGCTAATATTTTTTAGCAGCCGTGCTTTAAAGGGGATGAATTTAGAACTGCAAACCTTTTTAAGCTTTTTAAAATATTAAAGCAGTGCTGGTGTGAAAAAAAAAAAAAAAAAGTCTCTGCCTTAAAAGATAAATATCACAGGGTTTTGTCCTGGGTGAAAAATGTTCTTCAGTGGTGGCAGACGAACATGGCCATCCACACACACAGTAAAGTTCCCTACCCATATGAAATGCGAGCCCAGTACTGACAATAATTAAAAATATGTAAATTTATATGTAAACAGTCACTGAGTGACTGGTTTGAAAAGTTAGTAATAAAATGAACAAGTAACATTACACAGAAAAAGTGGCAGGTCTATTATTTTGCATTTACACTCCAAGACTTAATGCACAGATCATTTGACATACAGAATCAGTTTGTTTTGTTCTGTCCATTGCTGTGGCTATCACGGTCATTCGGATTCATTTGCACAGCATTTAAATATGGTTATCAATACAGAAACTTTGCAATGTGTAGTCATCAGCATGATATAAATATACAGAAAGCAAGCAAATCGCTGCTATTGTAATCACTGAAGCTGTCAATTACAATGCGAAGTGCACAAAGCTGCAATGTTGCGAAAACTCCAGTTATAATCAATGAAGCTGTGCTGAATCTCTTATTGACATCGTGTTCATACTTTGTCGGTTATAAGGAAAGGATTCAAGACTGTGCTGAACTCACGCTGAACACAAACTCTGCCATTTTGAGTGGTGTTGACACATTGCAACACAGGCGAACATTTTAGAAATGAGGGGCCGTTTTTAACCAAAAACAAAAAAAATTATGCTTTTTGGCCGTTCATTTACATGATAACGGCAATTTGGGGGCCTGAAAACTCACACTTTTGAAAACAGATTTCATATTGCAAGTTTTTGAAAATGATACCGTTATTGTCTCAATTTAAACTACAACAACGTGAATTTGTGCAAACGGTGACGTTATGCTCATGCGTATTACATGTTCAGTCTATAGGCGCATAGTGTTTCTTTACAAAGTGACGTCGCCAACTAGTGGCCTGGCATAAATAATACAGCACTTTTAGTCGTTTCCACAGATCTGTGTGAACGGGGATTGTTTTGACAACATTGTCATCTGTTTGCAAAACTTCAAAAAAGCAAATATAACTTTCCTGTTTTTAGTACATCATTGTCGTGTAAACATACCCTTACATTGAAAGTTATTTTACTTATTGATTTGCATGGATAATCAACAAGGGGGCAGAAGACATGCAGTAGATCCTATAGGAATGTTTTTGGGAAAGTACTGATTATGTAAATGATGTGGAAGCCTAAGAAAGACATGTATCAAATATGATACATACCTCTTTATGGGTTTAAGTCAGAGTAGTCATTCAAAAAACCCACCAACTCATGGATTTTAAAATTTATTTTGCATAACCTTTAAAGAGGAAGTTTTCACTGTAATCAGACTGTGAAGTACTTTAAGGGCAGACATGTTTATATATAAACAATTTCATGCATAAAAATTTATAAAGTTTGGATGCACACCTGCTCATAACTCCTCCTCTTATATTCATCCTTAGCTTCTTCAAGACTTTCAATTTCTGCTTCCAAATCCTGTTGGGAGAGGCAAGACGATGCAATAAACTGTGTTTATGTGTTCTGGGGTGTTAGTATTACAGTGAGAAATGCTGTATCCAGCACAAATGAGGTAAACCATGGGTAAAGTGACACACCTTGATTCTCAGAGAGTGGTTCAGAGCTGTTCTGTTGTTCAGATACTGATTCAACTGAGACTTCTGATTGGACAACAGCTTCTCCAGCTCAGACACCTTCTCTTGTAGCTTCTGATTGGCTTGTGAGAGGTCACCTGATTTTGCTGATGCATCATTTAGTGCCTTCTTCAGCTATATAGCAAATAGAAGTAGGTGAATAACTGAGTCTAAGTCAAAGTCAAACTTATTTATAAAGTAGACCAAAGTGCTGTACACTGAAATCTTCCCAGCAAGCAACTAATTTACATAAAAATAAATTTAATATTACCCTCTGTGCTGACTTCCTCCTAGAGTCTTTTTCTCTGTTGAGCAGATTCTTGAGGGAATCTACACGTTCCGTCAGTTGACGAATCTCTGCCCTTGCCTCTTTCAGCTCCGCCTCCCTGCTGATGCAATCATGTATAACATGAACTCAAGAAAACATGGATGGAAAAAACAACTGGGTCCCTTTATTTGAACATGGCTAGATCCTGGTAAATACATAAACAACCAAACACAAATAGATAATCCATGCAAAAGTTTATGGATGCACAATATATCTGTACTATATCAGTTATCGACCAAAATTACAGATTTTTACATTTTAATTAGTTGATATTGCCTCTATATCAGTCAGTATTAGATATTTAATTGTGCATACTCATTTACCCTATTTTTACATTTATATTAAATTCACAGTCATTTAATCTTTAAAACACTAATAATTTAATAACATTGTTAATTGTAATCTCATTTTAAGTGTAATCTTAAAATAATTATTTTATTATCCATTTTTGTACAGTACATTATAATGTTGCGATGCCTAAATTTGTAGCAAACTTGTAGCATTTGAAACAACTTTTAGTTTTTGTTTTATCTTTTATTTAGATAAAATAATACAGAATTTTTATATTGTCCATTGCGTGAAAATTAATATCGGCTTATCAGTATCGGACAGAATTTTTAATATCGGTGCATCTTGAAGTACAGTATAACACACATCCTAATGTGAAGTGACATTTATGAAGTAGCTAAAATGAACAATGCAGAATCATGTTTTATCAGCAGTTTAAACCATACTGTTAATAGTATGCAATACCATAAACTCCTGTTCCCTCACCTCTCGCTGAGGGTGTTTAGTTTCTCCTGTGCGTTGTGGTTTTCCTGTAAGGCCTGCTCTAAATTCTGGGCAAGTTTCCTGTTGTCCAGCTGAGCTTCATCAAGTGCTTTTTGCAAAGATTCCACCTTCAACGTGAGTGTGTAAACATTTAAATGCCTTGATCACGTCTCTTATTTATTTGGTCATCAGTGTGTTTGTGTGTGTTTTACCTTCTCATTATTGGTTGCGTTGTGATTCTCTACTTCACTTTCAAGTCTCTGAATCTCTTTCATAGCCTGCAGTCTGACAAACACACCCAACATAATGCTGATTACCACAGACAAACATTGACTTAGTAAAAACAAACAAAATCATATTTACAGTAATGCACTTATAATGGAAGTCTATGCAGCAAGACATTCCCCAGAAATGAATAAATGTTAAAGCACTTTATTAATTGTTCCATACAAAAAAGTTTGTGTGCTAGTAAGTGAAGAACGAAAAAGAACTTTGCCATGAGTATATCAGGGCAATGAATCACGTTCAGTCTTGTATGTTACGTGTGCACGAGTGTGTGCATGAGCAATAAGCTGGCTGCAGTTCATTTGACGGCCATCGGTGTTGCTAATAACAAGGGTTTATGAATTCTACATATAGCCCCTTTAAGGACGAGTCAAAATTATTTAAAAGTCAGCAAGAAACGAAAGTTGCAATCATCTTTTATTCCCTATTGTGATGCATATCGGAGTGAAACAAGAACGGGGCGGGACTTGATTTTGTCTATGATGAATTCATTGGGTGGTTGTGGTTTGCTATTGGTGGATCTCTTGTGAGTGACAGGTTGATCCCACTCTCGCACAAGTAAATACATCATCAGAGAAGAGAAGAGATGAGCTGCAAGAGGGAGGGGAAGTTATTTTGATTAAAGAATATGAGGGACCATGAATTACAAAAAATAATGATGTGAACTAGTGATGTGCAGATTGCGGTTATAGACCTTATGCGCCAGAGAAACAAGCGCGCCGCCATCTTTATAAAATTGTCTTTGAACTTCCGTTTTGCGGTAGCTCTGTAACATTTCTATGGCATCGCTGTCAAAGAATAATTAGCTGGTTAAGTGGATTTACTTGTTGTAGAGTTAATGAAAGTTATCATGAGCATTGTAATGTTTAAAGCAGATGTCTTAAATGTCAGTAGACCGGGAAGATTTTAAAACGAGCAGTTCATTCATAAATGTAAGATCGCTGTGGAAATACAAACCGGAAGTCAAAAGACAACGAGCGCAACGCTGAAAAGGTTAAAATGTTATTTTAGAACATATTAATTCCATGGCAACATGGCCGGTGAACTGTTTTCCTACACAATGTGTAGGCCTATCTGACATGAATAAAACACTTCGTCAAATTATAACGGAAAGGATTATTATTGCAGCTTCCATAGACATCAGTGTATGGAATTTGTGTCTAACAAGATATATATGTCTTTTATAGTAGGCTACTTCAATGAAATGTCTGTTTAAATGTCTGAAACCTAAAATAAACATTATGTGGTTGAAAACACTGAATAGTTGTGATATATGAAAAGTGCTGAGTCTGTCCGTCTCTGGCTCAGAGCCCGCCAAAGCATGAAAGTACATTTGAATTTAGCACTGATCAAGTGATGCACTGAACATTCTAATCACACCGGTGTGATCATATATACGCGTCAAAAGGGTTAAAATCAATGGCTTTTCGGGGGTGGAGTGGGGAACAAATTGAAACTGAGCAGGCACAAATCAGATCTGAGGGGGCAATGCCCCCTTTTGCCCCCTCATGGCACTGGGCATGGGTGGGTCGCAGGCAGATGAGAGTTAAATCATCAATGTGATGATTTTAATAAAGACACGAACTATCAAATCACGGTAAAACACAATGAACAAGCGTCACTCTAATTTAAAAAAAACAAAAACAAACCTTTTTAAGGGAAACCAATCAAGGAAAACACATGCCTCATGCACCTCCTATTGGTAATTACAGGTGCTGGTCATATAATTAGAATATCATCAAAAAGTTGATTTATTTCACTAATTCCATTCAAAAAGTGAAACTTGTATATTATATTCATTCATTACACACAGACTGATATATTTCAAATGCATATATTTTAATGTTATTAAAATCCCAAATTCAGTATCTCAGAAAATTAGAATATTGCGAAAAGGTTCAATATTGAAGACACCTGGTGCCACACTCTAATCAGCTAATTAACTCAAAACACCTGCAAAGGCCTTTAAATGGTCTCTCAGTCTAGTTCTGTAGGCTACACAATCATGGGGAAGACTGCTGACTGGACAGTTGTCCAAAAGACGACCATTGACACCTTGCACAAGGAGGGCAAGACATAAAAGGTCATTGCAAAAGAGGCTGGCTGTTCACAGTGCTCTGTGTCCAAGCACATTAATAGAGAGGCGAAGGGAAGGAAAAGATGTGGTAGAAAAAAAGTGTACAAGCAATAGGGATAACCGCACCCTGGAGAGGATTGTGAAACAAAACCCATTCAAAAATGTGGGGGAGATTCACAAAGAGTGGTCTGCAGCTGGAGTCAGTGCTTCAAGAACCACTACGCACAGACGTATGCAAGACATGGGTTTCAGCTGTCGCATTCCTTGTGTCAAGCCACTCTTGAACAACAGACAGCGTCAGAAGCGTCTCACCTGAGCTAAAGACAAAAAGGACTGGACTGCTGCTGAGTGGTCCAAAGTTATGTTCTCTGATGAAAGTAAATTTTGCACTTTTTCTTTGGAAATCAGGGTCCCAGAGTCTGGAGGAAGAGAGGAGAGGCACACAATCCACGTTGCTTGAGGTCCAGTGTAAAGTTTCCAAAGTCAGTGATGGTTTGGGGTGCCATGTCATCTGCTGGTGTTGGTCCACTGTGTTTTCTGAGGTCCAAGGTCAACGCAGCCATATACCAGGAAGTTTTAGAGCACTTCATGCTTCCTGCTGCTGACCAACTTTATGGAGATGCAGATTTCATTTTCCAACAGGACTTGGCACCTGCACACAGTGCCAAAGCTACCAGTACCTGGTTTAAGGACCATGGTATCCCTGTTCTTAATTGGCCAGCAAACTCGCCTGACCTTAACCCCATAGAAAATCTATGGGGTATTGTGAAGAGGAAGATGCGATATGCCAGACCCAACAATGCAGAAGAGCTGAAGGCCACTATCAGAGCAACCTGGGCTCTTATAACACCTGAGCAGTGCCACAGACTGATCGACTCCATGCCACGCTGCATTGCTGCAGTAATTCAGGCAAAAGGAGCCCCAACTAAGTATTGAGTGCTGTACATGCTCATACTTTTCATGTTCATACTTTTCAGTTGGCCAAGATTTCTAAAAATCCTTTCTTTGTATTGGTCTTAAGTAATATTCTAATTTTCTGAGACACTGAATTTGGGATTTTTCATCAAAATTAAAAGAAATAAACATTTGAAATATATCAGTCTGTGTGTAATGAATGAATATAATATACAAGTTTCACTTTTTGAATGGAATTAGTGAAATAAATCAACTTTTTGATGATATTCTAATTATATGACCAGCACCTGTATATAAAACACAAAGGAAAAATATATGTGAGATATTGCTTAATAGTGTAACAGCTTCAACTAAAAAATATACACAAAATATACACAAGCTTAACAGAAATTACTGATTGTTTTTCAATGCAATGATTGGAAATATTAACATGTTTAAAGACAAATTTTTTGTCAGGCACTAATTTGCAGACGCAGTTGCGGGGTCCACAGCAATGGAGGCAAAACGGATCAGAGAGAAGTTTTTAAAAAGGGGAATTGAAAGCAAAAAGAAGGAAAGAAAAGTACCTTGTGGGAAGTGTTTTAGTGAAGTAGTTAACTAGGACCAAAGTGTTGGGCATGTGATATGTAACAGCTATGAAGCGGTATATGATAATAAACTAATAAACCCTATATCCAGCCTTTGCTTGGGCTGACCATATTTAATGTAATGTTTGTGTGTGTGTGTGTGTGTGTGTGTGTGTGTGTTTGTGAAGTTGCAGTGACGGAAACAATGACATTCCTATTTAAGGTTGAGGGGAGTAAGACCTCTGTTTATGCTATTAAAGAAATGTAATCTGCCAAAGAACTTCAGTGTAATACATTACCATATCATCACGCTTAACTCGCTAACAATTTATGTGACGAAATGTCCATTTTGACTTCATGGTGACTTTAAAGATGTACTCAGTAATTCCTCCCCCATTTAAACAGTTTTACACACACAAAAATAATATTTTGCATGGAGATCAGATAACCAGCTGAACACTACTCACTTTTCACCCATATTATAGGACACTTTCACTCATGGAATAAATGAATCATGGCTGACTGTGTATACAGCACTTCTACAATGGGATTGGGACCTGAAAACTTTTATGTGATGCTGCATTGTGCAAGACGGCTGCCATATTGGCTAGTGCAACATAAAAAATGACCCCTTTCCTTTAATCAGATGTGTGTCCTCTTATAGTTTCTCACACACACACACCTCTCTCTCCTGAGTGTGTGTAGTTCCTGTGCTCTTTCTCTCAGCTCTGCATGCAGTGTTTGTGTGTTCTGCTGCAGTCGAGTGTGAGACGACAGGACGTTCTCCAGAGTCTGCGCTATTTCATTCTGTTACACACAAAAACACACACTCGGTCATAAAAATTTAATATTTTGTTAATACAAGTCATTGGTTTCTTTTGAAACACTCACCGTGTCTCTGTGCTGTTGCTGTAGTGCACCGAGTTGATCTTTCAGTGTCTGATTTTCTCTCTGCATCTGAGAACGAGAGTGTTAAATATTCAGTAGACCACTTATAAAGTTAGCCATAAATTTGTTTTATATCACCATTTTGCACCCTGCATCCAACAATGCTTTGCTGCTCTCACACATCAGTTTTTAAGTGCTCCATCATTCAATAACAGCCTCTACAAAGCTGCATTTCATTGTGACAGATGCAGAAAGCAATCAGCACTGAAATGAGATCCTCTGTCCTGCTTGTATTACTTTATTGTGACTCAGCAAACCATAATTATGAACACAGAATGGATGTTGTTAAATGTGGGCATTCGTATGATAATGTCGGGAATTTGTCATTTCGCGTTGTGGTGCATCCACTGTAGACAGCATCACTGATTATAATGGGTTCTGTCTGCTTTTGTTGCATTGTGCCGCTCGCGTCTGGTGTAGACACGGTGTCAGAGCTTGTGAAACAGCAGTGGTTTGTTAGACAGAGGAGTGTGTGTGTTTACCTGTGTGTAACTGATCTGCAATTTAGTGTTAGCCTGAGAGTGTTGAGTACGGTCTGCTTTCAATGTCTTCAGGTCAATGGCCATCTGCTGCACTCTTGCCTGTGTACACACACACACACACACACACACACACACACACACACACACACAGTCTATTAGAGTCAGTCTATTAGAAGCCTGGTGTGTGTTTCTGCTATATGATGTGTGTGTTCATCATATGATTGTTTGAGCATCATTTTATTTCACACTGTAAAAAATGTGTGCAATAAATCCATATACATATGAAGTGTGTGTGTGTGTGTGTGTGTGTATGTGTGAAACAGACCTGCAACTTGCCCTTCTCGTAGGCCAGTTTGTTCTTGCTGTCTGTCAACTCCCACAGCATCTGTTCTACCTGACGGTGAGTTACCTGGGAGAGAAAGAGAGTTACAAGCGCATTTTCTTTTGACGTGCATCTGACTCTGTGCTCTTTTGATCTCAAACCTGCTGATGCTTCAAGGCTGCCAGGCTCTCCATCAGCTCCTTGTTCTCCTCCTCCTGTTTCTGCAGTGTTGAGTTCACTGTGGTCAACTCAACCTGTCAATCACAGGGGAAGAAGATATTTATGGTAATAGCTGGTGCAATATTACCCTGATCCGTAGAGTAGGTGAAATGAGCACCATTTTGTATCCAGCAAACTCAAATTATGATTCAACCAGGATCTCCTGAATGAGCTAAAGAAAGATTGGAAGTGACCTCACATTCGGTCAGCAGTACCTTGATCTCTGACAGCTGTGTTTCTAGAACGTTCTTCTCTTTTTCCAGCAAAAAGATTGCAGAGTTCATCTGAGATTTGGAAATAAAGAGTTCATTAAAACAATGGGCCACAAGTGGAATTTTTTTTAGTGAAAAAATCATAATGAAGATATGCACTTATTGCTTTATTGCAGTTTTTGAATAATTAAAAGTATTATTAATAATATATTTTTATTATAATTATTTGTATATACAAATTACATAATGTATTATAATTTTTAACACTACTTTGATGATAAATATAATATTAATATTAAAATAATGTTAAATTATTAATAATGTATTAATAATTATAATACATTATGTAATGTGTATATATAATTATGATTAAATATAACAAATAAAACTATTATTATTTTGTGCTATTGTCATTGTTGTTATTATTATTAAAATAATTAATAACAAGTAATATATATTGTTATTATTGTATCAATATTAGTAATAAAATTAATAACAATATTACTAATATTGATACAATAATAACAATATATATTACTTGTGCCGAAACTATCAGTTTCATTCATACACATTTAAACAACAGTGTTTGTGTCCTTTTCTACGGAGCCCCAGACATGACATGCAGGAAAAAAAATAGTAGGCTAAACTGTGCGCCCGATTTACAATTTCGTTCCCTCAATTTACTAAAATGTGCACACAATTTATTATTTTGTTCCCTCGATTTATAAATCATGCGCATGATTTATAAATTGAGGGAACGAAATAGTAAATCATGCGCATGATTTATAAATCGAGGGAACAAAATAGTAAATCATGCGCATGATTTATAAATCGAGGGAACGAATTAGTAAATCGTGCACACAATTTAATTTTTTTCTTGCATGTCATGTGCGGGGCTCCATACTTTTCTTTTAGCTTATAAGAGAAATTACACCAACACAAATTAACTATGATTCAACTCACTTCACTCTTGATGTGATCTCTCTCTTCTCTCATGGTCTCTCCATCTCTCACAGCACAGCTGAGCTCCCCCTGAAGCCTCTCAATGGTCCGTTCCAACATCTGCTGATGACTGACAGCTGTCTCCTGGGAAACAGTGGAACTCTGTTGCAGTTTGGAATGATCCATCTTCAGTGCCTCCCTTGAAGACAAAATAAAAGAGCTTGTGATTACAAACATTTAAAACCTGATGTAATTTACATTACAACAGAACTGTGATTTATAGTCATATTTTCTTTTATCTTATCTAGTTTTGTTTGATGAGGGCACTTCATGCAACATGTTACCATCTGTCTAATCTGACAGACTACAAGATGAATTTCAGCTAAAATATGGTAGCGTTTGCTAGGATACAGCTTTTGACATCAACAACAAAAGATATAGATTTTTTTTTTTTTGCTGTGGGTCGCAATCCACCAGTTGTGAATGATTTATAGTAGCGAATGTGTGTGTAACTCACAGTTCTTTCTGCAGGATGAGTTTCTCTGATATCGTGGCCTGTAGTTCAGCCTGGATGTTCCTCCTGGCTGTGTCTAAAAGCAGATCCTGCTCCTTAAGGTGTTTAGACACACGATCTCGCTCCGCCTGAACAAACAGCACAGCAGTGTGTGTGTGTAAGAAATATGGTCTGTATCAGCAAGCTTTTGTTCAGTATTACTAATACTGCCATATTTACTTTTATTTTCATCTTTTTCCTTCTTAATGAGTATAAACTGAACTAATATTATTTTACTGGTTAACTATGACTTATTTTATTTGCACTTATTCATGACATGCACTAATTCAGTTGTTCGCAGCTAAGCTGGAAACACTTTGGCAATAGAATGTACAATTGTTTTTCATGCCAATGACATTAAAACTGAATTGAAATACCTTGATGTTGTTCTGATATTCTGTCTGTAGTCGAGTGTTTTCCAGTGTTAATGAGTGAAGTGCAGTGCTCAGCTCCGAACACTGAACCTCTAACTTATCATTCAACACCTGAGAGAAAGAGAGACATTAACTTTTTTATAATACAGGTTGTTCATAACATGCACAAATATTTTTACACCAGAACAGGAAAGTTAATCAATAAAATGATGTTGGCTAGACAAAGCTGGATAAATGTATATAAATGTAAATTTCAGTCTGTTTTTTTTACACAAATGATTTGAATAACTTAGAACATAGCGAATCAATCATACACACAACTATATGGTACTTTTTTATGTGATTTTTTTGAGCTTGACTGTTATAATCCTTCACAGATGATAAAGTCATATGGTTTTGCAGTAAATGAAAGGATTTTTATTTTGGGTGAGTTATTCCTTTTATATTGCTACTACAATGTAGTATCACTATTCAGTGTTGGGGGTAATGCATTATAAGTAATGTGAGATATGTAATCAGATACTTTTTTCAAGTAACGAGTAAAGTAACGCATTACTTTTAAATTTACAACAAAATAACTGAGTTTCTTTTCCAAATAAGTAACGCAAGTTACTTTGTTTTCTCATTTATTGACTGACAGCTCTTCTGTCCCCATGTTGAGAGAAATCATGAGTAAGTGCAGAGGTGTTGTGTGCGCTGTGTGAACATGATGGTTATTGTAGTTCTACACTAAAAAGTAAAAAGTAACACAAAAGTAAAATAATGCATTACTTTCAAGCAGCAACCTCACCCAGTTTCTCTTGAAGCCAATATGGAAGTGACTTAAACTGCAATTCATCGACTGGCCGCTAGGGCCAGGCTCCAAAAGAGAGCAGAATCTCATTGAGCCCCATGTTAAAATGGCCAACTTTACAGCAGAAAAAAACATGTTTACAGCCTGGTACAAATTGTGGTTTTGGTCTATACAGCTAATTTTGCCCTTCATGACAACTGTGAGGGGGGTGAATTTTTTTATAACTCATCCGTTTAAATTATATTAAGCCTTAAAGTTCTGCATAATTAAGGGCGTGGCCACTTGAGTGACAGGTGGATTGCCGCTGCTGTCTGTGAGCCGTCACATTACCTCAGCTAATTCCAGCCGCTGAAATCGGCATCTCTGCCGTGTTTGTGATTTTTCGGGTGATTATTTCATATAATTATCAAATAATATGGCTTGCTGTGCGGTTTATGGTTGAGACAGATGTGTGTCTGTGTGCATGTGCACACATGCAGAAAATAAACAGAACACATGTTGTTGGGTCGTCTTGGCATTGGCTAAGTTTTGTTCATCAGATTTACTACAATGACAATGGCTGGAGAATATGCCTCTCAAGACACCACAAAATCTGACAGCACTGCTTGGATATTATAACTAAATCTGCTGCACTATTTTGAAAAATTATACTTTGGACGCCGGCTCATTTGTTTGTGAGAGTCCAATGTATATGATCGTATACAGTTTTACAAACGCTCAGATTGCGTAATTTCTTGAAGAACGATGATGGAGAGCAGATCATTCAGAAGAAATGTGATGTAAACAATTGACAATATATCAATATTTCATGGATTTAACGCTTTTGTGGACAAAAAGTGCTGTTGTTTGTTTTTCAATGGACGCTCATGGACATTTTACCCAAGTGCAACGGATTGGATTCATCTCGTGATCGCTATTTTATTACAAAGGTATGAAGTCCCGTTTTGATTTTGCCAACACAAATTACAATATTACTGTTGCTGGAGCATCTGTATCATAAAAAAAGACACCGTAGATTGACACTAAACCTTTAGGACTGTCAAATGATATAGCTGTTATCTTTATTAATATTTTAAATACTGTTTAAGATAGATAGATAGCTCCATATTTTTTTTACAGTCTATGATTACTTTCCATAAAAAGTAACTAAGTAACACAATTAGTTACTTTTTTAGTGATAATATTTTAATACATTACTTTTAAAAGTAACTTTCCCCAACACTGTCACTGTTTATTTATTTATTTATTTGGGGATAATGTGAGAGCCCATTTTTAATAATTAAAACATTCTATGTAAAATTTTGCAACACAGAGACAAGTTAATTCAGTTTTATTTTCCAATGAAGAATGTAACTTCATTATTCAAACAAAACAGTGAAAGCTGAAAGATCATATGCAGTTTTCATTGTTTTTCTTTTGTTTGTCAGCAATTCAATTAAAACTTTAAACATAACTGCTAATTTTGTAGCTCAGTATTTTTATTAAATAATATACTGTTATAAATAATTTAAACGTTTTATGTACATTTTGGCAACACAGAAAGTAAACAAAGGCCTTCTGACAAAAAAGTTTGTTCATTTTCCAGTGAAGAAACTTTTAACATTTTTAAAAACTTTTAAAATAACATAACTTGTAATTTTGTAGCTCACTTTTTCCCCCTCATTAATATTGTAATACATAATATATTATTTTCAAGACAATCAGATTATGGGGGGAGGGGGTGGGCAAACTTTTACTTTCAAACGGGGACATCACCAAACAAAATTGAGAAGCATTGCTCTAATCAAAATTTGTACAATGACAGTATGTTGGCTTTGTGGAGCTAACATAATTATATAATGCTAAACAGATTGTGTTTTTGTACCTGAACTTGATCTGCAGCTGCTCTGAGGTCTCGTCCATCTCTGATGAGTCTGCTGTTCTCCTGCTGCTGCTTCTGCAGAGCCGTCTTCACACTCTAAACACACACGAACATCATGAGACGTGCCATTACTGCTATCAGTGTCTCTACCACATGCTCCCGTACCTTGATCTCTTTGCTCAGCTGTGATATCAGAGTCTCTTTCACTCCTGAGAGGAAACAAAACATTTTAGTTTCACAGCTAACAGACATACTGTAGCATAAACAAAGATTTAATGTCCCATAATTCAGTGCTTCTGACTGGAATGGTCTCGGAGCTGCTGACAGTCTCTCTCCAGGTACAGAATTTGCTCCTCCCTCTTCTTTAGCTCCGCCCTGTTTGCCTGTCCGTCAGTACGCAAGGCGTGGCAGTCTGCTTGAAGAACCTCCACCTCACAAAACAACAGCAAATAGCGAACAGAACGTCTAAATAAGGCATTTTATGGTTATTAAACAAATCCAGGGTGTTGTAGGTGGTTGCTAGGGTGTTGCTATGGTGTTCTGGATGGTTGGTATGGGCAGTGCTTGGTGTACTGAGATTGTAGTTTCTCCAAGTATATTTATCAATCAGACAAGTCTTTTTTTTTTAAAATGTGCAAGATCACAGTAAATGAGGATATACTGTGAACCTCTTGTAGTCCTTTCTTCAGTTTACCTGTCCTCTCTCCTTCTCCACCACTCTCTCCATCTCCTCCACTCTCAGCAGCAGTGCATTGTGGGATTGCTCAGCCTCCAAGAGTGCTGCAGTCTCCTGCGCCATCTGCTCCTCCTTCTGTGAACAGATTCAGAGGTCAAGAACTATCAAATGAGATTGAAATTACTATGATATTTATGACATTATTAAAATTAATCTGTTTAACCAATAAAAATATTGAAACATTCTGCTGAAAAAAATATTTTTATATATAAATATCATTTTTTTAAATTAATAATTTTTATTTAGCAAGGACACATTTAATTGATCAAAAGTGACAGTAAAGACATGTATAATGTTACAAAAGATTTAAAATAAGATTTCAAATAAAGCAGCACAATTGTTTTCATCAAATCAGCATATTAGAATTTCTGATGGATCATGTGACACTGAAGACTGGAGTAATGATGCTGAAAATTCAGCTTTGATCACAGGAATAAATGACATTTTAAAATATATCTAAATAGAAAACAGTTACAGTATTTTAAATAGTAATAACATTCACAATAATACTGTTTTTACTGTATTTTTTATTAAATAAATGCAGCTTTGGTGAGTATAAAATGTTTTTGAACAGTAGATATATTATATTTCTGACTGGACACCATTTAACCCTGTAACTAAAAAGTTATTTTAACACCTTTTAGCTTTTTTGAACTTCATTTTAAAAATCCTACTGTGTGACAAATTAATTATTAAAAGTGCAAATATTTCATGTAGTCATTAATTATTAATGAGCCCATAAGCTATTTTACTTTAGCAGAGGTGTTGTTCTCCAGCGCCTCCCTGAGTTTGAGCACCTCCCGCTGCGCCTCCTGCTTCTCCTCGCAGGCCCGCTGCAGCTCATCCTGTAAATGCAGCACCTCCCGCCGTGAAGAGCGCTGCTCCTCCTCATGCTGCTCCTGCAGGGTGGTTAATCGCTCCTGCAGACGCGCTAAACACAGAGGGGAAATTACAAACGTGTCTCCTGCAGGGCTGGAAGCTGTACCCATAGATGCATGCAGACAAAACAAGTGCAAAAATCTCTCTCACACACACACACACACACACACACACACACACACAAAACTACACTGTCATCTGTCATCTCACTGGATTACTGCTCACACAAATTCAGTTTTGAAATTGTTCCTGGAGTAAACATGGTTTATGAGGATACTTCCTGTGTCCTCATAAACCTCATGGCTTAAAAAAAAACATACAAAATTTAAAAAAAAAAAAAAAAAAAAAAATGCAGAAAGTTTTCTGTGATGGGTAGGTTTAGGGGTAGAGTTAGTGTAGGCTGATAGTATATACGGTTTGTACAGTATAAAAACCATTACGCCTATGGAGAGTCCCCGTAAACCAAGAATGTGTGTGTGTGTGATATATATATTATATATATACAGGTGCTGGTCATATAATTAGAATATCATCAAAAAGTTGATTTATTTCACTAAATCCATTCAAAAAGTGAAACTTGTATATTATATTCATTCATTACACACAGACTGATATATTTCAAATATTTATTTCTTTTAATTTTGATGATTATAACTGACAACTAAGGAAAATCCCAAATTCAGTATCTCAGAAAATTAGAATATTATTTAAGACCAATACAAAGAAAGGATTTTTAGAAATCTTGGCCAACTGAAAAGTATGAATATGAAAAGTATGAGCATGTACAGCACTCAATACTTAGTTGGGGCTCCTTTTGCCTGAATTACTGCAGCAATGCGGCGTGGCATGGAGTCGATCAGTCTGTGGCACTGCTCAGGTGTTATAAGAGCCCAGGTTGCTCTGATAGTGGCCTTCAGCTCTTCTGCATTGTTGGGTCTGGCATATCGCATCTTCCTCTTCACAATACCCCATAGATTTTCTATGGGGTTAAGGTCAGGCGACTTTGCTGGCCAATTAAGAACAGGGATACCATGGTCCTTAAACCAGGTACTGGTAGCTTTGGCACTGTGTGCAGGTGCCAAGTCCTGTTGGAAAATGAAATCTGCATCTCCATAAAGTTGGTCAGCAGCAGGAAGCATGAAGTGCTCTAAAACTTCCTGGTATACGGCTGCGTTGACCTTGGACCTCAGAAAACACAGTGGACCAACACCAGCAGATGACATGGCACCCCAAACCATCACTGGACCTCAAGCAACGTGGATTGTGTGCCTCTCCTCTCTACCTCCAGACTCTGGGACCCTGATTTCCAAAGGAAATGCAAAATTTACTTTCATCAGAGAACATAACTTTGGACCACTCAGCAGCAGTCCAGTCCTTTTTGTCTTTAGCCCAGGCGAGACGCTTCTGACGCTGTCTGTTGTTCAAGAGTGGCTTGACACAAGGAATGCGACAGCTGAAACCCATGTCTTGCATACGTCTGTGCGTAGTGGTTCTTGAAGCACTGACTCCAGCTGCAGTCCACTCTTTGTGAATCTCCCCCACATTTTTGAATGGGTTTTGTTTCACAATCCTCTCCAGGGTGCGGTTATCCCTATTGCTTGTACACTTTTTTCTACCACATCTTTTCCTTCCCTTCGCCTCTCTATTAATGTGCTTGGACACAGAGCACTGTGAACAGCCAGCCTCTTTTGCAATGACCTTTTGTGTCTTGCCCTCCTTGTGCAAGGTGTCAATGGTCGTCTTTTGGACAACTGTCAAGTCAGCAGTCTTCCCATGATTGTGTAGCCTACAGAACTAGACTGAGAGACCATTTAAAGGCCTTTGCAGGTGTTTTGAGTTAATTAGCTGATTAGAGTGTGGCACCAGGTGTCTTCAATATTGAACCTTTTCACAATATTCTAATTTTCTGAGATACTGAATTTAGGATTTTCCTTAGTTGTCAGTTATAATCATCAAAATTAAAAGAAATAAACATTTGAAATATATCAGTCTGTGTGTAATGAATGAATATAATATACAAGTTTCACTTTTTGAATGGAATTAGTGAAATAAATCAACTTTTTGATGATATTCTAATTATATGACCAGCACCTGTATATATATATATATATTTTAAAATACAATTTATTCCTGTGATCAAAGCTGAATTTTCAGCATCATTACTCCAGTCTTCAGTGTCACATGATCCTTCAGAAATCATTCTAATATGCTGATTTGCTGCTCAAGAAACATTTCTGATTATTATCAGTGTTGAACACAGTTGTGTAAAAAATTTTTAGGATTCTTTGATGAATAGAAAGTTAAACAAAAAAAAAACAAAAACAGCATTTATCTGAAATAGAAAGCTTTTTGGAAAGAAATTAAAGAAATTAATACTTTTATTCAGCAAGGATGCATTAAATTGATCAAAAGTGATAGTATAGACATTTATAATGTTGAAAAAGATTTATATTTCAGATAAATGCTGTTCTTTTGAACTATTCATCAAAGAATCCTGAAAAAAAAAATTGTACAGAACTGTTTTCAACATTGATAATAATAAATGTTTCTTGAGCAGCAAATCATCATATTAGAATGATTTCTGAAGGATCATGTGACACTGAAGACTGGAGTAATAATATACAGAAATAAATTACATTTTTATAAAGATATTCAGATAGAAAACAGTTATTTTAAATTGTAAAAATATTTCACAATATTACTGTTTTTGCTGTATTTTGGATCAAATAAATGAAGCCTTGGTGAGCAGAACAGACTTCTTTTAAAAACATTAAAAAATTTTACCGTTCAAAAACTTTTCACCGGTCATGTATATATAAAACTTAATCATGTAATCAATACAAAATAACTGTAGTCTGATTACAAAATGTAATATAATCTAATTACAAGTACTTAATTTTGGAATCTGATTACATAATCCAGATTACATGTAATCAGTTACTACCCAGCACAGTAATTTCAAAATATACATCAATATGTTGTTGATGCAAACTTCACTTTTAGATTCACACACATACGCACCACACAAAATAAAGCACGCTGACCTGTGTGAGATGGATTGAGCTCTCTGTCCATCTCCAGACGGAAGATGCTGAGTTTCAGAGTGTGCAAAACACTTTCTAATTTGCACACACGTGCGACAAGGGTTTCACACTGTCTCCATAGCAAACCCTCTCCTGCGGCACTCAGGGCCCGGTGGATGTTCACAGGACTGACCGGACGCTTAGAGGAGCTCCCGTTCAAAGAGTTCACGAGCAGCTGATCTGCAGACGCTCCCAAAGAGCCCAGACTCCTCATTAACTCCTCCGTCTGCTCCTCCGCTGTCTGAAGACGCCTCTGTAAGACGGAGAAAGACTCAGGACCCGTGGCCCCCACAGTCAGAGGACAGATCACTGGCCTGGACATTACTAGATAGATGGATGGATAGACAGACAGACAGACAGACAGATAGATAGATAGATAGATAGATAGATAATTTTTATTAAACAAATTGTTTAATCTTACCATTTAAACATATATTATGCAATTTAAATACATTTAAATGTCTTTGGTTAGATGAAAATATAATGGCATTAACATGGAATTTAAATCCGTGCAAACGCACAAACACGCACCGTTAAATGACAAAGGCGAAACTCATCAACAAAACATCTACATTTCTGTCACACTCTGAGACATTAAATAAACAATATGTTTGTATTAACTGAATGCGCAGTAGAATTCATTTCTTTTTATCTGTTATTGTTGCTTACCTTTAGAGAGCCCGGCACTTCCGGCTTAGATGGTTACCGTGGAGACCGCTCCCTCTAGTACTCGGTTCTAAACTCCCGCCATAGCAAAAGAATACGATACGAAACTGGAGCGGCAAATGCATTGAACTGATTAGGAAGTGGCCCGGAAGTTCTAATTGGTCAGGTATGTTGATATACAAATTAAATGTTTAATTTTAACTCTTCACTGGACACTCTTTTCGACTTTAGTAGCTTTAAAGTTTCTCAGAATCATCATTCTGGGTGTAAAATATTGCTCATAATAACTGCTGAGAGAACGGCTGTGTCACGTGATGTTTGTCACTTTGCAGACAAGGCGGGACTAATCACAGTCCTTTGTGATTAAAGGACACGGGCATTTTACTCAGTTTTACAGTGACTGATATGTCAGATTTTTTAAATGTACATCAGAAGCCAAACCTTTCGTTTATTAGATTTTTTTTATTTTAAAGTTCATACTTTTTGTAGACTTTCCAGAGAACATAAACAGTCCTGAGATTCTCGAGCCGTCAAGCGCCCCCTTGAGGAACAAGCTTTTATAATGAAAACGTTTTATAGCTAGTAAATGGTGCCGCCCAATAATATTTTGTTTCGATGATGATGTTTCAAAAGACGCTTGGACGTTCGTTTTGAACTGTCAGAAGTGAAAATTGCCATTTTTATTTTTAATAATAATAATAATATATTTTATTTACATTGCACCTTTCAAGAACCCACGGGCACTTTAAATAATACTGAAAAATAACACAAATAATACAGATGTACAATCAGAGAACAACAAAGTGAACAGGCAGTTAGACGGAGATCATATAACATAAAAGACAAAAGCTGAAATAAGTAAGGATCTGATAATGAAAGTAACAATCATTTAACAAAACATACTGTGAAACATATGCATTTAGAGTTCAGTCAAGGTCTGGAGAGAGGAAACAGGGCAGAGGTTTTGAGGCAGCTTATTCCAAAGCTTAGAAGCTGAAATGCTGATCACCCTTCCACCAACAGTTGATAGTTTGAACTTGGATAATACAAGCAAATTCTCAGTACTCGATCTAAGAGTACAGGCAGGAACATAAGGGTGTATTAATTCTGTAAGATATGAACGTGCTAAACCATGGCAAGCCTTAAAAACTAGGATAAGCATTTTTAACTGAACAGGGAGTCAGTACGGTTGCTGAAGGATGGGAGTGATGTGAGCGGATTTTATGTTAAATGTAAGGGCACAAGCAGCTGAGTTTTGAACTAGTTGCAAGCGATTAAAGGCTTTAGTGAGTAGGTCACAAAACAGAGTTACAACAGTCCAGACACAAGGTTATAAAAGCATGGATAACAGTTTCAGCATATTTGAGATTTAACAGGATAATAACAGGATTTAACAAGCTGGCTGATACGGGGTTCAAAGCATAATTTGGAAACAAATAGTACCCCAAAATTCTGTATAGTGGGTGAACTGTAACTCCATCATTATGAATGGAGAAGTCATGTTGGGAAAAGACAAGAGATTTAGGGCCTACTAACAGGATTTCTGTTTTGTCAGTATTCAGTTTTAAGAAGTTTTAAGCCATCCATACGTTAAGATCTTGTAGACAGGAAGTGATGGAAGGGGGAGGAAAAACAGTATTAGGCTGAAAGGTAAGATAGATTTGTGTATCATCAGCGTAACTGTGGAAATTAAGACCATGACGCTGGATGATCTGACCAAGAGGAAGCATGTAGATTAGAAACAGAAGTGGACCAAGAACGGACCCTTGAGGTACACCACAGGAAACAGTGACAGAGCGATTTCTGTGTTTATTAATGCTAATAAATTGTTGCCTGTCCAAAAGATATGAAGTTAGCCATGAAAGACTGTGACACGATAGACAGGAGTACTGAATGGCAAACAGCATCAAAATCTGCACTCGCATCCAAGAGGACCAGGAGGCTGAGGGCACCAGTATTTTAACATTCTTAAAATATTAGAAAACAAACAAAAAAAATTATTCTTTTTAATGGTAGGCATTTATTTTGAGCTTCAGTGCTCTCTGTGAGATTTTTGGAGAATATCCTAAATAAAATAACAAATCTGAAAAAAAAAAAAAAAACAAGTCTTCAGAATCTGTTCATATATTGAAATTTCATGTTGAAGTTCATGACTCATGAATATGATGCCATTATTTTGTGGACAGGAAGGTATTTATTGCAATATAAAATTGTACCAATATATATATATTTCTGGTGGGGAAAAAAAGTGTTTACATTTTAAAAATAAAAATGATGAATCTCATGACTGTTGAGTCATGTCTTAGTCATATTTTGTTCTTATTTCACCCCAAAATAAAATATTTTTAATGACTTTGAATAAAGAAAATGAAACCTATTTCTAAAACCATTATTTATTTTAAGTACAGCTGTATATTTACATATTTATTGTACTGAATTTAATTAACACTGACTAAATTTTAAAAATGTGTCCATGATCATTTAGTGTATTACATTATTAAAAAATGAGACTTGTAACAGTAAATGTAAACAGTAATTAGAATTGTGGGGATATGAACTTAACTGTCATAAAAAAATGAAATACATATATTTATATACCTATGATTTTGGGGTGAAATATGACTTTTCTTCATGAGATTCACTCAAAATAACTATTTCTCTTGGCAGCAGAGTCCTGGAAGATTGTGCAGGACAATCAGATACTTTGAGATACGTTGTATGAGGCAAATGACCACTCCAAAGCTTTATCAAGCCATGCTATCATGATCTAGAGGTAAGAAAAACATTTCATCGCTTTCAAATCTCCACTGAGCATTATTAACTTCAATAAAAACAAAAAAAAATACAATGATCGCAAGCAAGTTCTGCATCTTGTTTGCATGAATCAAAACTTTCCCCTGAACAGCAGCTGATGATGCAGAGAAAAAAAATAAAAGAGGATGCTCATACAAACAACTTTGATTCAAGTTTTCAATCCATTTGCATTGTTTTAACAGGATTTCCCAGCAGTCGGAATGAAGCACCAGCAGCCCTTTGTTTTGAAGCTCAGTCCTCATATGGGTTATGAGATCTTCTCGTAGAACAGGAGGTAGGCTTGGGAACTCTGCACTTTGGCCTCTGTAACCGGGTGGACGCTGCTGTCGCTGATGTGGAACCATGATCCTTTACTGGCCTCAGCGTTACCTGCTACGAGAGGATGATTGGACATGAATAATAATCAAAATGTCACTTAGTTTCCAGCTAAATGCAACTTGATTCAAAAAGTTATTGATTTTCCTGCCTGCAATATTACTGCATGTTCATATAAATTCATAAAGCTCATCGAAATCTCAGACTCAACAGTGCTGATACTCACAACCAGCAGCCAACCCGTTTTCTACGTAATTGTGCATGGAGGGTCGTGATTTAACGTAGGCCGTGTAGTGTCCGGACCGCATGGTGCCGCTGTGCTCCACTATGCCATAAAGACTATACAGCACTTGTGTCTCGCCCTCCTTCACACCCTAAAAACACAAAAAGGGTTTGATGCACCGCTCATCTGGGAGTTTTAACCAGTTTTAAGTGAGTTTACTGAACCTAGAACACAAGGAATGGCGTGAAAATAAAGCTGCACGATTAATCGTTAAAAGATCGCAATCTCAATTCAAACACCCACATGATCTCATTCCTAAATGACAATGATTTAACTATGTCTATTAAAGCTTATGGACATAGTTGAATAGTATGTCTATCATACCTTGAATAGATATGAAACAGCTTCACAAACAGTCTTTTCAATCACACAGTATCATTATTTCTGTTACAATAATTCAAATTATCACAGAAGTACTGGAAGAAAAGTTTATAGTTCGGATATAAACACTGATGTCTTTGGTAGCCATTAAAATATGAAATGATGTGAATTTGTACATTTTAATGTGTTTGAAAGACAAAAGCCTTCCAAAGACAGTAATATGTGGTTAAATGACTCACTGAGTGATCATTCAAATAATAATTACTGTGTTTGTCAGGAGCTGATTAGATATGCAGTGTCTCAATGTTGAGAAAACACTTGTTAAAAAGTGAAATGATTTCTGTAATTCCAGTGATTAAATGCTGTGTGGGTCTCAGTTTTCAGTGATTGGCTCATGAATGGCTGGTCTGTGTGCAATTCCAGAAACCTGGAAGACCTTCTGAATGTATATATAGTAGACTAAAAAAAAAAAAATTGTCATTAAATCTTTCATTCAAGAGATTCGTTCAAAAACGCTGTTTCATCCAGTAATGAAACAAGTGAAGTTATGATTGAGTCATTAAATCTTTCATTCAAACTGAATTAAAAATTAGCAAATGTATTCAAATTAAATATTTTTGAAATAGACTGCAGCAGTTCATATTTTTGTCAGAACCTCTAGTACCAGAACCTCTCTATTTGAAACAACAACAAAAAAATCATGATTCTCAATTCATCCACAATCGTGCTGCTCTATGTGAAAACAAATGATCATTCGCTCACCTTGCAGTTTAAAGAGCAGAAAGGAGCAAGATCCAGGATCTGAGGAAACTGCACATGTCTGTTCACCTTACAAACACTGTATCCAACCTACAAGCAAATAAATGACAAAATAAGGGTGTAAATGCAGATTTCTTTGAGTTTATCAGTGTGGTGAGGTCTAGGACAGGAGGAACAAGGTGTTTTACCTGCTGGAATCTCTTCAGGTGGAGCGTGAGCACTGCTGGAGGATGAGAGATCAGCATCTGCTTCAGTGCATCTCTGTAAACAGCTTTCTTACCACCTGAATCATGACAAAATCAGTTTAGAAACACTGCTGTCACAACTGGGGTTTATGACAAACTTTAAGTTTTATGTTCAATAACTTTAAAATATGGTTAGACAATATTAAAGGACATTTTAATGTATTTTAAATATAGCAAATGAGATGTTAGAAAATAGCTGAAACATTAATACTGCACAATATTTTCTGAACGTGCACTAAAAAAACGAAAACAGTGTCTGACAAAGAAAAAGTCTGTTAATATAGTAAATAATGTAAAAGTACCGTCTGAGGCTTTAGGTCCAGACTGGCGTTTTGTACAGGTAACACACATCAGCCTGTTGTTCTCTGTGAGATGTTCCACCTCAGTGAACTGGTAAAGACAGGACTCCACCGAACACTCCTGCTTCTCTGGCACCTCCCTGGTGGTCAGTGCGTGAAAAGCAAGCTCAGGGTCCTGATTCACCACAGTGTATTCTTTAGCATCACCTGAGACGTCATCTCCATTCTCCATCTCACATTCTGGAGCTGTTTTTAGTGACATAGTATTCAGTTCTTCTACTAATAGATCCTCTTCAGCACAAAGCTGATCAGCACCATCCTCCTCCTCCTCAATTTCATTCACATCTTCCACTTTGTCTCCCTCCATAGACACATCTTCAGAGGTTTGGTCTTCGGATAAGGCAGTGAAACGGTTCTTGCCAGCAGTAGCATATTCTTGCTCGGGTTCCTCATCATCTTCATCCTCATTTTGTGAGTGTGTGGGAGGTTTCTCAAGGATCAAATGCTCCTGGCTGTTTTTAACTGGTTCCACATCAGCACTGCCATTTACTGACACACTCTGATCAGAGCCGTCTGCTGGATCGGTGCTGCTAGCTGTGCTCTGATTGGTCAGAGCTTCCAGATTGACTTTACCACCCAGTTTCTGCTGCCGTCTCTGATTCTACGGATACAAAAGCCAAAAAATATGCGTATTGAACATTGTCTGGCTTCTACTTGATATTGTGAAAAAAAAAAAAGTTACTGGAACATGATGTGTAGAAAACATGCAAGGAGAATATCAGTCATAAAAACTAGAGGGCGCAGACTGAAAACTTTAAAACGAAAATTAGAAATGTTGCAATAAACTGAAATAAGTATAAGTTGAAGCTCTAAAATTAATAACTGATCGGTTATCAATATCAATAAAAAAAAACTTAAAAATGAACAAAAATGAATTAAACCAAAATAACATTATTAAAAAATAATAAAATGACTAAATGACTAAAAATTAAACAAAATTAACAAAAAAAAATATAAAAATAAAAGCTAATTGAAAATATTAATAAAACTAAAATAATACTAATATACACATAAAAAGAGTAATTGTCTATTTGAAAGACAAAAAAGAGCTAAAACATCTCTTAATCTACCAAATAAATTATTAATAATTAATAGCAATATGTTCGCAATTTAACCCTGTCTCATATATATACATACATATTTTAATGAAATTAAATTAACATTTATTTTACATAATATTTACAATATCAGCCATTTATAATATCAGCCAAAGCCATTAACAATAAATGCCTACATTTTGGCGATTAAACATCCTGGTCGATACACATAACATAGATGTAATTACAAACTTTATTAACCATCTGAACCAGTGTGAGTCTTTACCTTGGCTTGTTTCTTGGCCTGTTTCTTGGCTTTCTTCTGCTGGTACTTGCTTCCTGTTCCTGTAGACATGTCTTCATTCCCATTGACCAGAGATGTTGTGCTGTCTCGATCTCCATCATCACTGACGCTGCTGCGATACTGAGGGGTTTTCTTATGATTCTTCTTCCTGTAGGCCTGGAGGAGACACTCAAATCAGTTCACTTCCCCAGAACATGCTCACACTTTAAAACAGCAACTATTAGCATTTAGCCAGAAGGAAGAGCCAAAGTGTTTGAGGGATAAAGCAGCTACATGAACAGCTTACCTCATCAGCTACTGGAAGAGAAAGATCCAGAAACATCTCTGTCACCAGAGACACAGTTCTGCACTCTTTACACATCACCGTGCTGCTCATCTCCCCACCAAACACTCGGTCCACAAAGTTCTTGGGTGCACCGTTTTTCTCGTACTCTGGTGAAAAAAGATGCGAGAGAAAGTCAAAGTTATTCATTTAATATTACTCATGTCATGATTAAAAAGTTTGGGGTTTAACCATGCCTTAATCATTACATTATAATTAGTGCTGTCAAAATTAATGCGCTAACGCATGCAATTAATTTTTTCAGTATAAATATTTAACGCAATCAACGCAGCATCCGTTTTTTTCTGTCATCCTTTAGCTAGCGTTACATTATATGATCACGCTATCATTCATTCAAGTGCTATTAAACCATTCAAGTGCGATAAGACTCAAAAATAACTTAAATCTGTACTGGCGTGCTGTCTGTGAATCTCCTGTCTGACAGACGCACACGACTCGTGCACACAGAAAGACGCTTCAGACAGAGTGCTGGCCGCATTCAGTTCTCTTTCGCGCTTGAATGGACAGAAACACACAAAAGTATACCAAAATGCTTTGTCGAGTATCCTCGTAAGCACAGTCTTAAATGAGTTAAATAAAGTCTTAAATGACGTAAAGAGTTGTGAGGACATTGGATGTGTCAGATCCATGTCATGTGCTTCAGGTCTTAAAGTGACAGCAGCCTAATAAACCTAATGCTGTCTGTCATTAATGTTAATTAAAGAACAAAAGACAAAGAGAAAATCACTCACTTGATTGACAGCACTAATTGTAATATATTATTTGTTGTTCTGATAATCTGATAATGACTTGTACCTTTGAGAACCTTCTTCATCTGCTCAGCCTCTAAGCTTTTGCCAGAGTTTTTCAAAGCCTCCAGAATTCCAGAATTTACTCTCTAAAAAAAATACAGGAAATAAACAAACAGGACTCAGTTAAATTAAAATGTCTCAAACATCCCTTAATCAAATGAAACGGCAAAGGAAAACAAGCAGATATGAGTTCATCTATGTGCTGATAGAGGTCCATACTTTCACTTCTTCTGCCCTCATGCCGTCCAGAAGGTACCGGAGCAGCTCCTGACTGTCCTGCTGCTGAAAGCCTTTAAAGCGTGGAGCTCTGTGAACAACAGATAATAAGAAATCTCTTAATAATTAATTAACTACATGTACTTTTTATAGAGTTACAGTTAGGGTTTGGTTTAGGGTTAGTTACTTGTAATTATGCATAAGTTATTACTATACCTCACCTTAAAATAAAGTGTTACCTAAGGGTGCGTTCACACTTGCCATGTTTGATTCGATTAAAACGAAGTTAGTGCGGTTCATTTGAACATATGTGAACGCTGCCATCCGAACCCTGGTGCGCACCAAACAAGCGGACCGAGACCGCTGAAAAGATGGGTCTCGGTCCGCTTCCAAACGAACTCTGGTGCGGTTCGAATGATATATGAACGCAACACAGACCAAAGACATGTAAACGAACCAAAAACAGGAAGATGAGACCCTAAAAAGGACAGAATCCTCACGCATATCGTTTTTTTTCTCGTCATAGTCTTGAGTTTGCCCATCACAGGCATCAGACGCGCGTCTCCACGCAGCAGAGCTCTTCACGTGTTCCCAGCTGGCCAAAATACCATCATATGCAGGCTACGCACACACAACGAGCGCATTTACCTCAGCACACAGCATTGTTTTGGATGTTCGGTAAGTTCCGTCTCAAAATAGGCAATACGTCATAAAATCCGACCAATCAGGTTGTGAATGTATCCCTAATACCTTTAGGTTTGGTGATAAAATTGCCAATCTGAACGCTAATCGGACCAGGACTAAATGTTTTTTTTTTTCTTTTTTGGTCCGGACCAAATGAACCAAACGAACCGAACTACAAGTGTGAACGCACCCTAAATCAATATAACAGAACTTTCCTCTTATTATATGAGGCTGCTGTGCTGGGAACATTTTTGTGTGGATACTTACTTTTTACACACTTGTGTGAAGAGTTCTTTAGGGGTCACAACACCTTTCTTGGTCTCCTGGATTTCATTCAGTAACTGACACATAGCCAGCGTGAGCGACCCGGGCCTTTCCAACTGGATCTGAAGAGATTCCTGAAAACAAAATGTGAAAATGTCCTGTTAGATGAAGATTTATGCATAAACTGAGACAGTGAAGAGCATAATGAGGCTCAGCATTAGTACCAGCTCAGATGACAGTGCAGGTGTGATGGTGAAGCAGCTCTTCTCATCCAAAATCTGGTTCAGCAGTTCTCGCAAATACTGCGTCTGAGATAAATTCTGAGAGGGAGACGAGAAAAAAAGGGTTTGCAGAGCTTGTTTACATGCAGAAACATGTGGCGTCTCAAACTCTGACTCTGTACCTGCACGACTGAATTGAAGAAACACGTGTTGCCCAGATTGCTGAGACCCCTGACGCACACAACACCAGAGCTTCCTGCTGCTGCTGCTTTCTGTCTTTTGGGACTGTCATCATGCTTGGAGTTGCTCTTCTGGTTCTCATTGCTCTCTTTCTCTTCATCCAGTGTTTGCTCTGCAGGAACCTCTTCCTTCTTACATTCTGCAGAGTATGCAGGCAAATTTATGCTTTTTTTTAACTGAAACTAGTGCCTTTAGTAAACTAATTTCAAAATACCCAAAATAAAGATGTCTAAACATATTGATAATATCACTAAAAAGGCATTTCAAAAGATATAGATGCAGCTTTCTTCCTACATTAAGACAAATACATATTTTAAAACAAGAGCCTTCAACAATTACAGTTTACAGTGAAAACATGCTTTAAAAAGAAAAAATTTAAGTCCCCCTGCAGTCAATACTTTTATCCGTTAAAACTCATCTTTGATAATTAAAATAACATATATAAATGGTTTTTTTTCCTGTGAAAAAGCTTTATTCATGCCTTAAAATTGCTTGAATGTAACTCTACATCCTTGCTTCATTTAGTATACGCGGATGCATGAATATGCAAATTAGTCCCCGCCTCCACTCAATCACAACAGCTCGGACTACCTGATCCACTTGGTCAAATTTTGTAAACACTACACAATTGCAAGTGGAAATATTGGTTTAATTTAGCCATATATGTTTGAACCAGAAACTGATTCAGAAGCAGAACAGGAAGAGTGAATTATCCAGGGTCGTCTACAAATTGATGTATCAGAATGGTAATGCATTTTATGTTTCACTCTCTCTACAACGTCAGACACATAAGGTTAATTCATATGACTAGCCTTTGGCTTGACTACATTATTAAACAGCTAATAATGTGTTGCTAATGTTATACAAACAATGTTCCCATTTGCCATCTCAGAGTCAGACAGCTGCCTTCAAATAATCAGAATCCTTAGAAATGCTTTGAACATTATAGAAAATGGAGAAAGACACAGAGTTCATAAAAACATCGTAATATACATCATATACATAATGATGTTGACAGCAAGATAATTAACACTTCCAATGCCCAGAAAGGTACTAAAGACATATTTAAAACAGTTCATGTGACTACAGTGGTTCAACCTTAATGTTATGAAGCGATGAGAATACTTTTTGTGCACCAAAAAAAAAAAAAAACGACTTTATTCAACAATATCTAGTGATGGGCGATTTCAAAATACTGCTTCATGAAGCTTTGAAGCTTTACGAATCTTTTGTTTCGGATCAATGGTTCGGAGCGTGTATCAAACTGCCAAAGTCACGCCCTCCAGTGGTGAACCATTGAAATTTCGCAACACTTATGATGTAATGAAGCCTCATTTACTGAAATCACGTGACTTTGGCGCTCAGAACCACTGATTCAAAACAAAAGATTCATAAAGCTTCAAAGCTTCATGAAGCAGTGTTTTGAAATCGTCCATCACTAGATATTGTTGAATAAAGTTGTTATTTTGGTTTTTTTGGCACACAAAAAGTATTCTCGTCGCTTCATAACATTAAGGTTGAACCACTGTAGTCACATGAACTGTTTTAAATATGTCTTTAGTAGCTTTCTGGGCATTGAAAAAGGAAATGATCTTGCTGGCAATGCAGGCCTCACTGAGCCATCGGATTTTATCAAAAATATCTTAATTTGTGTTCCGAAGATGAACGAAGGTCTTACGGATGTGGAACGACATGAGGGTGAATACTTAATGACAGAAATTTCATTTTTGGGTGAACTAACCCTTTAAGGAGAAAATGTGGATCGATCGAGGAATACTGAACTTGATGAATTTGCACGTTTTTTTCTAAAAGCATATTAAAACACCACATAGACATATAAATAACATTAAACTTGATTTTCACCACAGGGGGTCTTTAAGGTAATAATAAATTGTAGTTAAGAAGCTGAAGTTCAGCTAAATGTTTCATTGTCCCTTCCAAATTAAAATGTACTGACTGAGTAAAATGAAAATGTAAAGTAGAAGTATATGACTTTATACAACAATTATATTAATGGCTTTGCAAAGTAAATCTCACAACAGTTATATGAATATTTTTTAATCCGGGCTTAAAATGAAACACTAACCCCTGGTTTCACACACAAGGCTTAAGCCTAGTCCCAGACTAAAATACATGTTTGAGCTGTTTTAACTGAAAGCAACTTGCACTGACATATCTTAAAACATGTCACTGCCATTGTTTTGTCTCAAGATTCAAACATAAGCCTAAAGGTGATGATACACAGGGCAAATTTTGAGCAATGTTGCCGGGCAACGCCGTCGAGCGATGATGCTTGGGCACTTTCCCATTGAGAATGGGAAACAAATTTTGATCTAAAGTATTCAGACAGAAATTTGTTGCCCATTCTCAATGGGAAAGTGCCCAGCATCATCGCTCTGCGACATTACCCGGCAACATTGCTCAAAAAGTTGCCCCATGTATCATCACCTTAAGGCCTGGTTTCACAGACAGGGCTTAGATTAAGCCAGGATTAAGCCTTAGTTCAATTAGGACATTTAAGTAGCTTTTATAAACGTGCCTTAGAAAAAAACATTTCTGGCGTGCATCTTGAGACAAAACAATGGCTATTTTCAGATATGTAAGTGCAAGGTGCATTCAGTTAAAACAGCTGGGACTAGGATTAAGCATTGTCTGTAAAACCAGAGGTAAATTTTACACAACAGGGGGTCTATTTTATCTCTCTATCCATGGAAGTGTTATTGACCTCAAACAGGTTTAAGTTCCTGTTTTAATCTACTCATTTGTCATAAAACAAATGATTCTCATAGTCCATAGTGCATCTTCTATCGGTCAAAGATTGTGACCGATAGAATATCAGAATCAACCGTTAGCTGTGAGCAGATCGTTTGTCTGTTCGAAAATTTAATAACAACAGGTTTTAAATATTACATAGTATATTCTGTTAATATTATGCACATAAATACATGTTTGTTTAAATCATGAGCATCAGCCACTACTACCAAAAAAAAAAAAAAAAAAACATTGTGTAAGTGGCTGTGAAAACTGTCTGGCACCTACTTTTGTTAGAGTTCCTCTTGCCAGGATCTGTCAGCACTTGTTTTCTTATGTTTTTGATCAGCTGTGCCAGCTGCCCTGTGCTGGAATACTGAACTTCTTCATCACAGATGTAACACCTTGACGACACCGAGCAGAAGGTAAGTACTCTGAACACACAAACCCTGCCACATTTCAGTGAGGGTGTGGATGTGTGTCACTTACCAGACGCTCCAGACGTCCAGGCTGAGCACTAAACAGTGTGGATCGGATCGAGGTGTCTCATAGTGCTTAATCGCATGCTGATTCTCTGATCTCCCGCAGCCCTGATGAGGATCACAACATTGTTTATGAGCGGCTGGCCAACAGCAACGTGTCATAAGTCACCTAATCACTTACTCTGTGGCCGCATTTCAGGCACATCCACACAGCTGGACTTTCTCTGTCAGTTTCATCCTCTGAGATCTGGTTTTCAACAGGCTTGTTCGGCTCACAGTCTTGGCATGAGCTCAGACTCAGATCGGCCTTCTTCAGTAAGCTGTTGTCTATTCCTTTACGGATGTGAGTGCAGGAAACCCCTTACAAAGCAACAGGAGAATCATGTGTGAGGTTTCATTATTAAAATCACTGGAAGCATTTCATTGTCACACATGTACCTGGTGTCTCAATGCTGCTGTCTGCTCTAGGACTTTTATCTTTCCCCTTCTTTTTACCCATTTTGGTTTATAGAAGAGCACCTGGGTGGGGTTTTAAAACATGAATATTAACAGGCATACACACATAACAGTACATTATTATACTTTTATTATTACAAATAAACACCAATGGTGTGATGACAGGAGGTCGTTTATGAGTGTGTCAGCAAATACAGCTCACTAATACGAAATGTTTTAAGAAAAGTAATAAAGTCAAATCAATTTAAAGATTAAGTCACGAATAAGTCATGAATATTTCGGTTTAAAGCAGTGAAAATACAAATAAACTGCGACAACTGTTGTTTTCAGATGAAAAACGTGACACAAACAGTTTAAGTAAACTTACGAAGCCACCAAAATCATTTAAAACTCTGTAAACGGAATTACATCCATCCAATTTTCCGTAATCAGATCATTTTTAGCGAAACAAACTGCAGGAAAACATCAGTGTAAAGCATGTTCACCAACTGCTCTGAGTATTTCCGGGTGACGCGCAATCCCGTTAAAGTTTATTTCAGAATAAGAGTCTGACTGACTGAATTTCTCGTCTTTCCTTGTCAAGTCGGACCCATCTTCTAGTGACTACACTTATTAGAAGAACATAAACAAATATACATAAACATACAAAGGCTACCAAAAAAAAGTTAATTAGACTAGATTTATGCTCAGAAAATATACTTAAATTCCTTATTTTGTTGCTCTGTGGCCTGCACACCTAAGGGTTTGCCATTATTATTTTATTAAGATATTTGTATTCAATAGTATTATCTAATTATGAAAACAAATAAAATAGGCTTTGTTTATTTTTGGTTTATTTTATACTGTTTTACCTTCATACAGACCAACGCTTTTCGGTGATTGAACACCACGTCATCTGAAGCTGGAATGTTTGTTCCAAAATCCAAAAGGAAAGTGAATGTACACAAAACTTGGATCCAAAGGTGTTCTATTAAATGAAATTAAACGCCAATAACAGTGGTTTACATTTTGGTGACCTATTCGTGTAAAATTAATACAATAAAAAGAACAATCTAATATCTTGGAAATTGATTATTTTGCTTAAAAACGTCAAAATTGCACCCACCTTTTAATGCTGGTTTAATGAGAAATATTAGTCATATGAACAAACTTTGGAATACACTACTTTGTCATATTGTTTCTACTGACACTGAAAGAAAAAAAACATTTGCATCTAAAAAAAAAAAGAACAATAGACTACCTCTACTTTCTCTCTCCATTCAATATCTAAAAGTGATTTAATTCTAAATAAGACACAGCGGTTGTTCCAAATAGGTGTATTATGTTGAGTAATACAAGTTGTTCATACAGTAACTTACAGTGTGCAACAACTTGATTAAAACCAGAACATTTAAATGGATGTTTTGTGAAGGTGGTATTGATTTGGTGAAAATCAATACCACCTACATTTTTCAAAATGTTCCTGCAAACACAAATCCAAAAACTGCCACTTTACTATCTTTACTGTCTAGTCAGAAAAGAGAAGGGAACATGCTGTATCTAGAAAGACTCCACTTTAGTAAACAGTATTCAATGAAATATGGAAATATGTATTTGCAGTCATCTGTCCAATATGGCCTTGCAATCATCTAATCTTCAGAAAATATTAATTTCTTCATTTAACTGGTTCGAGTTATACCTAGGTGTTTAAAACTAGATTTATTTAAGGACACAAGATAGCAGTCATGTAAAGCCATTAATTCACATTTATCCAGAATAAGGCATGAACCATGACGGAGCTTTAGAAAAAAAAACAAAAAACAAAAAAAAAACCTGTATTTATTTATTATTACCAGCTTTATGGTTGTAGTGAGCAGTTTAGGAACATAATTAACACCCTCTATCAGAATAATTCCTATTCAGTTTCATTGAAAGTATTATCTCGTTTTAATATAAAGCGTGGACAGTCTCATCACTGCTTTTTGTTGTTGGCTTCAGAAATGCTTTCCATCACGATGAATGTGTCAGCATAGCAATTAGTAATTTACTGTGTTCAAAGGCAGGTGGCAAAATCAAGAAACCAGTAAAAGAATGTGAAGATTTAAGTGGAAGCTTTAATAGATCATCATATACAAAAATAGTAAATCATATTTTACAGACAAACATTTTCAGTGAAAATATTTGCATAATCTTTGTCTCCCTCTGCTGGTAGAGAAATTCAAAGCATCTATCACTTCTGTAGTCAGGTCCTTGTTTTCTCAAAGTAAAACCTGTAAAAACATTTCCTAAATTTATAGTCAAGATTAAAAAAAAAAAAAAAATTGTTTAAAAAATGTTACATGGCTAAAGGAATCCCATTATCCCATTATAATAAGGCACAAACTATTTGCACAAAGTCCACCCTTGCATTTACCCCTAACCTTACCTGATAAACACTTTATTCCCACTATTAAATACCTGCACTTAGAGAACTCAATATTTTCTTAATTTTTATTTAAAATCAACACCTCTCCAAGCTGATATGTGATGGGAAAAGGGAGAAAAATGAGTTGGATTTGAACTTGGGTCAGTCGCATCAAAAGTTAACGCCACTTACCTTACTCTCTACACCACTAATCCAGTTGTCAGCGGGATTTCTTTTGTAGTTTTGTCTGGCTCAATCAGACAATTGTGGGTAGAGTTAATGTAAATAGCATCTGCCACCAAGGCAGGCTATTTGCATTTAGTGTAAACAGACACTCCATTATAGGAAACAACGCTGTCTGTATTGCACAATAAATCTATTTTTAACACTGTCAGTGGCTTGTTGCTTAAAATGTGAGTGTTTAACTTTTGCCACTTTGCTTTAATCTGCTAATAGATTGATAACAGTAAATGATAAACAACTCTCTTTTAATCACTTACACAAGTGATGAAAATATTCATATATTTATTGATCATAGAATTAAACTTTTATTATTCTAAAGTGGAGCTGAATTATCTTATATTCTCCTGTTACACACATACAGTATGAGGCATGTTACTGAACTTGGACTAAGTTAAAAGCTTTAAATAAAAATTTACTCACAATAGTATAGTCCCTCCAGTATATAATATGGATCACCCTTCAGATCAAATAGCAACTTCACTCCTGAATTTCATAGTTTGTTCCAAGACAGATCCAGTACTCTAAGCTGTGAGGGGTTTGATCTCAGAGCTGAAGCCAGAGCAGCACAACCTTCATCTGTGATATCACAATGTCTCAACCTGTAGAGAACAATGACAGAATGTGAATTGTAATTCAAGTGTCTGTAGTTTGTTATTCTCTTTTGTCTCAGAGCAGGTCACCTCATGCTCATTACTGATCTCTCCACATTCACTCTCTGTGATGTAGAGCTCGGTGTAGATCTCATTCAGGAGTGATGGGTGCTTTGCTGCTGCCTCATACAGACACTCAAACTTCGGCATCAGATTTGATCTAAATATGTTGAAGACTTGGCTGTAAAATAAAAATACCACAGTATTACATGAGTGAATAAGCACAATGTCTTCTGTATTCTGTACCATATATTCAAATCATTCAGATCATATATTTTACAGGAATGTTTTACCTGAGATCAGGCTGTGTATCCACTTTTGACTGAACTATAAAAAAAAGATTAAAGTGAATCCTTTGAATTTTTCATTTATGACTAAGGCACTCACTGTATGATTTTTCTTTTACAAAAATTGTGGATTTTAGAGTGTTTTCACAGATGTGTCTCTTTATTAGAGCTGGGACAATACTATTGATGCATAACGATTTGTGGATAATTCCTGATATTTTCCAAATGCATCGCAAATCGATTCTGAGCTTAGGTTTTAACAGCAGATGGCGTTCTAGGCTGTTTTTTTTAAACGCATGCTCAAATGCTCACGAAGAAGATCACTCGTGCATTCTGAAAATGTATTTGCACCTCAGAATGCTTTAAAGATGCAAGATTAATGTAAACAGCCCACTGCAAACACCCCTGTAATTCGCTTCAACCTTTTCGAACTTTATGAATGATTATTTTATAGAAGGTTCAAGTGGTGTGTGTAAGGAATTGGAAGGAAGCAGAGTACGGCTGTTTCTAAAGCATGCAGTGCCACCTGCTGTTGAAAACTAAGCTAAGAATCGATTCGAGAGAAAATTGCGATACATATGGAAAATATCAGAATCGATCCAGAATCTTTTCTTGATTTACATTGCATTGATGTATTGTCCCAGCCCTACTCTTTATGTGAGCAATGCTATATGTGGTAAAACATGAGATAGAAACAAATAATACCTATAAACAATTTACTACAATTTCCAATATTTTGTATAAAATACTACAGATACTATTCTGATAAGCTAAAATGACATACTATGAAACATATTTTAATGTAAATGTTATATCTGGGATCAGTCTGTGTATCTCCAGCCTTAAAATCTAATGGCTGATCCATAGACTCATCACTCTTCATTGACACACAGCTAGACTCTGGTTCTGATGTCTTCTGATGAACTCAACTATAAGAGAACAGATTTAATACCCTATGATGATAATCACTTTATTATAAGGTCTTTAAAAAGTTTTTTTTTTTCATTAAAAAAAAAAGTTACGAGGCGGCTGGTCTTGTTTTTAATAAAATCCTCATTTTTAACTTAAAACATCTTCTTGCCATCTTTTATATTTTAAATGTAATTTAACAGTGTGAATTCAAAGTACCAGCATCCTGGACATAAATCTTTATCTCTGGATGTCATCCATGATGAAGCTGAACAGCTGAAACAGAATCTGATCTCCACCACTGACACTGGATGGAAATGACAAACACAATAATTCAGCTGAACTGATCCTGAGAGATCGAGAAACAGGATCATGAGATGCTGGCGTTCTCTCAAATACACAATGTTAGTCATGTTAAAACAAATGCTAAAATAAACCACAGACAACATGAAACACCAATGGAATGACATTAATTTGTTTAAAATGAAAAACATAAAACAAATACGCCTTTCAGAGTAAATATTACTGTGGAGACAGTAGTGATGATCACTTTTGAAATGCGCTTCCTGATGCTTCAAAACCTTTGCTTTTAGGCTAGAGCAGTGCTTATTAAACCGGTCCGGGGGACCCATAACCACTGTGTGTGTGTGTGTGTGTGTGTGTGTGTGTGTGAGAGAGAGAGAGAGAGAGAGAGAGAGAGAGAGAGAGAGAGAGAGAGAGAGAGAGAGAGAGAGAGAGAGAGAGAGATTTGAAATTTGTGAACACAGAGCAGGATAGAGTACAAGGGAAAAGAAACAGTCAATGACTGTGTAACATCAGATTGAAAGAGATGCATCAGAAGAAGGGAGACAGATGGCATCAAATACAGCATTTTACATTACAGTATGCCATGTGATACTGTAAACAAAGGCATTACCATGGTAGAGACTGCCACATTACTGTAATTCACACTTTATCTGTAAAGATCAACTACAGTATAGATTTAGTCATATGGTGCAGTGAGAACACTCACTGAATTGGCAGCAAACTGTTCTAGCACAAAACCTCATGACTGTGTCATACTTCACAACTTTTAATAACACACTGAATAGATACTATTACAAACATTATGGATTTTATGTCAGTTATGTAATTTAGGTAATGTAAGTGTATTTTATAAAGTGGCATCTGTAGCCTGTGTAACTGTAATTATTTCAGCAACAAGTGTGATTTGAAACATGTATCTTGCATTGTTTGCTGTTGAATGAACTGATTGTTAAAAGTACTAAACTGAAAGAAGAACATACTGTTGTGTTTCAGTGATTAAACCAAATGTTCTCATTAAATATCACAATGATCTTGTGTTTTGAAACAGTGATTATGTAGAATGAAAATGTGTACAACCAGAATGAAAGCATGAGATCAAGTTTTGAAAGAATGACAAGCTGTGTTACAAGTGTGATCAGTTTAGAGTTTTGTACTAAGAGTTTTGAAAATATACACCTTACTTGTGAAAATAGTACCAAAGTGAATAATAATAATAAAAATAAAAAAAACTGTAAATCCAGTCTTGCAGCAGGCTCTTTTGCCACTCAGTCCAGCTGAGGGAGCAAAAGAGGAAAGTGACGTTAATGCATTACCCTCTATTCTTGAGTCTTCAATAATTCTGTGAATTTATAAGCAGTATATGTATGATAAATGATATAAGCATGTAAATTATCATAACCTGGTATATAACAGTATGTGCAGATAACATTGTATAAATCATTGTAATATCATATCAACAAGTGACTCAAGCAAATGACAGAACTGACCTTTACACATCAAAGATACTTGATTCTCACACAGACATGATGTATTGTTTTCTGTTTTTTTAAATTTTCACATTTATCCTCCTTAAACTGATTCTAAGTTCTTAATATGTTCATTTTAGATCAGATGGAAGTGATGGAACAAAGACACAATCTAAACGAAGTAAAGAAACACTGTGACTTCAAAAAGAACAAAAGCCAAAAAGCTGCACACCTGCTCATAGTGTGGAAAGAGTTTCACACAAAAAGGAAACCTTAACGCACACATAAGAATTCACACTGGAGAGAAACCATATACATGCACTCAGTGTGAAAAGAGTTTTCCTCAAAGATCAGGTCTCAGGAATCATCTGCTCAATCACTCTGGAGAAAAACCATTTAACTGTGATCAGTGTGGTAAAAGTTTTAATTCATCTTCACATCTAAAATCACACCTGAAAGTTCATTCAGGTGAGAGGCTTTATGTGTTCACTCTGTGGAAAGTTTTTCACGGCTGGATAGTTGTAAACAGCACCAGAAAAAACATGAAGACATTGTGTATATTGTGAATGTGGGAAGAGCTTTACTAGAGCTGACAACCTGAAACGACACAAAATAATTCATACGGGAGAAAAACATTACAAGTGCTTTCAAGACTTTAACTCATTCTGCAAACCTTAAAGTACATGAGCGAGTTCATACTGAGAAGCCGTACTAGGCTACTGTACTCAGTGTGGGAAGAGTTTTAAACATTCAAAAAGCCTTCTCACTCATATGAAAAAATATTGTAAGTGAGCAACGTTCGTTTCATGTCAAATGCCTCACAAGTAAACTGTGTGACATAAAATATGAAGTTTTTCCTAAAAGCACAATATCATCTAGATTAATTTTGTTAATTTGGTGAAAAGTTTGGAAAACTAGAAAGACTTGAGAGTTGAAGCTTCAGTCAACAACTCTTACAGTGTAAATAAAGTAATTGTTGTGTTTTTATTTTCTGCTTAGCAGGTCTTACTTGAATAAGATATTTATGTCATTTACTTACTAATTGTACTATATTGTGTTCTAATTTTGTCTTGATTCATCATTATTAAATACATCCTGTTTGTGTTTAGTTTCATTTTCATGGGCTTTTAGGCCATGTACACACTGCAGCTAAATTCGGTTGTCAGTGCACCTTTTATTAGGCCTAGTGCTTAATCTTGTTCTGTATATGTGCACACAGTTCAGTAAAATACGGGAAATATACAGGTAATGACAACAGGATTTACCGAAATTCTATGCAGTGTGTACAGAACCGAACTGAACAACTAGTTGTTAATGATGTTTTTAAGTAAGCAATAAGGTACTCGAGGCTGTGCTGTATCGTAAATAAGTCACGGCTGAAGGGCATTGTTAGGCATGACGCGAAGCGGACCCCCATTAGCCGTGACTTATTCACGATACAGCACTAGCCTCGAGTACCTTATTGCTTTTATAAAACGGTTACCACACAATACAAATATTAAAGCCAAAAATATGTATCAATGCAACTTTCATGAAGTAAACTTTCACTAAAGCCTTCCTTCCGCCGGAAAAAATAGTCCCTGACCGTGAACAGCAACAGAAGTTACATTATTACGCCATTAGATGGCGGCAAAGACTGTCTTTATGAGTGTGTCACCCAGTAGCGAAGACTTTTACATTGAAAAGACTGAATTGTTGTGAACACGGTACAAGATGCAAATGACAAATGCTTTGACTAGCGCTGTCAGTCACGGGAAAACCCCTTAAAGTTTTCGTCAGCTGAAAACTTCTTGTAAACTTTTTTCAGGCCAGCCTATGTAATTATATATATATATATATATATATATATATATATATATATAGCCTATATATGTCTTGAAATGTGTTTTGATGCATGTTTCTATCTTTTATTTCCCCTATTCCATTGTATTTGTATGTTCTTGTTAAGCGCTTTGAGGTGCAACTTTTAAAGGCGCTATAAAACAAAATATATTATTATTATTATTATTATAAACTGGCTGGAGAAATTATCTGTAAAAAAAAAAAAAAAGTAGGCTAAGTCCTTCCACAGCAGAGCGATTAATATTTTTGAATAAAAATCTTATGTAACAAATGTGAGACATTGTGGCTTGATTTCTTTTATTAATCTTCATTTTTCATGACCAAAATAACCTAGTTATTCACAGTGAGAAGGGTTACATAACCAACATCATGTAGTTGTCAGACAGATGTTAAAAAGTCTCCACATTAACAAAAACACATTTTTTTTTTATTTTTTAAATGGCTTGTTGTCAAGGTTGTTTCAAATAACGTGCAATTGACCACTAGGTGTCACCGTGGAGACGGATGTCGGTTTGTTTCGAAGCCTCGACACAATACGGCACAATTGCTTCAACTGTTTCAGTGTTTCACGAAGCCTCGCTCTGCCCATCACTAATGTTTTCTTTCATCTCTGATAGACCACCATCTTCTCTTTAATTAATTAATTTATAAAAAAAAAAAAAAAAAAAAAAACCAACAACAACAACAACAAAAAACATGTATTATATATAGCCAAGTTTCATATTTAAGTTTCTTCTCGCACCAAATGCAAGCGTAGCTAAGAGCGGAAGGGCATGAACGGAAGCAACCATGCGCATAGTCGCAACGCCGCAGCTCACCGGCGCCATCTTGTGCACCTAGTTCAAGTAAAAAAAAAAAAAAAAAGGATAGAATCAAACTGCATTGCAGCAAAAATGACCTCATATCACTTCCTAGCGTCCAAACAGCGCTAGTAACAGTATGAAAATTGTGATGTCGAGTAAAGTCCAGTGCAGGGGTTCAACTCTGGCCCTCGAGGTTCACTTTCCTGCAGAGTTGCTCAACCTTCAACCCGAACCCGCATCTTCTTCTGGGGGATGGGCAAGATGGCGGACCGCAGCTCCGAGTCATCAGGTGAGTTCACTGTGTAGTTATGTAACCACGTTCAAGAGCTATTAGTTTCTGCAACCAAATAAATTACATGTTTGGAAATCTCTGTGAGCTATTTTAAATTAACCCGTCCAGCAAATATAACATATAATTTCATAAAACAACTGTAAGAGAATACAAACATGTGAACTTGAGCAAAGTTACGTGTTGGTAAGAATGCGCTGTGAATTCTCGTTGCGAATCAATGATAAAATGATATATTGTGAATACGCCATAACAATACGTTATAGGCTACGTAATTTGAACAGTCTAAAATTAACAACAGTCTGTAGAGGGAGAAAAATTCACCACACAGTCATTTCTTAAAAGTAAATAAATTATTTCATGAGTGTAGATCTTTTAGCGTAGGATTTCTCTCATTATGTCATTATGGGCTGCCCGAGACTGACACCTACAGACTGTTTTAACAAACGTTTATATAATTATAATTATTAAAACAAACATTTTTAATTCATATTTAATCATTATTGTCACACACACACACACATATATATATATATATATATATATTATATATATAGTAAAAAATAAATATAAATGTGTACAGATACATTTAATAGTTCATATATATTTAAGAACAGTCTGCATGTCTGAAGTGTCTTTCTCTGTCCATCTAGATGCTGTTTTCTTTGGTCATTATGTAGCAGACGTTGACATCAGTAATGACAGGTAAGTGACGCTGTACACTCTGCTGTTATATGTGTTTCCCTCAATGAAGAGAGCTTGAGAATTTCTACACACACAGACACGCTTCCTCTTCTAAACTCTTTGACAACCTATTCGTTGGACTGTCTGTTCATAACTGGTAGATCACGACCCTGAAAATGTGCTGCAGTTCGATATCATGTTCAAAACTGAGTGCTGAAACCAGTTTGAGAGTCAAAAACAGATCACTCTTTAAACGGCCTTCAGGAAATCAAGATCACTGACATTAAAGCGACAGTTCAGTCAAAAATGAATATTCTGTCATCATTTACTCACCTTCATGTCATTCCAAGCCTTTTGAAAAATGATTCAGCTGATTGTGTCCACATTTTGTGACTTAAAAAAATACAAACAAACATTTTTTTTCATAATATCTTCTTTAATTTTGGGTGAACGATCCGATTAAGGGCAATCATAATAATATATTGCCTTTTGTCATGATACGTAAAGATAAATTAAAACATAATCAGACATTAGAAATGAAACGCAGACAAATGACAAATTGAATAAAACATTTATTTTTATTATTTTCATTTTTCACACTTTTGCAACCATATTTTGAGAGATTTAAGATTCAATTGTTGTTTAGATTGAAAATACTAAAGTAGTGTTTGATAGTTTTATTTTTTCAGTATATTTCATATTTATTTTAGTAAGTCTTTGAAAAAATGTTAATAAAGCATTGTTACATATTTTGGATTCTTAATAAATGCATTTTAATAGGAACAGAAGTAAATACAGAGTCATTTCAGTACTTTTGCGATTATGCATAATTAAATATTTTAATCAACTTACTGTACTAGTTTTTATGTTTAACATGCAGATTTTGATTATTGAAGCACAAATAAGTGCATTACAGAGCTTCTGTTTTATTAAGCTTCAGTTTATGAAGTTCAGATTACTGTGATAGTGTTTACCTCTTATAAATAGTAATTATTGTATTTAAATAAATAAAATCATTTTCACTGCTCTAATTGCCAGTATTTACGTGATATTGTGCAAATCACACATACAAGCATTTAAGAAATTATATATTATATTATAATATATTATATTATATATTACAAAGGTAACACTTTACAAGAAGGTTCATTAGTTTACATTAGTTAACGTGAACTAATAATGAACTGCACTTCTACAGCATTTATTAATCTTTGTTCATGTTAATTTCAACATTTACTAATACATTATTAAAATCTAGAGTTGTATTTGTTAACATTAGTTAATGCACTCTAAAGTAACATGAACAAACAATGAACAGCTGTATTTTTATTAACTAACATTAACAAAGAATAACAAATACAGTAACAAAATGTATTGCTCATGGTTAGTTTATGTTAGTTAATTGTTAAGTGTTACCATATTATTATATATTATATTATATTATATTATGTTATTTTGTATTATTTATGATGTAATTACCAGTCCTCAAATTTGACTGGCTGAGTGCTGAAGAAAGAATGCAGACTTGTCGTACATCTTTACCAATATTAAACCAGACTCTGTTTCCTCTTTCTGTTCGAACAGTTGCTTCCATTGATCCATCTGCGAATCTGTAATTCTGATGTTGTTGCTGTTGTCACGATACTGTGATCTTCTGGCCAATCTGCTGCTGTCCAGAATCAGGTGGTTTGTCTTGGTCTGGCATCTCAGCTGAGACCTGTCCACTATGGGTGACCCTCAGTAGTTGTGAAGTAGCAGTGGCGTCGCTCTCAGCATCACTGATGCACACAAGCCCTCACAGCACGTCAAGCTGCAAACCGTGTGAGGGACCCTAACCTACCCTAACTTAACTCTGTAAAAGTAACCGCATATCCACCAACCACACAAACATCCTAACAACCATGTAGCAAAGCACGAGAAACCACTCTGAAGAGTCCAGCGACCGCACAGCAACACAATAACAACCGTTCAGAAAACCTTGGCAAACGCATGTGAACAACAAAACCACCCGAAACATCCCGACAACCACGTAGCAAAAGACTAAAATCTGTTTAAAACAACCGAGGAACCGCATATCAGTGCAATGACAGAAACATCCTGCAACACACAGCAATGTGCTAAAAATATACTTAATTTACTTAACTTAAACTAAAACTTTAAAAAACTGAAACTTATAAAACTATAAACGTACTCTATAACTATATACAGTATGTACATACGTCGCCCCGCTGTGATGACTCAGTGTCTGGGCTTCTTTCTCAGCGGTTCCTCCGGCAGCGGCTCTTCACTGATGTCCACATGAACACGAGGAGCAAAGCTTCTTCTGGATGTGGAGAAGCTCTCAGTGACGAGGACGCGTCCATCAGGCTGCTCTGTCTCCAGCAGTGAAGGGCGCTTGAGAGTCTCCCACAGGCGCTGCTTAATCTTCAGTCCCAGCTCAAGGCTGTAGGGACGGTGCCGACCATAGCGTGTCTTCATCATGGGCTCTGCCACAGAACGGTAAATGTCCTGGTAGCCCTGCATGCTGTAACCGTGGATGGAGACAGACTCTTCCTGTTGATACAGAGGAGCCGGACACACTTCCACCGAAGAGACTGAGGCTGCTGGACGGATGTCAGGAAGGACAGCTGCATTCTTCGGGTAGCGCTTGGTCACTTGCTCTTCCAATCCTTTGGGTCTTCGAGCTTTGGCAGAGATGCAGCTGTAAGTGTGATCCAACCTGCTTACAGCTGCCAGCCATGAAAGCTCACAGCGCTCTTGACTGGAAGAGACGCCCTCCACCCAGAATCCCCTCAGGTGTGTGGAAAGAGTCCTGGTTCTTCTCAGGCGACGCTGCTCCATGCTGATGACTGAAGAAACACTTCCCAAACTGATGAAACTTGTCAAATAGTAGAGTTGTAAAGAGTTTGTAGCGTGTGTGATCAGGCTTCAAGGCTTCAGGGACAGTTGTGTTGATTTCAAAAATCAACTCAAGCTGCTGGACTGACATAGAATGTTGAGGCTGATTTAAATGTAAACAACACTTGACATCAGCAGTAAGTCCATTAGAGCAGCATGAGCTCTATGTTACATGTACTATATGCTTCTCTGTCAACATTATCATCTTCATTTACAGTTATATATTCCTCATCTGTGTGTGTGTGTATGCAGTGGTGTCTGATAAGGCCAGCATCACTATTAGTTACTGCTCCATGGTTGTGGTTAATTAGTCAAAATATGTGTTGAATGAATCTTTTAAGTGAACGAATCATTCTTAGACTGACTCATATCTTTTGTTCACTGAAGTCTCTTTTGAAGTGCACAACTGTTTGGTGGCTTTTCCAAAATTTTGAGATATAACTGTTTTGTCAATATAGCACACCCCTAACTTAGTGTTAATTTTTATTTCTTCAGGTCTTAAAAAGGTCTTAAAAAGCCTTAAACTGACTTTAAAAAATGTGCAGCAACCCTATTAGATCTCCCTGAAAATCTTAGTGCTGTTTATTCCATTTCTATGGAGGATGGTGGTGGAAAAAAAAAATATGAGATGGGAGGAAATATTTATGTCAAATGCTTTTGTGTTTCCTCGCAAAAAACTTTTGCATTCCCCTAGAGTCTTTGCGTTCGCTCACAAGCATTGACATATATATATATATATATATGTATATATATTTTTTTTTTACACCCATCTCATATTTTTTCCACTACCATGTCCCTTTGTGGGCTCCGTACAATAGATCACAGATACAAATGTATTTATTTGTGCTATCGCTTGTAATTTGATTATTTGTTATTATTTTATTGTTGACTGTCTTAAAAAACATGTTTGAACTTTATATTAGTCAGGCTGGTAGTTTTTGTTGTTGTATTAAAATTGGAATCGAGAATTGTGAAATTTCACTAGTATGTAAAATGTTGATGTCAAAACCTTATTTATTAAAATACAAGATATTATGGGTCAAAAACCACCAATATAAAATCAATACAATAAAAAATATATTAATATAATCAATACAATAAAAAATATATTAATTTTAATGTTAGGTGTGATTAATCACAATTGCAGAAAAAAATGTGTGATTTAATTAGTTGTGTTTTTTTTTTTTTTGATTGACAGCACTATAATGCTTACAAATATTTTCTGAATATACTGTATATTCAGGGTAACGACAGCACACTGTAAATGTAATATTACAACTGCAAAGACAATGAAGAGAATACAAACATGAACTTGTGCAAAGTTACGTGCTGGTGAGAATGTGCTGTTAATTCTTATTGTAAATACGCCGTATTATCACGATAAACATATTTCGACCTGAATTATTATCGGTAGAAGATTATTATTTCATGAGCTGAGCTCTTTTAGTGTAGGATTTTAGTGTGCTGGAGACTGACACCTACAGACTGTTTCAACAAACATTTAAATAGTTATAATTACTAATATACACACACACACACACACACACACACATATATATATATATATATATATATATATATATACATATATACAGGTGCTGGTCATATAATTAGAATATCATCAAAAAGTTGATTTATTTCACTAATTCCATTCAAAAAGTGAAACTTGTATATTATATTCATTCATTACACGCAGACTGATATATTTCAAATGTTTATTTCTTTTAATTTTGATGATTATAACTGACAGCTAAGGAAAATCCCAAATTCAGTATCTCAGAAAATTAGAATATTACTTAAGACCAATACAAAGAAAGGATTTTTAGAAATCTTGGCCAACTGAAAAGTATGAACATGAAAAGTATGAGCATGTACAGCACTCAATACTTAGTTGGGGCTCCTTTTGCCTGAATTACTGCAGCAATGCAGCGTGGCATGGAGTCGATCAGTCTGTGGCACTGCTCAGGTGTTATAAGAGCCCAGGTTGCTCTGATAGTGGCCTTCAGCTCTTCTGCATTGTTGGGTCTGGCATATCGCATCTTCCTCTTCACAGTACCCCATAGATTTTCTATGGGGTTAAGGTCAGGCGAGTTTGCTGGCCAATTAAGAACAGGGATACCATGGTCCTTAAACCAGGTACTGGTAGCTTTGGCACAGTGTGCAGGTGCCAAGTCCTGTTGAAAAATGAAATCTGCATCTCCATAAAGTTGGTCAGCAGCAGGAAGCATGAAGTGCTCTAAAACTTCCTGGTATACGGCTGCGTTGACCTTGGACCTCAGAAAACACAGTGGACCAACACCAGCAGATGCCATGGCACCCCAAACCATCACTGACTGTGGAAACTTTACACTGGACCTCAAGCAACGTGGATTGTGTGCCTCTCCTCTCTTCCTCCAGACTCTGGGACCCTGATTTCCAAAGGAAATGCAAAATTTACTTTCATCAGAGAACATAACTTTGGACCACTCAGCAGCAGTCCAGTCCTTTTTGTCTTTAGCCCAGGCGAGACGCTTCTGACGCTGTCTGTTGTTCAAGAGTGGCTTGACACAAGGAATGCAACAGCTGAAACCCATGTCTTGTATACGTCTGTGCGTAGTGGTTCTTGAAGCACTGACTCCAGCTGCAGTCCACTCTTTGTGAATCTCCCCCACATTTTTGAATGGGTTTTGTTTCACAATCCTCTCCAGGGTGCGGTTATCCCTATTGCTTGTACACTTTTTTTCTACCACATCTTTTCCTTCCCTTCGCCTCTCTATTAATGTGCTTGGACACAGAGCTCTGTGAACAGCCAGCCTCTTTTGCAATGACCTTTTGTGTCTTGCCCTCCTTGTGCAAGGTGTCAATGGTTGTCTTTTGGACAACTGTCAAGTCAGCAGTCTTCCCCATGATTGTGTAACCTACAGAACTAGACTGAGAGACCATTTAAAGGCCTTTGCAGGTGTTTTGAGTTAATTAGCTGATTAGAGTGTGGCACCAGGTGTCTTCAATATTGAACCTTTTCACAATATTCTAATTTTCTGAGATACTGAATTTGGGATTTTCCTTAGTTGTCAGTTATAATCATCAAAATTAAAAGAAATAAACATTTGAAATATATCAGTCTGTGTGTAATGAATGAATATAATATACAAGTTTCACTTTTTGAATGGAATTAGTGAAATAAATCAACTTTTTGATGATATTCTAATTATATGACCAGCACCTGTGTGTGTGTGTGTGTGTATGTATATGTATGTGTGTATATATATATATATATATATATATATATATATATATATATATATATAAAATACATATAATGTGTGTGTACAGTGTATATATACAGTGCCCTCCACAAATATTGGCACCCTTGGTAAATATGAGCAAAGGTGGCTGTGAAAATAAATCTGCATTATTTATCCTTTTGATCTTTCATTAAAAAAATTCACAAAATTCGAACCTTTCATTTAAGTAAAACAATTGAAAATGGGGGGGAAAGCTCATTATGAAATAAATGTTTTTCTCTAGTTCATGTTGGCCACAATTATTGGCACCCAATTATTGCAACATCTGTTTGCCAAGATAACAGCTCTGAGTCTTCACCTATAATGCCTGATGAGTTTGGAGAACACCTGACAAGAGATCAGAGATCATTCCTTCATGCAGAATCTCTCCAGATCCTTCAGATTCCCAGCTCCATGTTGGTGCTTCTTCTCTTCAGTTCACTCCACTCATTTTCTTTAGGATTCAGGTCAGGGGACTGGGACGACCATGGCAGAAGCTTTATTTTGTGCTCAGTGACACATTTTTGTGTTGGTTTTGATCTTTGTTTTAGATCACTGTCCTGATGGAAGATCCAACCATGGCCCATTATAGGATTTCTAGCAGAAGTGGTTGGGTTTTGATTTTTATCTGTTAGTATTTGATAGAATCCATGATACCAAGTATCTGAACAAGATGTCCATGTCCTCCAGCGGAAAAATAGGCCTACAACATTAAAGATCCAGCAGTATATTTAACCATGGGCATGGGGTACTTTTTATCCATGTGTGAACCAAACCCATCTGGTGGGTTTGCTGCCAAAAAGCTGACCATAGAAGCCAGGCCTGTTTGAAGTTCCAGTCTTGTCTGACAGCTGAATATGCAAGAGTTTGTTTTTGGATGAATGAGGAGGATTTTTCTTGAAACCCTCCCGAAAAACTTGTGGGGAAGTAGGTGCTGTTTTGATATATATATATATATATATTTTTTTTTTTTTTTTTTAGGCTTTCTGAGAGACTCAAGACTCAACTAATCTCTGCAATTCTCCAGCTGTGATCCTTGGAGAGTCTTTGTCCACTCAAACTTTCCTCCTCACCGCGCATTAGGACGATTTAGACATGTCCTCTTCCAGGCAGATTTGTAACATCTTTAGTTAATTAGAACTTCTTAATTATTGCCCTGATGGTGGAAATGGGGATTTTCAATGCTTTAGCTATTTTCTTACAGCCACTTTCTATTTTGTGAAGCTCAACAATCTTTTGCTGCACATCAGAACTATATTCTTTGGTTTTACTCATTGTGATGAATGATTAAGGGAATTTGGCCTTTGTGTTTCCTCATGTTTATACTCCTGTGGAACAGGAAGTCATGGCTGGACAATTTCATGTTCATGATCACCCTGGTGTGCTAAATAAATGTAAATATGAATGGGAATATACTTCAGAGATATTTTACTTATAAGAATTTCTACGGGTGCCAATAATTGTGGGCAACATGTATTGGAGAAAAACATTTATTTCATAATGTGAGTTTCCCCCCACTTTCAATTGTTTTACTTCAATGAAAGGTTAGAATTTTGTGAATGTTTTTAATGAAAGATCAAAAGGATAAACAATGCAGATTTATTTTCACAGCCACCTTTGCTCATATTTACTAAGGGTGCCAATATTTGTGGAGGGTACTGTGTGTATGTGTATGTGTGTGTGTGTGTGTGTATATACATATATATGTATATATGTATATATATATATATATATATATATATATATTTATTAGTGTTATATATTTAGTATTTTTAAGTAGTATACAAATAATATAATTAAAATTTAATTTTGTGTAGTGTATGTATAAGATTGAAGTGGCTTTATTGTCATGGTAAAAAAATAAATGTATAAATATATAAATGTGTACAGATACATTTAATAGTGCATATATATTTAAGTACAGTCTGATCATGTCTGAAGTGTCTTTCTCTGTCCATCTAGATGCTGTTTTCTTTGGTCATTCTGTAGCAGACATTGACATCAGTAATGACAGGTAAGTGACGCTGTACACTCTGCTGTTATAGATGTTTCCCTCAATGAAGAGAATTTGATGATTTCTACACACACAGACATGTTTCCTCTTCTGAACTCTTTGACAACCTATTCATTGGACTGTCTGTTCATAACTGGTAGATCACGACCCTGAAAATGGGCTGCATGTTGTTCAAAACTGAGTGCTGAATCCAGTTTGAGAGTCAAAAACAGATCACTCTTTAAACGGTGTCTGTTAAGGCCAGCATCACTATTAGGAACTGCTCCATGTTTGTGGTTAATTAGTCAAAATGTGTTGAATGAATCTTTTAAGTGAACGAATCATTCTTACACTGACTCATATCTTTTGTTCACTGAAGTCTCTTTTGAAGTGCACAACTGTTTGGTGGCTTTTCCTGCCTCCACAGACTGACTATAGCACAAGCCGGTAGCATTCGAGTGTGGCCTGTGAAAGAGCATTTCATTGCTTGTGAATCTACTGAACAAATCTTTACTGGTGTCTGAATGAATCTTGTTTGTGAATAAATATACATATGCACATACATATTGTTGTTCTCATTTTTATTACTTTTTTATGCTTTTGTTGTCCCTTTTTCTAGCTTTGTAAATGTCTAGTAAATGAGAAGATTTGTTTGTTTTTGCTTTATTTGGTCATTTTTAATAATGTTTTTAACCCACGTCTTGATTTTGTAATTGCAGACGCCAGTGACGAAAAGAAACTTGAGCTTGTGAACAAGAAACATGGAGAGGCTGAAAAGAAGAAAAGAAAGACATAAAATGTAGGTTCTGGCAAGATTTATATAGTGATTTCATTCATTAATGTCATTTGACTGCTCACTTGATTATTTTATTAATAGATAAAATAAATCAATAAATAATCTTATTTATTTATTTATTTATTTTAATGTGTGCAAGGATATATTCTTAACACGGAGTATTGAAAACAGTAAAAATGGCTAGTTTGGGTTCGTCCTGATGGAGGTGACAACTGTATTTACCGCCACACTCTTCATGTGTGTTTCTGAAGATAGAAGAAAAGAATGAGGAGGAGGATTTGATAGAGACTGAGGTGAGAAGGAAGAGAAAAGAGACTATTAAGATGAGTGTCATAGAACATGATTGTAAAAGAAACAATGTCATTGTATTAAAACTGTTATTGATTTCTTAAAACTGTTGTAATGATCAGCTGTTATCGTTGTAGCAAATGTCACTTGAATTACTCTGGAAACATTTTTGGCCTGGAAGAAAAAGAAAAGGCAAGAGAGACTGTCTACAGCAGAGACATGGATAGAAAGAAAGCTGACAGGTGCTTCAGGTGAGTAAAAATCATGGCATTGATATTCCTCCTTGATGTATCTGGTTTATGATTTAGTTTGAAGCGCTGAATATAAAGCACGTCTCATGTTTAAGACAACTTGGATCATGCCCTTATCCTGCAGCAGCACACTCTGTGTCCTTCGTAATTTTTCAGATGTGTTAGCATCATCAGAGTACATCAATATAAACTATATTGTCCATCCTAGTGAGAAAATCAGAGTTTGAAGTTACTTTCCTCACACAGAATTTTCACACGTGCAGCTGTTAAAACAACACTGTATAAGCTTGGTACACATGCATACCGAACCGAAAGACCCATTCTGAAAAATTTCAGTATGCGAATACATGTACCGTTACATCCCTGAATATAGAAGAGAATATAATGTATAGAAAAGAATATACACAAATAAAAAGTGTAGGGCTTGCAGTGCTAGTGGATGTGACTTTTATTTACGTGTCTACAAGCAATTACAGGTCCACACGCACGTTTAGGCACAATTAGGGACTGTTCACACAGAATGCATTTTAACATTCGACTGCACTGCTTTTCCATTGTGTTTTACAGTTTTGCGTCTTTTGCAGCGTCTAGTGCAAGACACAGACTAAACTCAGAACTGAAGATAAAACAAGGTAAACTTTTAAAAAAACGCATCTCCACACCTTGCATTCGTTCCATTGCCCTGCGTCTCACATTTTCAGCTGCAAAAAAGAGTTCTCTGTAAATGTTCCCTAACACATACTATATCGCCTGTACACATTACGGTTAAATAAAAATTTGTCTTTATAAATTTTGGGCAAAATTGTCAAAATGACAGTTTTTGGCGAGTATCCTCGTGAGCACAGTTTTAAATGATTGAAAATCGAATGTGTGTCAGATTCAGGTCATGTGGGTCAGATCTTAAAGTGACGGCAGCCTAATAAACCTGCTGCAGTCAAAAGGGGAAAAAAAAGATAAAATCACGCACTGCTCTTGACTGAATAACTTTTGTAGCTTTAGTAAGGATTAATCTATATTTAATTTATACAGTGAAGACTATGCAGTGTTAATTTTTGATTTCTTTATTCAATTTTTGCAGTATTTCTTACCTGAATTCTGTTAAACCTACCTGAAATTCTTAAAGTGCTGTTTTATTCCATTTGTACGGAGGATGGTGGTGGGGGGGAAAAAAAAAAAAAAAAAAGAAAAAAAATGACATGGGAGGAAAAATTTTTCAAATGCTTTTGTTTTTCCTCACAAAAAAAATCTTTGCATTCCCCTATAAACTTTGCGTTCGCTCACAAACCTTTTTAAAAAAAAAAATTCTTTTTTTTTGGTTGAGGAACACAAAAGCATTGACATATTTCTTTTTCCTTTCATCTCATATTTTTTTCCACAACCATGTCACCATGCATTTGGGGGCTCCATACATTTGTATCTGTGATCTATTGTACTTATTTGTGCTATCGCTTGTAATTATTTGTTATTTGGTCAGATCTTAAAGTGACAGCAGCCCACTGGTGTAGTGCAGGGTATACACAGGTATACGGCATATACCCACTTTTTTTATCAGTTGGCATTGCATATACCCACTTCTAAATCCCCTCTGATGCGCATCATTCAGTAGTGTCCTGCATTACAATCATGACAGCCCAGCACATAAGTAGCTAATCCAATCGCATTTTATTAAATGGATAACTGAAAACGGGTAAAGCAGCGGAACGTGGGTGGAGGTGCCTGGTTGCTGAAACCATGCCTGCCAAGCTCGATGTGAATGTCAAGTTGTCTAATATATGGATGGAAGATATTGGCGGTTAATTTGAACCGAACTTTTACATTCCAGCTTACTATTGAGGTAAGTTTACCTGAAACTACACAACAAAACTTGAAATAACTTTTTGTTATTGATATTATACCACACAAGGTTTAAAACGCTGCAGTACTTTTAATACGTGGTAACGTTCCTTTGCAACACTAGATGACTTGCAGAAACGTTAACAGTTGTCATGAATCAGAATTAACGTTATTAACTTAACTTGCATCTCAAACAAATAATTTGAAGCAAATCAATTAAAATCAATTAACCCGAATTTATGAGTGTGTATTTGGATGTCACCTGTTTATAACGTTAACGTTCCTTGTCATAACGTTAAAAAGCTAGGGTTAGATTCATATTAGCTAGTTACAAATGTTATTACCACTTTACGTTAGTTAGCGTATTAACGGCTTACGTTAAATATTGTAATTCCCCACACTATGTTGATTCACTGCTATCCAGTGCTTTGTGAGATCGTCTTGAATATGACTTTTGAGAAGGAAATGCACTTTATATTTTTTACAAGATGTTTATTTTCTTTTAGTGACCCCAGTTGAGGTCATTATAGCCACGAGTTTTGACACATCCACCACATCTGCGCACAGCTTAAACTGTAAGTACTAGTCTTGGCTACTGGACATTTGACAGCTGATATTACAATGTCCTTCTTAAAAGGACAACAAAAAATTAGACTGTCATCTATATTTTGAGGTGTTGCTAGCTTGATCTATGTTCTCCCACATGTGACAGCACTGTCAATATAAAAAACTGAGCTACCTTTCATAGTTAAATTCTTAATTTTCATTACCTAAAGCATTTAATAAACTATGGAATTTTCCTTCCATAGACAGTAATAAATTAAATAGATTGTCTTACACCATTGTTTGAGCACTTTTTATGGCATACATTGATTTTTTGTTTCATTGCTTTATGAAGTTAATTTAGAATAATGTCTTGATTATTTTTGAGTGTGATAAATAAATGATTTTTTTCCGCTTTAAAGGGATAGTTCATCCAAAAATGAAAATTCTGTCATTACTCACCCTCAAGTTGTTCCAAACCTGTATGAATTTTTTTGTTCTGCTGAACTCTCGGCAGCCATCAGGGTTCCTATGCAGTTTGGAAAAGTATGGAAAAGTATGGAATTTGATTTGAGTAATTTCCAGGTCTGGAAAAGTATGGAAAAAAAGAAATCTGAGTATGGAAAAATATTTGTGTTTCCAGACTATTGGCTCTATTCAGTTTTCTAATTTATCATACCTGCAAACTATTCACTTTTTGGCGAAATTAGCCGTTTTGAATCAAAATATGTTATTTATGTGAATCGTTTAGATCTGGAGTTTTTTTTTTTGTGTGGAGTGTGTGTGTGTGTGAAAAGATTCTCACAAGAATCAAAAATGGGCTACTTTCCCATAGACTGGTGTGAGTCGCGATCTTTCTTGGTGCTCTGTGGCGTGACAAATCGCTGTAGCGCTCGTGAACCAACCATCTCTTCCGCTTTACTAGTTACAACACAAAATAAACATAATTGAACATCTGAAGGTATGTTGAAAGATATAGTACAACTTACCGAAATCTGTATCATGTCACATGCAATCGATCAATCAGTGTTTCAACCGCAGAAAGGCGTCAATAAAACAGCTTGTAAAAATGCTGTTTAGCCTACCTCAGAAAAGCCTTTCAATGTCCAAAAACTCATTATTCAGCTACAAAAATGAACTTCGAGAGGAGCATTTTGCTAAATATATGCACTATAGGCTATTGCATATTCATTGTATTTGTACTTAACATGTGCTTTGATATTGAATGTACGTTTTATGACAGCCACCATTTAAATGTTTAGGCCTACATAAAAAAAAAAATTAAAAAAAGAGTAGAAAAATAATTGTCATTAAAAATGTATTATAACGTTATTATAAAAACTTCCTTATGTGTAATTTAGCCTATATCTAAGTAGCTTACAAATCAATTTTAACCTAATATTATAATGATGTACCAGCTGGGGTTCCCTGTATAGTTTACAGCATCAGTTGAGATTTTTTTCTTTGAGGAAATTTGCCATGTACTGTACCTGATAGGCCCCAAATTAATCAATACTGAATCAAAGGTAATCAAATCAAAATCAAATCGCAAGCTTCTGAATCAAAATCGCATTCAATTGTGAAATTTGTCAATGCTCAGCCCTAGTGCCAATTTATTTTTTTATTTTTTTTTATTTATTTTTTACTTGAAGCAAATGTTGTTTTTTCATTTATGTTCTTGTCAGAGTGCACCAGAATGCTTCGTTTACATGTTAAAATCACAAAAATCTTCTCCTCGGGGACAATGCCCCCAGACCCCCCTACAACTATTTAGTTCCTACACGTCACCTTTTTCACCTTTCTTCACTTTGCAGATATGTTTATAAAGTTATGAATTTCTAAAATATTAGGGAAACTGTCATACTGCGCTTGTGTAGACTACTCGTACTCGTACCAACAACAGAGCAAACAATGACCAGAATGGATAAATCACAGAAGGATGTAAATAAAGTAAATGTATCGAATTAATAGACAAATTAAATATTTACGTCTATGTAGCGAGTGGTATGGTCAGAAAGGGAAACAAACTAAGTCACTACGCCACCCTGTTAAACAGGGAATATATTAGCAGATAAAATATATATATATATATATATATATATATATATATATCTATCTATCTATAATATATATATTAGTAGATTAATCCCCAACAAAAGTCACACAGGTACGTGGTTTTAAGAAGAGAAGGGCCTAGACGTGAATACTAAATACAAAACTTTATTTCAACAATCAAACACTAATTTAAAAATCACTAAAAGACTGTAGGACCCGGACTACAAACATGAAGCAGAGAAAACATAGAAAAGCAGACCAAGGCTTACCAATGGCAGAAATCGTTTGGAAGGAGGTCTGGAAATTTGAGTATGGAAAAGTATGAAATTTTGAAATGGAAAATGTGTAGGAACCCTGAGCCATTGACTACCATAGTATTTTTTTTTTCCTACACACAAATAAATTCATACAGGTTTGAAACAACTTGAGGTCGAGTAAATGATGACAGAATTTTCATTTTTTGGTGAACTATCCCTTTAAGTAAAGAAATAGAGCTGAACTGTAACTTCAGATATGGGGTGATTTAATCAGTAGTGTTCTAGTGGATGTGTGTGGAAAACATAGGATAAGGTGGAGTACAAGTTAAACAAAAGGCTAAGCAAATTAATAGGGTGACGACAGAAGATAAAGAGCTATGATGGAAGCTGGCATCAGAACGCTTCACATCTGAAGGCTGGATACTGCAATCAGCTCCTCTGGTACATCAACAGACAAAATGGGTATTGTTACTGACAAAGCACACACACAAGCATGCCCTACATGAAAAAAATGACAAGGTTAAAAAAAAATACTGGTAGAATTAGTATTAGTAATATGGCCTGTCTTGGTTAAAAGCCCACTCACCACGACAAGGTGCAGGCCAGGAGTGGGAACATATAACACGGTACAAACATACAAGACACTACAAAACCACGGGACAAGACATGAAAGAAATAGAGAACATACAATCGATACAACACTGGTAAAGCAATATAAAATAGCAGATGTATCTTCCATCATCATGACATTGCTCTGTTTGGCAGCAAGGCTGTTGGCACTACTCCCATTGTCTACATATGCAACGCCCTCATTACTATTTACAGCAGAAATAGGGATGCCACTTACCACCTCATTAAAACTTACCAAGCGTCTTCTTTTTGGCTGTTGTTCTTCACCCTTGGAGAAAGAGAAAACGGTACCTTTTTGTCCTTCAGGCATGTCCTTCCCTAATAAAAATTACAAGAAACAAAAAAATATGACAGAGTAAATGGCTGTTGTTCATAACAGAGATGTATGTGTTTATGTTTCATTATTCGGTCTATCACTAGTATGAATATACAGATTACATATCAAAATTATTATTGCTGTTAAAAGAATATGCAACTGTTCTCAGTAACTGTCACTATGGAATCATGCTGAGTTCTGCTGTGTCACGTGGAGGATAATTTTGTGAACAGGAATTTCGCAGAGATAATTTTTTTTTTTTTTTTTGGTAACACTTCTTTACAATAAGGTTCATTAGTTAAAGATTAGTTAATGTATCAACTAACATGAACTAACCGCAATACATTTGTTACTTTATTTTCTAATCTTTGTTAACAATAGTTAATGAAAATACAGCTATTCATTGTTTGTTCATGTTAGTTCACAGTGCATTAATGTTAACAAGATTTTAATAATGTATTGGTAAATGATGAAATTAATATTAACAAAGATTAATAAATGCTGTATAAGTGCAGTTCATTATTAGTTCATGTTAACTAATGTAGTTAACTAATGAACCTTATTGTAAAGTGTTACCTTTATGAAGTGAAGTGAAGTGAAGTGACATGTGGCCAAGTATGGTGACCCATACTAGGAATTTGTGCTCTGCATTTAACCCATCCAAGTGTACACACATAGCAGTGAACACACACACACGGTGAACACACACCCGGAGCAGTGGGCAGCCATTGCTGTGACGCCCGGGGAGCAGTTAGGGGTACGGTGCCTTGCTCAAGGGTCTCACCTCAGTCGTGGTATTGAGGGTGGAGAGGGTGCTGGACATTCACTCCCCTCACCGACAATCCCTGCCGGACCTGAGACTCGAGCCCATGACCTTTGGGTTACAAGTCCGACTCTCTATCCATTAGGCCACGACTGCCCCCATTATTAGTTGGTATTTGCATTAAATGCACTAAAAATGTAAAGGTTGGCAAAAAGTGGTCATGTTGCTTGATTGGTCAAATCTTCATTTGGATTTTTTGCATCTGCGAAACACTAAACTTCACTGGTGTGTCACTAATTTCACATTAACAGTGACCTAATCAAATATTTCGTAATATAATGTAAATTAATGTATGACAGTCAATACTTCACCAATTTCAACCAATATGTTGCTTGACTCTTTGTAAGGTATGAAACAGTCCTGTTAGTCAGCTGCAAATATGGCTTGACCCCAAAAAAATTCTAACAAAAGGTTTCTCAGTGGTTTACTGTAGTATCAGATGTACTTAAAAACATACTAAAAGTTTACCAAAGTTTGACTCCAAGAAAGGCCCCATTTTCAAAATGGCGGCCGTCAGGTCCTTAAAATGACCATTACTCCTTTGTATTCTTCCTAGACCAGGAATACTGGTGCCTGATACATGTTTTGGCCATGTAATATTCTAATTAGCATATTTGCATGATAGATAAGTGATTACAAGTACAATCATATATTAAAGCAATTGGTTACAAGCATATTTATGTGAAAAATACGTACAATTTCCCTTAAGTAATTGCATATTTCTCCTTTCTCATATCGTTTTGCCTAGTGTTGATGGTTTCTGTGGTTCATAACCATTCTTTTGATTCCAATAAAGAATAAATTCATTAGAACTGTGGGGTATTGTAAAATTAGTCAAAACAGGGCTGCCACGTGAAGGCTCAGTACCGCTAACCCCTTTTATTTATTTATATTTTTTTTTAATATATATTTTTATATTTTTTATAATGTGTTTTTTTTTTTTTTTTTGCCTTTTTGTTTTTTATATATTTTTTAATACTTTTCTTATTTATACATATCTTTTTCTATTTTCTTCAGTTGATTCCTCTTATTCTGGTTTATTTTTTATACGTTTTTGCACTGTGACCTTCACTAGATTTACCATTAGTCGTCACACTCTTCCTCCCATAGAGGTTGATTATAGTGATTCTCACATTTCCCAACTTGACATGGTCCACAAGCAGGCATGCATGGTAGTCCATATGCCCTGCAACTGCACCATTGTGTTCGGCAGGCAGTTGTGCAATTACAGTGGATCATCTGCAGGAGGCTTTCTGGGGCAGCAGTCTTACAGGTCATAACTGGCAGGAACCGGTTGTCCACCAGTTTCCATCCCCAATCCACTGTGTTCATGTCCCCTTCCTTTCCAATCCACACCATGATCTGGAAGTAAACTCTTTGGCAGTGGTATTTGGTTGAGGACTACATTCTGGGGTAACAAATGATTTGGCGGTAACGATTTTCTTGCTAAAAAGGTTGTAGCGCAAAGAGGCAAGTGAATCAGTACTATCCACCAGGAATTGTGACTGATACATATGATGTGCTGCACTGCAAGGCCAAGTTGTAATGGAGCTACCACAGCACATGGTCATGCTGCCTGGACAATTGCCTGTCCAATTCCTGCAACCTTTCGGCTTGTCTCCTTACCCACAAAAAGACCATTCAAAAGTGTATGGAGAGTCTCAGGATCAAACGAAAGGGCTGAATCAAGCTCAAGTGACTTTGTGCTCAGATACTGATCTGTAACGGACGGGACATTGGTCTTGATATCACTTTTGATCAATCGCACAGCTGTTTGAATGATCGCTTGTTTCTGGGATTCCTCATCCTTTTCTTGTTCGCTGAAATAAGATCGTAGTATTTGTGATGTCTTCTCTCTCATTGTCACTATGTCATGGAGGCCTTCCCCTTCAGTGAAATGTACATTGTCCTGGTACTGTTCTTCAATTTTCTCTTGAGGTATAGATTTCCATATGGTTCAGAATCTGGGTTTGTCAGAGATTCCTTCATTTTGTCTCGAAGATGTGTAATTGAGGTAAGAGCAAACTTTCATGAATGCCTGCTCCTGATCTTCATTTTTAGGCCGGCCAGACTTTCTGCACTTTGCCTCTGGGTCTTTCTGGAACTGTATCAGTATGTTTTATCTGTTACGAAAACTACTACTGCATAAGTGGTGGTAAACACAGTCTGCAGCATGTAGATCACGGCCATAATACTCGATCCTGCCTTTTACAGTGAAAGCCTATTGATCTGCACGATTGTCACAACACTCAAGAATGGACTCTGCGAGCGTATCAGTCTTAACACTACTTGTGTCTTTACTTGCATGTGTTATCGTAGTCCCACAGAAAAGACAATCGGTTTGGCTGTTGAAAGGACCAGTTGCTACTCTGGCACTTCTTTTTGGTGGCTCAGCTTTATTCTCTTGTTGGATTTTAATGTCTTTTTTATTTATGTACTTCTGTCGACATTTTGAGTGTACTATTTCACCAGCAGAAATGTGTACGTCGTCGCCTCTTTGTACACTTGCATTGTTGATTCCATCAGCTCGCTTCTGATGAACCTCAACCACAACAGAGCCATCTCTTAAGTTTTTACAGCAAATGGGGTTAAGTTTCTTGGTTTACAACAACATGACTCATGGTCAAAATTGCATTTGGAGTGTACTTTTTACATTCACATTGTTGGCCTTTTTCATGTGTTAGAAATCTGGGTGGGGGGTGGGTGGTTTAAGTAGTCAAGGATGAATTTTGTTTGAGAAAAATGGTATACATTGTGCTGCCAACAACATTTCAATGAGGCAAGCAATATCAAATGTCAGTATTCTCTTCCACCATCTTCTGAATTGCTGAAAATTGTGAATTTAGTTTTGTTGGGTTTAGTATAATGCCACCTTTATACTCAAAAACATGTAAAGAGGATGCATTACATATGTATTACCTTATTCAAATTGAAATGAGTGACCATTTTAGAGGGTTCACACACAGGCCTCTGTTCGGGCTAATTCAGAGTTGTTTATGATCAAAGTTATACAACTCCAATTTAAGTTACTTTTGGGTGCAATAACTTTTACATTGAATGTCAAGTCTGTGTTTTAGCAAAAAAAGGGTATGTGTACATACTGAGTAGGAGTTACATGACATAGGCTAAATCGTTTACATCTCTGGTTCACCCCAAACAAAGATAAAACCTTACAGTAATCTCACAAAATCATGTATTCCATAAGTATGTAATCATGTCAGTGCAATTTAGACAAGTCCAATGGATTCATAGACCCAGAAAACATGGGGTTAGACACCAAGATTACTTGGCTAGGTCAAATAATGAAGGAGTTAGGATATTTTAAGGGCTTCCTGCCCATCTTGGACGCCATCTTGAAAATTACACCTTTCTAGTGGTCAAACTTTGGTAAGCTTTTACTATGTTATTAAGGACACCTAATACTACAAAAAACAGCTGAGAAACCTTTTGTTAGAATTTTTTTAGGGTTAGGTTTTTTTTTTCTTTCATATATGCAGCCGCCTATGTACCCTGAAGTCAGTTGTGAAGTGATGACTCTCGAAGTGTTCACTGCACAGACGAGAATCTGTGTTAGGCGTCCAGTTCTGTCGTTTCATGTTTAGCATCCACTGGTCCAATCTGAGATGGTCTGGAGCACCTAGAGGAAAACTTTACACAGACAAATAGATAGTTACCTCCTTCAGAGACTACATGCAAACAATTCTTAAATTACTTAAATTACTACAGTGTCCAAAAGGTCGTAATAAATGTATTTTAGCTTAAAAAAGGTGGTGGACATCACAGTCCTCATTCTGTTCCATTTTACTGTAAATGCTTGAGTATAATTACAGGCCTATTTTTGACACACATTTCTGGACATGTCAACAATTAGAACAAATACTTCCAATATACCTGTAGTCTGTGTTAGTAAATGTTACGCTATTTATAAAATGCAGGCATAACATTATATGACAACATTTCAGACTGTTTTATAGTCTATGGTTTCAGCCTACAGCTAATCACAGTCTGTCAGAATCTGGTGTGTAATGTTAATAAAGTTTTAAATAAAATAATAAATAAATAACTTGAAATAAAATAAATAAATTAATAAATAAAATTATATTAGAATTTCACTCACCGGAAAAAATGGAGCGCAGAATTCTTGGATGGTCTGTTAGTACAATTAACCCCACAGCAAGCCATATTTTAATTGTGAAATAATCCAGAATAAACCACAAACACGGCAGAGATGCCAAGTTTAATGGCTGGAATTAATTTTTTACAGTCGATGGAATTAGCTGAGGTAACGTGACTGCTAACAGACATCAGACGGCTAATGACTAATAACCTTGACAGCAGGGGGAATCCACCTGTCACTCAAAGTGGCCGCGCCCTTAATTATGCAGAACTTTAAGGCTTAATATAATTTAAATGAATGAGTTATAAAAAAAATTCACCCCCTCACAGTTGTCATGAAGTGCAAAATTAGCTGTATAGACCAAAATTTGTTTTGTCATGAATTCTGTATATGTCAAAATACTATCTCTGTTCAGAAATCGGGGCACTTGGTGTAACACTGTAGGAAGGAAGCCACCAAGTGGAGACCTTCCTTAGGAAGGTCTCCGAACATTTGTTTTTCGATCGGTGTGATTTAATTAATGATAAGTGCAGTAACCAGTCGATTAGATCTCTCTTTGTTGATACCTCTTTTCCTCCATCCAAATTTATTTGGGTTAATATGTTTCCCTCATTTGTGTGGGAATGTTTTTGGGGAGTTCTTAGTCTGTATAACAAATAAAACGAAAGAAGTATAATTTAAAATTGTTCACAGAATATATCTTGTGAAAGACACATTAGAGCATTTTCATCTGGATGTAGATTACAAATGCTATTTTCTAATTGTGAAAGAGAGTCTACTGTGCATTTATTTTTTCAATGTCCCTGTTCATCTTTCTTTTGGTATGAGATTTCTACTCATTTTCAAACAGCCTTAAAAGTTTATTTAGAATCTATAAAGTTTTTAAAAAATCAAAAAGCCCAAAGAACTGTGTCTCTGTTAAATTCATTTAACATGTTTGTGAAGACCTTTAATTTTAAGTTCAACCTTTTTATTTCAAACTGGTTTTATTTAATTATTGTTTCAATTTAAACTTGAAAAATGTGAAAAATTTGTGAAATGTCTCAAGCTCTTGCAGAATTTTGTAATTTTGAAAGTTCAATAAAAAAAAGTTTGCGCTTGTCTAACTTAATTACTAACATTTACAAAATGAACCTATAGCAGAAATAAGCTTTTTTTTAATGAAAATAAAGGTTCATTAAACACAAATGTTCATTAAATGAAATGAAAATGTTTAATGAAATTAGAAAATATTTAAGAGATTGTTGTTTAATTTAGTTTTAGAAGTATGTTCTCATATTCATATATTTTGTTCTGTCACAAGTAATAATCGCAAGGTTTGCTGGGTTTTACATGATTCTTTGGTCATTTTTTTAGAGTGTGGGTTTGGTGAAGAAACAGTTTGTAAGTTCAATTTAAAAAAAAAAGTTTGTGCTTGTCTAAATTAATTGTTAAAGTGCCCCTATTATGGCATTTGAAAGGTTACTATTTTTGTTTTGGGAGTCCCCAACAATTGGTTTAAAAGCATGCAAGATCAAAAGACACTTTAATTGTCTTATAATATGCATTTATTTTTACCTAATTTGCTCAACGACTCCCAAACGATTCACTCAATGATTCATTTTGCCGAACCCCTTGTTTGCGTGACGCTAATCTGCGGTGATTGGTCAGATGACGTCTGCTGGTTAACACGGAGTACATTATATAGTGCTTGCATCACTTACATTATATTATATTAATGATGGTGCTCCACTCTGTTCTAAAAATAAAGACTCAGTACACGCAGTACAATTTTTTCTATACTTATACCAGACACCAGAAAAATAGTGCATCCACTATTGCAACATAGTTCAGAAGATACACCAAGAGAACAGGAATCAAAAACGATGGAGAAGGCATGCTTCTGAGTTTACTCGTCTTGTTTTTGAATCGTTTTTTACACACTCTTCTTCGATGACTGCACATTGTGCTCAGTACTGTGCGTATTGCCACCTAGTGGACTCTTCTGTCCTGCTTGCACATGCGCTGTTGCACACGCACTGTCCGCGCGGTCTCAAAATTTGGGCTGCACGCGGACGGGGTGTGCGGCCGGCCGCGAGCCCTCCGCATGACGAAAATTACATCATGCAGATGGTGCACGAACGCGGACGGCCGAAGTATACCTGGGGCTTTACTCTACTTAGGCCATTGAACTGAAACTCAGAACCGTGTGGATGTTAGACACTGGATTTTAGTCCTTGCTAATCGCATATTTGTCTAGAAGATTTTTATTTATTTTTTTACTTAGAGGACATATAGACTTGTGCTGTTTCAGTTGGATTGCACATCAGAACAGGTGAGTCTTTTTGTTTGGGGGCAGTTTTATATCTTGGCTCCTTAAAAACTTAACTAATTTAAGTTATTTTCTCTGTGAGAATTATAATTACATTCTTTCCTACAAAACAGTTAGTCTGTCAAACGTGGCAACAATTATTAATCGTACTTACAGGTTGTGATTCGGAGGAGGAAAGAGCTGGTCCAAATAAACTGGGTTCTGAACAGTTGTCAGTAAAATGACGGTAACACACAGCACAAGCTTCTGGTTTCAAGTTTTCCCTGGCGTCTGTGCGCGCAATAAGTGGGCGGGCAATATGCTAATGTTTCATTGTGACATCACAATGAAACGACTTAAGATTCGTTTTCCAAACAACTTGTTTAATTGATTCAGAGTCAACTCTTACTTTTGAGAAACAATAACTTAAAATATGGTGCACTTTCAGATTTAAAACTTTGCAGGATGTTTTCATTCACTTAGAGCTATGTTACACACTACATGAAAGGTAATTTTCAAAAATCCATAATAGGGGCACTTTAACATTTAAAAATGATCCTATAGCAGAAATAAATATTTTTCCTTGTGTTTAAATGCGCCACATTCTCTTTTACTACTCCCATCAAACCCTAGACTTGTGAAAAAACATATTAATATTCTCACGATACTGTAATTGAGCCTTAAATCAACACTTTAATAAATGAAACAACCATTTATGATTTTAAAAGGAAATACTAAATGCATTAATACACATGTAATGCAACTATTATTAAAAACATGATGCATACACTCAAGTTTCCATTGTTTGTCTTCCAAAAGTGAGCTGTAACTCACTTTTATTCAGGATCTTTGTTTTCTCTGACAAAACTCCAAACCTTTACAAGTAAAATAGTTATCTATCAATGAAAAACTAATTTGCTGCTCTAAAATAAAAGGTGTTTCACTGCCACCTAATCAGGTCTGTCAGAGCAATGGTTCCCAACCTGTGGGCTGCGGCCCACTAGGGGTCCTCAGTGATCCTCCAGGGGGGCCACGAGATAAATTAAAATTAATTTAAATATATTAATATAAATCATTAATTTAATTATTAATACGTTACATTAAAAAAAAAATTAAAAAATACATTTAAAACAAGGCACCACATCTCTCGTAGGTATTCTGTAATTGTTTCGGATCAGCCCGGCCGTTTCTCATCATGCTGCTGTGAAATACAGACTGAATGTTGGCAGGTGGGCCGTGCAGTATTGATTCGGAGAGGAGGGGGGCCTTGGCGTAAAAAAGGTTGGGAACCACTGTGTCAGAGGATCGTTGAAATCTAAATGAAGTCTTAATTTATAACGGTGAAGTCACTGTATATTCAGTCTCTGTTGATTCTATTGACTGAGTCTCTGTAGTGGATCCTTATTCACCAGATGATCATGAGACGATTATGACGAGATTTAATGAGTCCTAAAATAAAACACATAAACGGTCACATATGTAGTATGAGACATTACATCTGTCACATCTTTTCCTAAGAAAATTTAGCACTAACCAGATAAGCTATATCAATTAATTCTCACACATGATAATATAGCTTCTGTATGATGCTCAAAGTAACATTACAAAATCAAAAGGACATGAAAGGTCACTTTCACACAACAGACAGCTGATACAGAACCAGCAGAAATGATCATTACACTTCACTACAAATTTAATATCAGTTAATAACAAAACACTCAAATCTCAGATTATCACACACATAGAGAGAGTTAAAGGGTAAAAGCTGAAAATAATATTATCACAATCAGTCACAACACAATGAGCAGAATTAAACTAATTTTAAACAGAGTTTAACCCCCAGGGGTCTGAGTGATTCTTGGGCCCTTGAGATGTTTTGACATGCCCTGACATTTGTGCTTATTTCAGCTACTTATAAGATACTATTGGCCAACAAGTAATTTTGCTGTATTCAGCACAACCTCAGCTACAATAATATGTGAGAAAAATAGATGTACGTGTTTGCATTTTTGAGGAAATAATGTTTATGCGTGGTTATTGAAATACAGCCACAAAACCAATAATAAATACGTGTTCACAAGACTTCTGGGTATTGGAGGTTGTAGGCTAGAGTTTTTGCTTCAAAATGATGTAAAAATTATTCTGCCTACTCGTTCATATAAAACAATATAATGATTTAAATTTTGTAAGACACTTTTTGTAAAGGAAGACCGTATGCGTGGAGGTGTGAATCTTCATGAATAATGCTGTGATTCACACCTGAGAAGACAAAGACCCGCATAATGAGCTCTTTCAGGTAGGAAGGCTATGTGAGGGAAAATTAATCAAAGTACAAAGTAGTTTTTTTTTTCTGGTAGTTTATTCAGAATATAGTTAACAATATAAATGAAACACATTTAGAATAAATGAGGGCACATTTTAAATATACAGGTGCTGGTCATATAATTAGAATATCATCAAAAAGTTGATTTATTTCACTAATTCCATTCAAAAAGTGAAACTTGTATATTATATTCATTCACAGACTGACTGATATATTTCAAATGTTTATTTCTTTTAATTTTGATGATTATAACTGACAACTAAGGAAAATCCCAAATTCAGTATCTCAGAAAATTAGAATATTATTTAAGACCAATACAAAGAAAGGATTTTTAGAAATCTTGGCCAACTGAAAAGTATGAATATGAAAAGTATGAGCATGTACAGCACTCAATACGTAGTTGGGGCTCCTTTTGCCTGAATTACTGCAGCAATGCGGCGTGGCATGGAGTCGATCAGTCTGTGGCACTGCTCAGGTGTTATAAGAGCCCAGGTTGCTCTGATAGTGGCCTTCAGCTCTTCTGCATTGTTGGGTCTGGCATATCGCATCTTCCTCTTCACAATACCCCATAGATTTTCTATGGGGTTAAGGTCAGGCGACTTTGCTGGCCAATTAAGAACAGGGATACCATGGTCCTTAAACCAGGTACTGGTAGCTTTGGCACTGTGTGCAGGTGCCAAGTCCTGTTGGAAAATGAAATCTGCATCTCCATAAAGTTGGTCAGCAGCAGGAAGCATGAAGTGCTCTAAAACTTCCTGGTATACGGCTGCGTTGACCTTGGACCTCAGAAAACACAGTGGACCAACACCAGCAGATGACATGGCACCCCAAACCATCACTGACTGTGGAAACTTTACACTGGACCTCAAGCAACGTGGATTGTGTGCCTCTCCTCTCTTCCTCCAGACTCTGGGACCCTGATTTCCAAAGGAAATGCAAAATTTACTTTCATCAGAGAACATAACTTTGGACCACTCAGCAGCAGTCCAGTCCTTTTTGTCTTTACCCCAGGCGAGACGCTTCTGACGCTGTCTATTGTTCAAGAGTGGCTTGACACAAGGAATGTGACAGCTGAAACCCATGTCTTGCATACGTCTGTGCGTAGTGGTTCTTGAAGCACTGACTCCAGCTGCAGTCCACTCTTTGTGAATCTCCCCCACATTTTTGAATGGGTTTTGTTTCACAATCCTCTCCAGGGTGCGGTTATCCCTATTGCTTGTACACTTTTTTTCTACCACATCTTTTCTTTCCCTTCGCCTCTATATTAATGTGCTTGGACACAGAGCTCTGTGAACAGCCAGCCTCTTTTGCAATGACCTTTTGTGTCTTGCCCTCCTTGTGCAAGGTGTCAATGGTCGTCTTTTGGACAACTGTCAAGTCAGTAGTCTTCCCCATGATTGTGTAGCCTACAGAACTAGACTGAGAGACCATTTAAAGGCCTTTGCAGGTGTTTTGAGTTAATTAGCTGATTAGAGTGTGGCACCAGGTGTCTTCAATATTGAACCTTTTCACAATATTCTAATTTTCTGAGATACTGAATTTGGGATTTTCCTTAGTTGTCAGTTATAATCATCAAAATTAAAAGAAATAAACATTTGAAATATATCAGTCTGTGTGTAATGAATGAATATAATATACAAGTTTCACTTTTTGAATGGAATTAGTGAAATAAATCAACTTTTTGATGATATTCTAATTATATGACCAGCACCTGTACAGTTTTACCTGGAAATAAATCCTGTTCAAAGATATAAGTGAACATCACTTAGCTGGCATTCCAAGGTGTTTGTTGTTTCTTTGCACTGGAGAAAAAGATTCCTGCTTCCAGTCAGTGATATACCATTATAACTGTTTCCAACACTGATAATAACTGAGTATCAAATCAGCATATTAGAATGATTTCTGAAGGATCATGTGACACTGAAGACTGCAGTAATCATACGGACAATCATGCGGACAATAGCTCTTTGTGCAAAATGAAAGAGTTGGTGGAAGCAATGTCCAAGAAGTGCAGAAAAATCTTTCTGTACCACTTCATGGTTTTTTGCTGTGTTGTGTAGTACTGTATCAGCTGATCAGACAGGTCAACGCCCCCCATGTGTTTGTTGTATCTCTTGGGATCTCTTTGGAACAGGTGTTTGGAAATTTTCATTGTCACATCTGTGTTAAAAAAAAAAAAAAAAAAAAAAATACATGAGCATGCTGATAACACTATCACTATGGCCATGCATAACAAAGACAGCAGTTATTGTTATGTCATACAAGAGCATATACTTTTGTATTATGACAATGTAGACCACATGTATGATAAACTAACCAAAATTGGGTGAAATATATTATGAATATGTTTAGAGAGTATCACATTACAAGCATTTACACTTGAGCATATGTACACAAACATTTGTAAGTGACATTGTAAGGCAATTTTGTCAAAAGCTAGCCAAAACTAACTGAAATATAGTCTGAAAACTCATATGAGTTTAACATTATCACCATGCACAACAAAGACAACAGTTTCTGTAATGCCATACATGTACATATACGTTTTGAATTAAGATGTTTACAGTTACATCTGTAAAATATTACTGTGCACTTACTTATGTTGATAACACAATCAAAGAAATTACAATATTATTATCAATCAATAATGGCCATGCATAACAAAGACAGCAGTTTTCGTACAAGAACATATACTTTTGTATTATGACGATGTAAACACTATTACATCTGTAAAATATTACGTCTGTGCACTTACTCAGTATGATTCTCGATCGCACTGAGAACTGAACGACCCTGTGCGCGGTGCTGGTGAAGGCGAGCATGATGCAGACACATTCCTAAACAAATAAAACACTGTTAGCATACATTGTCCAAAGTAAACGGATGGGCAATTAGTGGGTATGGGCGCACAATGTATGTATATATCTGCTGACGATGGGCCATAGGACGGACAAATATCTACTGGCGGTAGGCCGCGAGTATCTGTTGATGGGCCATATAGACCGCACATATTTAGTGCATTTCAAACATTTACATCTGTATTCACTATAGGCACAATAGTGTGAAAATTCATACGAGTTTTATATTATCAGAAAAAGAATTATAAAACACTAAACAACTTACCTCATACTTTTATTCTCCTCAGGGTCAATTCGCTGTTCGTACAACCGTTCGTCATCTCAATCATCCTTCGAGGAAAACGTGAATTCTTCCTCGCTGTCCAGAATCATCTGAAGGGTCTCTTTACCGGAGTACCGCGCCATCCTCAAAACGCGACAAACGTTCAGTGAATCTGGTGTTTCTGTGGCATTGACCGAGGGGCGTGTGCGATGCAGACAGTTCACCTAAACTATTTACCATATGAACGGCACGGGGGTGTGGCGGTCTCAGCTCATTACAGATAATGAAGCGAGAAGGAAAAGAAGGAACCTCTCCTTGGTTTCAAACAAATTATATAAACTGAGAATATTTGTTTTTGATTTGACTTACTTCATTTAAAAGTAGACATTCCAAGCATTATGTAGACATGTCTCTCATGTCTGTGTGGCAAGTATTTGCTAAGTTTCAGTTCATTTTAAAACGCATTTCAGAATTGACTTTACTGAGAGGGAGACATCAGATCGCACATCATGTTTACTTTATTTTGCGAAAAGCACAACGTTTTGTTTTTTTTGTGAGTGTACACAAAAAGTACACACTTAACACTTTAGAATGATGTATAACACTGGTATGTGTGATCAAATTCGGCTGAGTATTTTGAGTCTCTTTCACACTGATAAGAAAAAAAGCGAGGTGGTATCGCCGGCGTTACCGCCGACCCATAGGAGTTAAAGTTCAGAGACCTACAGAAACTGAAGCTTAATTTACGTATTAATTATCTGATGATCTCAGACAAAATATTCACACACATGGTGTTACTGAACCTGGTAAAATTTCCTTTTATTTCTAGTGAGTAAAACAGCCATTTGGACTTTAAATGAAAATATGATGAAAAGTGATAACTATTGTTACCATAGTGTCTCTAGTTTATAATGTGGATCATCCTTCAGATCGGAGAGCAGCTTCACTCCTGGGTCTCCTAGTTTATTCCCAGACAGATCCAGTAGTCTCAGGTGTGAGGGGTTTGATCTCAGAGCTGAAGCCAGAGCAGCACAACCTTCATCTGTGACACCACACTTCCTTAACCTGTAGAGAACAATAACCCCTTTTACACATACAGTTTTTACTGGTAAATTACTACTGGTACAAGTTCCGAATGCGCTGACGTAAGAAGTCTGCTTTTGAACCAATCTTAAAGTTCTTATGGAGATGACATGATTACTCTGCGCTGTTTACAGTAATCTCCACTGCTTTTTAAGTTTTCTATGTAAATGTGCACTAGATGGACATTTTTGACCATTGCGCCATGTCTCGCAGCTTTTTCAACGTCACGTTTGAGACCCTGCCTTCTTTTCCTTTCATCAGCACTGCAACTCTGCAGTTAGATACTATTATGCGCGTCTCTTTTTTTTTAAGAGCAAAAGCACGTTCTGTTTGAATATCCTCTTATGCCTGTCACTCAGATGTCAAAAAATGTTGTCATATTGAACTGATGTGTGAATGGTCTCTTAATGTCCAGAATGCTGTTGCTCGTGTGAACAGCAACAAATCCAGGAAAGACCTTTCTCCAAGCCAAAGACGCCAACAAAGGAATCCCCATTTAAAGACAGCAGAAGCAAGTATATACCTCCAGATTTTAGCTGAACTGGTGCATTGATATAAAGTCTAATAACCCCACCTAAGAAGTGATATAAGGGTTAAATTAATGATTGATGGTTTGTTCAGATCAGGTCTTATGAAGTGCATATACTGCTAGAAACTTGGGATTTCATCATTTCCACTTTCTTAAAACTCTTTCTTTCCTCTCATTCTTTCTGCAACTTGTATGAATGTGTGCGTGCATGTGTTTGTGTTAGATTTTAGTTTGTGTTAGAATAATTAATAAAGTCTCATTTATATTTTTAAAGAGAAGTGTCTTGTGTAATGTGCTTACAAATTTAATGTCTTAGAGCGTGGTGGCTTCAGTACTGGAGTTCCTCCAAGATCATTTCTCTGCTGGTCTTACCCCATCCACACTTAACCCCCAGGGGTCTGAGTGATTCTGGGGCCCTTGAGATGTTTTGACATTCCCTGACATTTGTGCTTATTTCAGCTACTTATACTATTGACCAATAAGTAATTTAGCAGTATTCAGCACAAACTCTGCTACAATAATATGTGAGAAAAATAGATGTACATGTTTGTATTTTTGAGGAAATAACGTTTATGCGTGGTTATTGAAAAAAACAAAAAACTTAAGTCACTGAAATACAGCCATAAAACCAATACTAAATATGTGTTCACAAGACTTCTGGGTATTGGAGGTTGTAGGCTAGAGTTTTTGCTTCAAAATGATGTAAAAATTATCCTGCCTACTCGTTCATATAAAACAATATAATGATTTAAATTTTGTAAGACACTTTTTGTCAAGAAAGACAGTATGCGTGGAGGCATGAATCTTCATGAATAATGCTGTGATTCACACCTGAGAAGACAAAGACCTGCATAATGAGCTCTTTCAGGTAGGAAGGCTATGTGAGTGAAAATTAATCAAAGTACAAAGTAGTTTTTTCTGGTAGTTTATTCAGAATATAGTTAACAATATAAATGAAACACATTTTGAATAAATGAGGGCAGATATTCAGTATACAGTTTTACCTGGAAATAAATCCTGTTCAAAGATATAAGTGAACGTCACTTAGCTGGCATTTCAAGGTGTGTGTTTCTTTTCACTGGAAAAAAAATTCCTGCTTCCAGTCAGTGATATACCATTATAACTGTTTCCAACACTGATAATAACTGAGTATCAAATCAGCATATTAGAATAATTTCTGTTGCTCCATAAACTCTTTATGGGACATGTTACCATGTAGCTCTTTGGGCAAAATGAAATGAGTTGGTGGAAACAAGTCCAAGAAGTGCAGAAAAATCTTTCTGTACCACTTCATGGTTTTTTGCTGTGTTGTGTAGTACTGTATTAGCTGATCAGACAGGTCAACACCCCCCATGTGTTTGTTGTATCTCTTGGGATCTCTTTGGAACAGGTGTTTGGAAATTTTCATTGTCACATCTGTGTTAAAAAAAAAAAAAAAAGCGTGAGCATGCTGATAACAATCACTATGGCCATGCATAACAAAGACAGCAGTTATTGTTATGTCATACAAGAACATATACTTTTGTATTATGACAATGTAAAAACACTCACAAAAAAATGTTAGCATACATTGTCCAAAGTAAACTGATGGGCAATTAGTGGATATGGACACAATGAATGTTTACATTTGTAAAATATTACTGTGCACAATCACGGTAATATACTGTGAATCAGTTACATCTGTAAAATACTACTGTGCACTTATGTTGATATCACAATCAAAGAAATTATAATATTATCATTGTTAATCAATAATGGCCATGCATAACAAAGACAGCAGTTTTCGTACAAGAACATATACTTTTGCATTATGACGATGTAAACACTATTACATCTGTAAAATATTACGTCTGTGCACTTACTCAGTATGATTCTCGATCGCACTGAGAACTGAACGACACCTGTGTGCCCCTGTGCGCGGTGCTGGTGAAGGCGAGTGTGATGCAGACACATTCCTAAACAAATAAAACACTGTTAGCATACATTGTCCAAAGTAAACTGAAGGGCAATTAGTGGGTATGGATGCACAATGTATGTATATATCTGCTGACGATGGGCTATAGATGGCCGAAGACCGCGAGTATCTGTTGATGGGCCATATAGACCGCACTTATTTAGTGCATTTCAAACATTTACATCTGTATATTAGGCATAAGGCCATTTTTTAACATAAGTACAGAGTCATAGGCTAACCCAAACCGATATAAATAAATCGTTTAGACATTATCACATTATTTTACCGTAGGCTAAAATATACTTGCTCTAAATCGCATCATATTACCTTACACCAACAGATATTTGCAAACAAGCTTCATTAGGCACGAGGCAGTATTTTAGCTGCAGTGTCATAAGCTAACCAAAATTAAGTGAAATACAAATAAGTTTAAATATTTGTAAGGGAGATTGTAAGGCAATATTTCCTGCAAGCTGACAAAAGCAAGCCAAAACTAGGCAAAATATAGTATGAAAATTCATACGAGTTTTATATTATCAGAGAAAGAGTTATATAACACTAAACGACTTACCCCGAACTTATATCCTCGTCGGTGGTCAATTCGCTGTTTGAAATGCAACCGTTTGTCATCTCAGTCTTCCTCCGAAGAAAAGGTGAATCCTTCCTTGCTGTCCAGAATCATCTGAAGGGCTTCTTTACTGGAGTAGCAAGCCATTCTCAAAACACGACAAATGTTCAGTGAATCTGCTGTTTTTGTGGCATTGACCGAGGGGCGTGTGCGATGCATACAGTTCACCCAAACTATTACCATGTGAACGGCGCGGGGGGTGTGGCGGTCTCAGCTCATTACAGATAATGAAGTGAGAAGGAAAAGAAGGAACCTCTCCTTGGTTTCTAACGAATTACATAAACTGAGAATATTTGTTTTTGATTTGACTTACTTCATTTAACAGTACACATTATGTAGACATGTCTCTCATGTCTGTGTGGCAAGTATTTGCTGAGTTCCAGTTAATTTTAAAACGCATTTCAGAATTGACTTCACTGAGAGGGAGACATCAGATCGCACATCATGTTTGTTTTCTTTATTTTGCGAAAAGCACAACGTTTTGTTTTTTTGTGAGTGTACACAAACAAAAGTACACACTTAACACTTTAGAATGATGTATAACACTGGAATGTGTCATTAAATTCAGCTGAATATTTTGAGTCTCTTTCACACTGATAAGAAAAAAAGCGAGGTGGTATCGCTGGCGATACCGCCGACCCGAAGGAGTTAAGGAGTATGTGGCAGTTATAGTGGCTTTCCACGCTCCTTTAAATGATGGACCTCTGGGGAGGCACTAGTTGGTCATACATTTCCTCCGTGGGGCATGGACAAAGAGGCCTGCGACTCGTCTTAGATTCCCAGCCTGGGATCTGGCGGTGGTTCTCGAGGGGTTATCCCTGGCCCCCCTTCGCACCACTGGAGTCGGCATTGGAGAAAAATCTTACATTGAAGATGGCTTACTTGCTAGCTATTATGTCCCTTAAGAGGGTAGGGGACCTTCAAGCCCTTTATATGTCTCCTCCCTGTCTGGAGTTCACTCCAGGTAGGGTGAAAGCTATCTTGCACCCTAGACCATGTGCCTAAAGTGCCTTCCAATATGGCACGGTCTACTATTTTACAAGCCTTCTATTCTCCCCTGCATGTGTCGGGCCCCTATCTGTCAATAACAGAGGACAAAACTTTTGCTATATTTTGATTGGATCTTGCTGGACTAGCAAAAACAAACTGTCCAATGCCATCAGATAAAGATGCTAGGACAAGAGTCAGACAACTATTAGAGGGCAAGAAGAAGACCTCTAGTATCAAGCCTGGGAAGGACAGGACTTCTCATTGGTTCACATGCAGTTTCTGCCCTTCACCCATCTAGAGTCTAATCCCTAAGGTCCTGGTCTGTGACTGCCATAAAAATTCTTCAGGACCTCCAGATGCTGCTGATGGCTTTCTGTGTTTTATTAGGGACCAAGCACTGAAGGTGTGTAGGCACCTATTGTATCCATTGCTGTTCTTATTATTCTTCTGTTTCTTCTTCTTCTTCTGCTCTTTAGTCTATGGCAGCCTATAGAACCGTATGGTAAAAAGTTGTGAAATTTGGCACACAGATAGAGGTCAGTCTCACTTACATTTATGCTAATAATAAGGGCTAGAAACAAAATTGTTTTTTCTTCTTATTCCCTGGCTCAAGACGATTCGATTGTACCCTACCATCATGAAAATTTTCCCGCCATTTTGAATTTTCCGAAAAACCTACTTTTTCGAACTCCTCCTAGGCCTTTGCTCCGATTTTCAGGAAACTTGAACTAGATCATCTTCAGACCATGCTGACAAAAAGTTATGTAAATCAAGTCGATTCATCAAACGATTTTCTAATAACTTACAAATGAATTTTACAAAGTGCTTGTGAAAATAGATGTAAGGCTGTATTTCCACAGTGCTGTATCGTATTCAGACCAAACTTGGTAAATGACATCACAACCATAACCTGAGGTTACATGTCCTGAGATACGAAAAATGGCTATTTTTTCTTATACCTTATGAATGGTTTGTCCAAAAATTATAAAAGTGGTCTTGTTAGATTTGGGGCATCATGCTGAGTCGATTGATATCCATTGGTTATTGGCCATTTTGAATTTTGTACTAAAACGATGTATTTTATGAACGCATTAGCGTATCATTACGAAACTTGGTATAGGTCATCAGCAAGATGCCCTGAAAGAGCCTGAGAAGTTTCAAGCCAGTGCCACCTAGTGGAACAATAAAATATTCAAATGCTTATAACTTTGGATGTGGTCGACTCCTTTTTACGGGAGTCATGTCCTTAGACTCCTGAATCCGAGTCCAATGATAACCAAACATGCTAGGTTTTGCTTTATTGTTTGTGTAACGTGGTGATTTAGTGTTAAAACAATTTTCACCAATACCTTCAAAACCGTTACATAAACATAGGTTGTTTGCTAAATGTTCCTGGCCAAATGTCAAAATATTGATAGTAAGTGGCAAAAAATGCAAACAATGTTGTCCATGGGTCATTTTTTTATGTTCTCATAGATATAAATCATGGTGGCGTTATTATAGAACAAAACATGAAATTGCCATTAACTACTATACAGTATTATGATATAAAACGCTATACTTTACGAATGCTTTGATATACCATTACGAAACTCGGTATGTGCAATCAGCACCATACCCTGAAGGTACTCAAAAGGTTTTGAGAAAGCACCACCTTGTGGTCAAATGGAACGCTAAACTCTCACATATAATTTATGTTTCATTCATACTCGACGCCGGAGGGCAGAAAGTCCTCAAGTGAGACTCATTAGAGTAATACAGCTTTTATCACTGTATAGAATACTATAAAATAATATAATTTCTGCCTCATTTTGTGACAAGAAGCCATATCAGTTCACAGAAGGAAGTTATTTCAAACTGGTTGCCATTAAGTGTAATTGTTCCTTTTGTATGCAGTGTGATTATTCAAATAAATAAATAAATAAATAAATAAAAACACAAAATAAGCAACGTAAAATGAATTTGATGGCATTATTTACTTTTTACTTTTTCAAGATTTCTTAATTATTGCAATATTGTTATGGTAAATTATTTTGTAGCTAAGAAAATCTGATGGTGACAGCCCTGGTTCAGGCGAACCACACACCACTTCCCCTTTTCAGTTGCAGATACACATTCATGCTTTTTCAAAGGTTGTCTGTTTGCACAAGCATTACAAGGTAAGCTGATGTACACCAAACATTTGTGATTTAAAAAAAAAAAAACTCTTCACTGTAACCTGCATCTATTGTCTGGTTTGTAGTTTGTTAGGTTTATTTAACTGTTAGTTCCCTTTCAAGGGAACTTGCGCTGCGTCGATTGGCGCTATGGGAATGCTCTGTGTGATTGCGTCGTAAAGCACATGTGAAATCAGTCATCAGAAATCAGTGAAATCAGTGCGTCAAGACGTCAGAAGTGGGAGCGGAGCATGCACAGTCGGCACTTGAGGGTGCTGGCTGTGTTCACTGTGAACTGCTTCTATTACGGACACTCTGCTCCCGCCTGGTGCTCTTTGAGGAGGGATCTAGCAGAGGGGTTAGAGATGGGCCTGACCTTATCTCTGCCCTCACCTGCTAGATCTAGGTAAAAACTATGGAATGGGGCCATAGAGCGTGTACCTCCCCCAACAGAGAAACCGATTTCTACAGCTGGTATTTTATCATTCCAAAGAAGGATGGGGCTTGCATCCCATTTTGGATCTGCATCATCTGAACCAGTCAGTCATGCAACTTTGAGACAGATCGTGTCACAAATCAGGTTTAAGGACTAGTTTGTCAAGATAGATCTCAAGGATGCATACATCACTTTCGGTTCACTTTTGGGGGCGAAGCGTACCAATATCGGGTTCTTCCATTCGGTCTAGTTTTATCACCTGGCACTTTCACCTAATGCGTGGATGCAGCACTGGCACTGTTGCATCTGCAAGGCCTGTTGTACAAGAGACCCCTACAGTGGTGGCTCAAGACCAGGGGGTTTTCCCCAAGGGTAAATCTTTTTCGCATGACCAAGGTCATGCAGCATTGCTTATGTGTCTTATTTATGTGGAAGAAACCCTGGTTCCTATCCCAAGGACCCGTGTTAGGAGCTCCTTGTCTTTGCAAGATGCTAACAACGGATGCTTCTCTCACTGGTTGGGGAGCGATTCTAGGGGATCACTCAGCTCAAGGTCTGTGGAGGAGGAACCATCTTTCCTGGCACATCAATTGCCTGGAAATGATGGCTGTCTTTCTTGCTCTCAAGAATTTCCTTTTAGATCTCAGGGGCCACCATGTGCTCGTCCGGCCAGGCACAAGTGGATCTGTTTGCGTCTTGAGAGACCATGAAAGCTGTGGGCTTGGCCTCTGAAGGGGCCCAGCTCATAGATTCTGGTCTCTCTACTGAGGTTGTTGAGATCATCCTTCACTCCATAACTCCATCCACAAGGAAATTGTATGCCCTGAAGTGGACAGTTTTCAAATGTTGGTACTTAAAGGTTTATGTGGCAGCCATAGCTGCTTACCACATTCCTTTGGGTGGAATGTCCTTAGGGACAGACCCATTGGTAACTTGTTTCCTCCGTGGCACATTGAGGCTGAGGCCTGTGGTATACACCAGGGTGCCGGCTTGGGACTTGGCTTTGGTGCTCAAAGGCCTGTCCCTGGCTCCCTTTGAGCCTATTGAAGAGGTTCTAGTCAAGTTCTCTCAAGATGTTGTTCCTCTTAACTATCACTTCACTTAAAAGGATAGAAGATCTGTAAGCTCTGTCGGTTGCCCCTTCATGCTTGGAATTTGCACCCGGAATTTGCACAAGGCGTTCCTTCACCCTAGGACAGGTTATGTCCACAAGGTCCCCACTAATGTGGCTAGATCAAGCGTGCCACACGAGTCCTAAAAATGAAGCCAAAGCATCTTGATCGCCCCCAGGTGGCTGGAAGCAGTATAGGTTATAAACCCCACCCTCTTCATGAAATGTAATGGGATGCAAGACAAACTAAACAATCAAATTACACTTTATTTTTTTTTTTCCTAAGATGGTTTTTAGGCAGTTTTTATCATGCTGGTGTTCAAGTGTTTGTTATTTAAATAAGTTTGGTTTTATTTTATTTGATGCTATAAAAACGGGGGTGACACGTCATGATTGACAGCTGAGATTGACAGCTTCTTTGAGTGAAGTAGTCACTGAGACGCCAACTGACTTTTTTCTGGATCTTCACGAGGAGATTGGAGCTTTAACTTTAATTTCTACATTTCCATAACTGTTTATTTCACACCGTCATAATGAGTTGTTTTGAGTGTGGATGGGACCTTGATATCGCGGCCTACTTTGCGCTCACTACTGCGCAGACTCTGGCCCACTTCACGCTCACTAATGTGCAGACTCAGGCTTCAAGTTCACTATGCGCAGACTCGAGACGGCACACTTGGCGGCTTCAGTTACTACAATGGAAGAGAGTGAAGGTGCATCGTCCATCTTTTTTAGTCTATTGGCTAGATCTATTGTCCTGCAGGCCTTCTGTCCTCCTCCCTTCCAGGATCCAGACTAGGAAAAGAGCAATCTGCTTTGTCCAGTTCGGGCATTAGATGCTTACTTCCACAGAGCTGCCCTGTGGCATAAATCTGAACAACTGTTCAACTGATTTGAGTCTCCTAACAAAGAGTCCCCAGCATCTAAGCAGAGGATGAGCAAGTGGGTAGTCGAGGCTATTCTTCCTGCATATGAGTCGGCCGGACTGCCTTCCCCTATGGCTATCCAAGCCCATTCGACTAGGAGTATGGTTGCCTCTACGGCTGGCTTGTCAGGAGTTTCACTTCAAAATGTTTAATGCGGCAGTGGACCTCACCATACACATTTGTGAGGTTTTACAATCTGAACTTAAGCTCTACACCAGGGGCTCAAGTGCTCTCGTCTTAGTGCATTTTTCATGATTTCACACTAGACAGACACTTGTTATTATGGCTGCGTGGGTATAAGTGTTCCCACAGCGTCAATCGATGCACCGTGAGTTCTCTTGAAAGGGAACGCCTCGGTTATGACCGAACATTGGCTCCCTGAAGAGGGAACGAGACGCTGCATTGTCCTGCCATACCTCCTGCGTGCCAGTCAGCGACTTACTTCAGCCTTTTAGAAGCTAGCATTGAACTGTTTGAGCATGCTTTATAGTTTCCTGTTTCGTGACGTCACCTGCTCTGACATCTCATCACACCATTGGATTGATTTCTCACGTGCTTTATGACACAATCACACAGAGCGTTCCCACAGCATCAATCGATGTAGTGTCTTGTTCCCTCTTCAGGGAACCAAGGTTACAGTCATAACTAATGCATTTTACATTCTTTTGGGGGATAATAATATATTTAGATCAAAATGTTCCTTTTTGGGTAGACTCCTCACCCCTGCCTTCTATCTCCGGCAGGATCTGACAGTTCAAGCAGGAATCTGTCGCTGAACCGCCGGAAGGGGCTTATGCCAAAGGATATTTTGTATGCACTATTATTGACTCAGAGTCTTTATGGTAGAGATGATCTTACCCCAGTTCCTCCAGTTTACAGTGAGGATTATCCAGTACAGCAGAGAGCAGCTTCACTCCTGAGTCTCCTAGTTTATTTTCAGACAGATACAGTTTTCTCATGTGTGAGGGGCTTGATCTCAGAGCTGAAGCCAGAGCAGAACAACCTTCATCTGTGACACCACAATCATTCAACCTGTAGAGAACAATGACACACCCTTCACTCTCTCAGATCAACAGATTTCATTATTTAAAAAATGCACAGATCACCACATTTGATGTGAGTTTTACCATGTTATTTGTGTGTGTTTGTGTGAGTAGGAAATCTTATATAAAAAATGAAGATGGATGTGATGGTCATTAAGGATGAATTCTTGTTCTTCATATATCGAAGTCCTATATTTGCTGAGGTTGTGTTTAAAGTAAAGAGTGTAAATGTTGAAAAATGTTAATCGTAAATGTTGATCGTATCACCTTAATGAGGAGCAGCTCATGTGTTAAATCATTTACAGATCACTCAATCACCTCAACTCAAGAAAAAGAGATTGAACACATGAACACAGAAAAATATTATTTGTTCCACATCATTTAAACAGATGTGATATTAAAATTATTGAATGGTAATTATGTTGACTCCCAATTGTTTAAATCAGGGGTGTCCAACCCTGTTCCTGGAGATCTACCTACCTGCAAATTTTAGCTCCAACTAGCTGATAAAACACACCTGAATCAGCTAATTAAGATCTCCAGGAGCACTTGATAATTACAGACAGTAATTGACAGTGTTGAGCAGGGCTGGAGCTGAACTCTGCAGGAAGGTAAATCTCCAGGAATAGGGTTGGGCACCCCTGGTTTAAATGAATATAATAATTGTTTGATTCCCCCATTTCATTTTTATATGTTACTTTATGAATAAATGGAATTCTAAAATCACAGTGACTGAATTTCATGCGATCTGATGATCCTACCACCGTTCCTCCAGTTTACAGTGAGGATTCTCCAGTACAGCAGAGACCAGCTTCACTCCTGAGTCTCCTGGATTATTAAATGACAGATACAGTTTTCTCAGGTGTGAGGGGTTTGATCTCAGAGCTGAAGCCAGAGCAGCACAACCTTCATCTGTGACACCACAATAACTCAACCTGTAGAGAACATTGACACACTCTTCACTCTCTCAGATCAAAATTTTTTAGAATTTGTGCAATATCTCTTTTTTGAACAATTCAATATGTCGTTGAGTTTTACTGTTATTCTAAAAGATTGTCTCTAAGAGAGAAAGATAATATAAAACTGTTAAAATGAAATACATTGAATATATTTGTTTTTTCCTTAAACATATATATAAATTTATTAACATTTAAAATAAATAAAAAAAATTATATATGAATGTCTGTGATATATCACAAATAGATCACAAATCAGGCCAGATATGTGGAAGGTTTAAAGGCTGAAGTTTGACTGATATTATTTACCATTAATATTAAACCATTAATTTATCATTTTTAAGTAAGAAATATTATGTTTTAACAGTGATGATTGTTCTCAGTGTTACTTACACAGCTGATCTAGTTGCTGTAATCACAGGCAGCAGCTTCTGAACAACTTCATCTGCTGTATTTTGTGCTTTCAGGGTGACAGATGTGTCACTATTTGAAAATAAAAGATGAGTTAATTATAAATGCTAATAATAATAATTAATATTATATGAGCAATATCACATGAGTAGCAGTGTGATATGGGTGTGTATCAGCATGGCTGTGATTCGGCTGTAGGTACAGCCATATCGCATGACTACGAGTGTGATATTGCATTTATAAAATAGTTTGACAGCCCAAGTGAGTAAATAAATTAGAAACAACAATAAAGTGTCTTTAAAAACCCTCTTTTGTGCAGAACTACTTCCTTCTGCCACGGATTCAAATCGCAAGTTGACAGTTGAGCCCAAGCCTCCATTACTAATTCTAAAACGTCACTTTAGAACTAGTAACGAAGGAATGTTAAGTCGCTTCATTGAAGCTTATTGTATAATGCAGAGTAGATTATTATTGTATTATGATATAAAGATCGACTAAACAAGTGTATTACCTGCATCTGATATAGCATTCATTCTTCAGGTCAATGTCCATAATATTATATCCATTATAAAAAATCAGTGTCAGCTGAGGAAACTGATATCTTTGTTTTTGTCCTTTTAAAAGATTTCCCATGACAGTGCTAAAACAACTTCCTTGTTCTAACTCACTCATAATAACAGTCTTTGCTGCCATCTAATGACGTAATAATGTAACTTTCACTTAAGTCCATATCACAATCACTAACAAAACCTTTCTCAGTACCAAATACGCCATATTATTTATATAAAATAATATTTATTGAACGACAAAATTTAAATTAACAACAATAGCCATTATAAAAGACAATAGGAAATAAGCAAATAATGCAGTTAAACGTACAAAAGCAGCGCTCTAGTACAAGATTTAAGTTAAATATAGCCTAAATATAAATTTATGAAACTTAATTTTCCCCTTAACCCAAATATTGCCCGTTTGATATACCCTAAATGAATTAAACAATTCTGGTTCTAGTGCTGATACTGGGGGAATATCGCAGGGCTAGAAAAGGCTCTCAGCCAATCAGATACGAGAACCAGAAGGAACTGTTGTATAAAAGTAAATAACATATTAAATACCTTACTAAATACCCTCAAATATTTTTCGATTAAATAACCACTGCTTTTAAAAGGACATATGAAAGTTTTTTAATATCTAACTGTAGAAGCTACTAGTACCCAGACTTGGACTTGAGTCCAATTTTGAATGAACTTGTCGCGCACTTGGGTGAATTTGTACTTGGACTTGACTTGGACTTGGACATTTTGGACTCTTTTCGTGTACAGTCGAGTCCAGGCACTGGAAGACACAATATAGTATTATTTAAAAATGAAACAAAACTACTTGCAATGTGTTGTTGCAGCATTGAGCATTGTAACCAATCGCAGACATATATGCTGAGCGCATGAACGCAATGACCAATCAGAGGCATTTTAGAATCACCATGCGAAGAATTAGCTCAAAATGTTGCTCAAAATCTGTTCAGAATCAGCACGAGATTTATACTTTCATAAATCCCCTCATAACCAGCAAAGTCTAGATGCGATATAAATTTGAGATTTACTGTGCAGTGTGGAAAACTTCATTGTTTATGACGAGAGTTTTTGTTGAGTGTGCAGAATGCAGTAAGTGATGACTTTAAGGGAGCGCTATTGACAGTCTGAATAATAGTTTTGTTTTTCATGCTGCTAGAGGACCAGTGGTTACTAGGGGTGTCCCCGACTAAGGATTTACATAGTCGAATCAGAGTTGTCAAGTCTTGCCTATAGTTGACTGATAGTCGAATCATATGTGTATGTGGGGGGTATGGTCCGTGTACAACAGCGCATGTGCGAGTGCGAGTGACTTGAGTGCTTGAAAACAGCAGTCCCACTAGATCTTTCCACGCTCAAGGCCAAAGGAGTAGGCCTGTCAAGTGATAGACGAAACTGACAATGCCTTTTTATCTTTTTTAAATTGAAATGAAACGCAATGTGGATAAACATTCGTAAAACGATTCCTCATAACATTTTACAGCCACGATGTACAGAATACCACACAAAGATATAGAAGAAAATGAAAAAAAAAACGTTCTGGATCTATAAATCTAAATAAATAACTGCAGAAAGGCCAAACTTCAGACAGGATTTGCAAATCAAATTAAATCGGCTAAATTGCCTGTGCGATTGCTTAAGTAGCCTACAGCTCAACATCGATGCACCAAAAAACAATAAAAAATTAATTTACAGAATTGAAAGAACCAGTCTCGTATCTCTTGCGAAGAAGCTCCGGAAGCATAAAAGGAGGAGCGATGACAGTGAAAGACGAGAGAGGACCAGGCCTGGACTTTATGTTATGTTTTATTATGTTTGTGTGGCCTGCAGTCGGCCGTGAGGGATTGCCGGCATTTTACTTTCGTTGTGTTGTTTGTATATTTTGGAATTATTAAAGTGTGTTTAACATTCACCGGTTCCCGCTTCCTTCCCACATCTACTAACCTTGTTACACATATATTATATTCAAAACACAAGCCACAAATAGTTAAACTAGATAACCCCGAGTGATCAATAAATAAAATAAAAATAAGAAATTATTAAAATAATGAAAGTATAGCCAGAATTGTCAACTTTGTCTTTTTAACTGCAGAGACAACAATAAACGCTATACTGGAGTGGCAGTCTGTTTAGCTAAACATGTTCACAGCATCCAATACTCAAATTAGAACCAGCTGAAATGTTTTGAAATCACTTGCACCCTACCTGATCGGGGAAAAAAAATCCAGTCTTTCACTCGATCTGCCTGTCTCCATTTGAGTCTTTTCAAATTGTGCGTGAGGAAAACCGACGATTTGTTAACGTTGGCCGGCAGAAGTGCGCTGCAATATTTGTTTTTGAGTGTTAGGACATGAGCTGTTGGCACAACTTGCATCTTACTTTTTTGGATCATCTTATACCATTTCAAAGTGCATCCGATTCCACACTTTAGATTTTCTTATCCCAGACATTGTTAAAGATTTAAATTCCTGCTGCCAAGATGCTATAGATGCAAGTCCTATATTTGCTGAGGTTGTGTTTAAAGTAAAGAGTGTAAATGTTGAAAAATGTTAATCGTAAATGTTGATCGTATCACCTTAATGAGGAGCAGCTCATGTGTTAAATCATTTACAGATCACTCAATCACCTCAACTCAAGAAAAAGAGATTGAACACATGAACACAGAAAAATATTATTTGTTCCACATCATTTAAACAGATGTGATATTAAAATTATTGAATGGTAATTATGTTGACTCCCAATTGTTTAAATCAGGGGTGTCCAACCCTGTTCCTGGAGATCTACCTACCTGCAAATTTTAGCTCCAACTAGCTGATAAAACACACCTGAATCAGCTAATTAAGATCTCCAGGAGCACTTGATAATTACAGACAGTAATTGACAGTGTTGAGCAGGGCTGGAGCTGAACTCTGCAGGAAGGTAAATCTCCAGGAATAGGGTTGGGCACCCCTGGTTTAAATGAATATAATAATTGTTTGATTCCCCATTTCATTTTTATATGTTACTTTATGAATAAATGGAATTCTAAAATCACAGTGACTGAATTTCATGTGATCTGATGATCCTACCACAGTTCCTCCAGTTTACAGTGAGGATTCTCCAGTACAGCAGAGACCAGCTTCACTCCTGAGTCTCCTGGATTATTAAATGACAGATACAGTTTTCTCAGGTGTGAGGGTTTGATCTCAGAGCTGAAGCCAGAGCAGCACAACCTTCATCTGTGACACCACAATAACTCAACCTGTAGAGAACATTGACACACTCTTCACTCTCTCAGATCAAAATTTTTTAGAATTTGTGCAATATCTCTTTTTTGAACAATTCAATATGTCGTTGAGTTTTACTGTTATTCTAAAAGATTGTCTCTAAGAGAGAAAGATAATATAAAACTGTTAAAATGAAATACATTGAATATATTTGTTTTTCCTTAAACATATATATAAATTTATTAACATTTAAAATAAATAAAAAAAATTATATATGAATGTCTGTGATATATCACAAATAGATCACAAATCAGGCCAGATATGTGGAAGGTTTAAAAGCTGAAGTTTGACTGATATTATTTACCATTAATATTAAACCATTAATTTATCATTTTTAAGTAAGAAATATTATGTTTTAACAGTGATGATTGTTCTCAGTGTTACTTACACAGCTGATCTAGTTGCTGTAATCACAGGCAGCAGCTTCTGAACAACTTCATCTGCTGTATTTTGTGCTTTCAGGGTGACAGATGTGTCACTATTTGAAAATAAAAGATGAGTTAATTATAAATGCTAATAATAATAATTAATATTATATGAGCAATATCACATGAGTAGCAGTGTGATATGGGTGTGTATCAGCATGGCTGTGATTCGGCTGTAGGTACAGCCATATCGCATGACTACGAGTGTGATATTGCATTTATAAAATAGTTTGACAGCCCAAGTGAGTAAATAAATTAGAAACAACAATAAAGTGTCTTTAAAAACCCTCTTTTGTGCAGAACTACTTCCTTCTGCCACGGATTCAAATCGCAAGTTGACAGTTGAGCCCAAGCCTCCATTACTAATTCTAAAACGTCACTTTAGAACTAGTAACAAAGGAATGTTAAGTCGTTTCATTGAAGCTTATTGTATAATGCAGAGTAGATTATTATTGTATTATGATATAAAGATCGACTAAACAAGTGTATTACCTGCATCTGATATAGCATTCATTCTTCAGGTCAATGTCCATAATATTATATCCATTATAAAAAATCAGTGTCAGCTGAGGAAACTGATATCTTTGTTTTTGTCCTTTTAAAAGATTTCCCATGACAGTGCTAAAACAACTTCCTTGTTCTAACTCACTCATAATAACAGTCTTTGCTGCCATCTAATGATGTAATAATGTAACTTTCACTTAAGTCCATATCACAATCACTAACAAAACCTTTCTCAGTACCAAATACGCCATATTATTTATATAAAATAATATTTATTGAACGACAAAATTTAAATTAACAACAATAGCCATTATAAAAGACAATAGGAAATAAGCAAATAATGCAGTTAAACGTACAAAAGCAGCGCTCTAGTACAAGATTTAAGTTAAATATAGCCTAAATATAAATTTATGAAACTTAATTTTCCCCTTAACCCAAATATTGCCCGTTTGATATACCCTAAATGAATTAAACAATTCTGGTTCTAGTGCTGATACTGGGGGAATATCGCAGGGCTAGAAAAGGCTCTCAGCCAATCAGATACGAGAACCAGAAGGAACTGTTGTATAAAAGTAAATAACATATTAAATACCTTACTAAATACCCTCAAATATTTTTCGATTAAATAACCACTGCTTTTAAAAGGACATATGAAAGTTTTTTAATATCTAACTGTAGAAGCTACTAGTACCCAGACTTGGACTTGAGTCCAATTTTGAATGAACTTGTCACGCACTTGGGTGAATTTGTACTTGGACTTGACTTGGACTTGGACATTTTGGACTCTTTTCGTGTACAGTCGAGTCCAGGCACTGGAAGACACAATATAGTATTATTTAAAAATGAAACAAAACTACTTGCAATGTGTTGTTGCAGCATTGAGCATTGTAACCAATCGCAGACATATATGCTGAGCGCATGAACGCAATGACCAATCAGAGGCATTTTAGAATCACCATGCGAAGAATTAGCTCAAAATGTTGCTCAAAATCTGTTCAGAATCAGCACGAGATTTATACTTTCATAAATCCCCTCATAACCAGCAAAGTCTAGATGCGATATAAATTTGAGATTTACTGTGCAGTGTGGAAAACTTCATTGTTTATGACGAGAGTTTTTGTTGAGTGTGCAGAATGCAGTAAGTGATGACTTTAAGGGAGCGCTATTGACAGTCTGAATAATAGTTTTGTTTTTCATGCTGCTAGAGGACCAGTGGTTACTAGGGGTGTCCCTGACTAAGGATTTACATAGTCGAATCAGAGTTGTCAAGTCTTGCCTATAGTTGACTGATAGTCGAATCATATGTGTATGTGGGGGGTATGGTCCGTGTACAACAGCGCATGTGCGAGTGCGAGTGACTTGAGTGCTTGAAAACAGCAGTCCCACTAGATCTTTCCACGCTCAAGGCCAAAGGAGTAGGCCTGTCAAGTGATAGACGAAACTGACAATGCCTTTTTATCTTTTTAAATTGAAATGAAACGCAATGTGGATAAACATTCGTAAAACGATTCCTCATAACATTTTACAGCCACGATGTACAGAATACCACACAAAGATATAGAAGAAAATGAAAAAAAAAACGTTCTGGATCTATAAATCTAAATAAATAACTGCAGAAAGGCCAAACTTCAGACAGGATTTGCAAATCAAATTAAATCGGCTAAATTGCCTGTGCGATTGCTTAAGTAGCCTACAGCTCAACATCGATGCACCAAAAAACAATAAAAAATTAATTTACAGAATTGAAAGAACCAGTCTCGTATCTCTTGCGAAGAAGCTCCGGAAGCATAAAAGGAGGAGCGATGACAGTGAAAGACGAGAGAGGACCAGGCCTGGACTTTATGTTATGTTTTATTATGTTTGTGTGGCCTGCAGTCGGCCGTGAGGGATTGCCGGCATTTTACTTTCGTTGTGTTGTTTGTATATTTTGGAATTATTAAAGTGTGTTTAACATTCACCGGTTCCCGCTTCCATCTACTAACCTTGTTACACATATATTATATTCAAAACACAAGCCACAAATAGTTAAACTAGATAACCCCGAGTGATCAATAAATAAAATAAAAATAAGAAATTATTAAAATAATGAAAGTATAGCCAGAATTGTCAACTTTGTCTTTTTAACTGCAGAGACAACAATAAACGCTATACTGGAGTGGCAGTCTGTTTAGCTAAACATGTTCACAGCATCCAATACTCAAATTAGAACCAGCTGAAATGTTTTGAAATCACTTGCACCCTACCTGATCGGGGAAAAAAAATCCAGTCTTTCACTCGATCTGCCTGTCTCCATTTGAGTCTTTTCAAATTGTGCGTGAGGAAAACCGACGATTTGTTAACGTTGGCCGGCAGAAGTGCGCTGCAATATTTGTTTTTGAGTGTTAGGACATGAGCTGTTGGCACAACTTGCATCTTACTTTTTTGGATCATCTTATACCATTTCAAAGTGCATCCGATTCCACACTTTAGATTTTCTTATCCCAGACATTGTTAAAGATTTAAATTCCTGCTGCCAAGATGCTATAGATGCAAGTCCTATATTTGCTGAGGTTGTGTTTAAAGTAAAGAGTGTAAATGTTGAAAAATGTTAATCGTAAATGTTGATCGTATCACCTTAATGAGGAGCAGCTCATGTGTTAAATCATTTACAGATCACTCAATCACCTCAACTCAAGAAAAAGAGATTGAACACATGAACACAGAAAAATATTATTTGTTCCACATCATTTAAACAGATGTGATATTAAAATTATTGAATGGTAATTATGTTGACTCCCAATTGTTTAAATCAGGGGTGTCCAACCCTGTTCCTGGAGATCTACCTACCTGCAAATTTTAGCTCCAACTAGCTGATAAAACACACCTGAATCAGCTAATTAAGATCTCCAGGAGCACTTGATAATTACAGACAGTAATTGACAGTGTTGAGCAGGGCTGGAGCTGAACTCTGCAGGAAGGTAAATCTCCAGGAATAGGGTTGGGCACCCCTGGTTTAAATGAATATAATAATTGTTTGATTCCCCCATTTCATTTTTATATGTTACTTTATGAATAAATGGAATTCTAAAATCACAGTGACTGAATTTCATGTGATCTGATGATCCTACCACAGTTCCTCCAGTTTACAGTGAGGATTCTCCAGTACAGCAGAGACCAGCTTCACTCCTGAGTCTCCTGGATTATTAAATGACAGATACAGTTTTCTCAGGTGTGAGGGGTTTGATCTCAGAGCTGAAGCCAGAGCAGCACAACCTTCATCTGTGACACCACAATAACTCAACCTGTAGAGAACATTGACACACTCTTCACTCTCTCAGATCAAAATTTTTTAGAATTTGTGCAATATCTCTTTTTTGAACAATTCAATATGTCGTTGAGTTTTACTGTTATTCTAAAAGATTGTCTCTAAGAGAGAAAGATAATATAAAACTGTTAAAATGAAATACATTGAATATATTTGTTTTTTCCTTAAACATATATATAAATTTATTAACATTTAAAATAAATAAAAAAAATTATATATGAATGTCTGTGATATATCACAAATAGATCACAAATCAGGCCAGATATGTGGAAGGTTTAAAAGCTGAAGTTTGACTGATATTATTTACCATTAATATTAAACCATTAATTTATCATTTTTAAGTAAGAAATATTATGTTTTAACAGTGATGATTGTTCTCAGTGTTACTTACACAGCTGATCTAGTTGCTGTAATCACAGGCAGCAGCTTCTGAACAACTTCATCTGCTGTATTTTGTGCTTTCAGGGTGACAGATGTGTCACTATTTGAAAATAAAAGATGAGTTAATTATAAATGCTAATAATAATAATTAATATTATATGAGCAATATCACATGAGTAGCAGTGTGATATGGGTGTGTATCAGCATGGCTGTGATTCGGCTGTAGGTACAGCCATATCGCATGACTACGAGTGTGATATTGCATTTATAAAATAGTTTGACAGCCCAAGTGAGTAAATAAATTAGAAACAACAATAAAGTGTCTTTAAAAACCCTCTTTTGTGCAGAACTACTTCCTTCTGCCACGGATTCAAATCGCAAGTTGACAGTTGAGCCCAAGCCTCCATTACTAATTCTAAAACGTCACTTTAGAACTAGTAACAAAGGAATGTTAAGTCGTTTCATTGAAGCTTATTGTATAATGCAGAGTAGATTATTATTGTATTATGATATAAAGATCGACTAAACAAGTGTATTACCTGCATCTGATATAGCATTCATTCTTCAGGTCAATGTCCATAATATTATATCCATTATAAAAAATCAGTGTCAGCTGAGGAAACTGATATCTTTGTTTTTGTCCTTTTAAAAGATTTCCCATGACAGTGCTAAAACAACTTCCTTGTTCTAACTCACTCATAATAACAGTCTTTGCTGCCATCTAATGATGTAATAATGTAACTTTCACTTAAGTCCATATCACAATCACTAACAAAACCTTTCTCAGTACCAAATACGCCATATTATTTATATAAAATAATATTTATTGAACGACAAAATTTAAATTAACAACAATAGCCATTATAAAAGACAATAGGAAATAAGCAAATAATGCAGTTAAACGTACAAAAGCAGCGCTCTAGTACAAGATTTAAGTTAAATATAGCCTAAATATAAATTTATGAAACTTAATTTTCCCCTTAACCCAAATATTGCCCGTTTGATATACCCTAAATGAATTAAACAATTCTGGTTCTAGTGCTGATACTGGGGGAATATCGCAGGGCTAGAAAAGGCTCTCAGCCAATCAGATACGAGAACCAGAAGGAACTGTTGTATAAAAGTAAATAACATATTAAATACCTTACTAAATACCCTCAAATATTTTTCGATTAAATAACCACTGCTTTTAAAAGGACATATGAAAGTTTTTTAATATCTAACTGTAGAAGCTACTAGTACCCAGACTTGGACTTGAGTCCAATTTTGAATGAACTTGTCACGCACTTGGGTGAATTTGTACTTGGACTTGACTTGGACTTGGACATTTTGGACTCTTTTCGTGTACAGTCGAGTCCAGGCACTGGAAGACACAATATAGTATTATTTAAAAATGAAACAAAACTACTTGCAATGTGTTGTTGCAGCATTGAGCATTGTAACCAATCGCAGACATATATGCTGAGCGCATGAACGCAATGACCAATCAGAGGCATTTTAGAATCACCATGCGAAGAATTAGCTCAAAATGTTGCTCAAAATCTGTTCAGAATCAGCACGAGATTTATACTTTCATAAATCCCCTCATAACCAGCAAAGTCTAGATGCGATATAAATTTGAGATTTACTGTGCAGTGTGGAAAACTTCATTGTTTATGACGAGAGTTTTTGTTGAGTGTGCAGAATGCAGTAAGTGATGACTTTAAGGGAGCGCTATTGACAGTCTGAATAATAGTTTTGTTTTTCATGCTGCTAGAGGACCAGTGGTTACTAGGGGTGTCCCTGACTAAGGATTTACATAGTCGAATCAGAGTTGTCAAGTCTTGCCTATAGTTGACTGATAGTCGAATCATATGTGTATGTGGGGGGTATGGTCCGTGTACAACAGCGCATGTGCGAGTGCGAGTGACTTGAGTGCTTGAAAACAGCAGTCCCACTAGATCTTTCCACGCTCAAGGCCAAAGGAGTAGGCCTGTCAAGTGATAGACGAAACTGACAATGCCTTTTTATCTTTTTTAAATTGAAATGAAACGCAATGTGGATAAACATTCGTAAAACGATTCCTCATAACATTTTACAGCCACGATGTACAGAATACCACACAAAGATATAGAAGAAAATGAAAAAAAAAACGTTCTGGATCTATAAATCTAAATAAATAACTGCAGAAAGGCCAAACTTCAGACAGGATTTGCAAATCAAATTAAATCGGCTAAATTGCCTGTGCGATTGCTTAAGTAGCCTACAGCTCAACATCGATGCACCAAAAAACAATAAAAAATTAATTTACAGAATTGAAAGAACCAGTCTCGTATCTCTTGCGAAGAAGCTCCGGAAGCATAAAAGGAGGAGCGATGACAGTGAAAGACGAGAGAGGACCAGGCCTGGACTTTATGTTATGTTTTATTATGTTTGTGTGGCCTGCAGTCGGCCGTGAGGGATTGCCGGCATTTTACTTTCGTTGTGTTGTTTGTATATTTTGGAATTATTAAAGTGTGTTTAACATTCACCGGTTCCCGCTTCCATCTACTAACCTTGTTACACATATATTATATTCAAAACACAAGCCACAAATAGTTAAACTAGATAACCCCGAGTGATCAATAAATAAAATAAAAATAAGAAATTATTAAAATAATGAAAGTATAGCCAGAATTGTCAACTTTGTCTTTTTAACTGCAGAGACAACAATAAACGCTATACTGGAGTGGCAGTCTGTTTAGCTAAACATGTTCACAGCATCCAATACTCAAATTAGAACCAGCTGAAATGTTTTGAAATCACTTGCACCCTACCTGATCGGGGAAAAAAAATCCAGTCTTTCACTCGATCTGCCTGTCTCCATTTGAGTCTTTTCAAATTGTGCGTGAGGAAAACCGACGATTTGTTAACGTTGGCCGGCAGAAGTGCGCTGCAATATTTGTTTTTGAGTGTTAGGACATGAGCTGTTGGCACAACTTGCATCTTACTTTTTTGGATCATCTTATACCATTTCAAAGTGCATCCGATTCCACACTTTAGATTTTCTTATCCCAGACATTGTTAAAGATTTAAATTCCTGCTGCCAAGATGCTATAGATGCAAGTCCTATATTTGCTGAGGTTGTGTTTAAAGTAAAGAGTGTAAATGTTGAAAAATGTTAATCGTAAATGTTGATCGTATCACCTTAATGAGGAGCAGCTCATGTGTTAAATCATTTACAGATCACTCAATCACCTCAACTCAAGAAAAAGAGATTGAACACATGAACACAGAAAAATATTATTTGTTCCACATCATTTAAACAGATGTGATATTAAAATTATTGAATGGTAATTATGTTGACTCCCAATTGTTTAAATCAGGGGTGTCCAACCCTGTTCCTGGAGATCTACCTACCTGCAAATTTTAGCTCCAACTAGCTGATAAAACACACCTGAATCAGCTAATTAAGATCTCCAGGAGCACTTGATAATTACAGACAGTAATTGACAGTGTTGAGCAGGGCTGGAGCTGAACTCTGCAGGAAGGTAAATCTCCAGGAATAGGGTTGGGCACCCCTGGTTTAAATGAATATAATAATTGTTTGATTCCCCCATTTCATTTTTATATGTTACTTTATGAATAAATGGAATTCTAAAATCACAGTGACTGAATTTCATGTGATCTGATGATCCTACCACAGTTCCTCCAGTTTACAGTGAGGATTCTCCAGTACAGCAGAGACCAGCTTCACTCCTGAGTCTCCTGGATTATTAAATGACAGATACAGTTTTCTCAGGTGTGAGGGGTTTGATCTCAGAGCTGAAGCCAGAGCAGCACAACCTTCATCTGTGACACCACAATAACTCAACCTGTAGAGAACATTGACACACTCTTCACTCTCTCAGATCAAAATTTTTTAGAATTTGTGCAATATCTCTTTTTTGAACAATTCAATGTCGTTGAGTTTTACTGTTATTCTAAAAGATTGTCTCTAAGAGAGAAAGATAATATAAAACTGTTAAAATGAAATACATTGAATATATTTGTTTTTTCCTTAAACATATATATAAATTTATTAACATTTAAAATAAATAAAAAAAATTATATATGAATGTCTGTGATATATCACAAATAGATCACAAATCAGGCCAGATATGTGGAAGGTTTAAAAGCTGAAGTTTGACTGATATTATTTACCATTAATATTAAACCATTAATTTATCATTTTTAAGTAAGAAATATTATGTTTTAACAGTGATGATTGTTCTCAGTGTTACTTACACAGCTGATCTAGTTGCTGTAATCACAGGCAGCAGCTTCTGAACAACTTCATCTGCTGTATTTTGTGCTTTCAGGGTGACAGATGTGTCACTATTTGAAAATAAAAGATGAGTTAATTATAAATGCTAATAATAATAATTAATATTATATGAGCAATATCACATGAGTAGCAGTGTGATATGGGTGTGTATCAGCATGGCTGTGATTCGGCTGTAGGTACAGCCATATCGCATGACTACGAGTGTGATATTGCATTTATAAAATAGTTTGACAGCCCAAGTGAGTAAATAAATTAGAAACAACAATAAAGTGTCTTTAAAAACCCTCTTTTGTGCAGAACTACTTCCTTCTGCCACGGATTCAAATCGCAAGTTGACAGTTGAGCCCAAGCCTCCATTACTAATTCTAAAACGTCACTTTAGAACTAGTAACAAAGGAATGTTAAGTCGTTTCATTGAAGCTTATTGTATAATGCAGAGTAGATTATTATTGTATTATGATATAAAGATCGACTAAACAAGTGTATTACCTGCATCTGATATAGCATTCATTCTTCAGGTCAATGTCCATAATATTATATCCATTATAAAAAATCAGTGTCAGCTGAGGAAACTGATATCTTTGTTTTTGTCCTTTTAAAAGATTTCCCATGACAGTGCTAAAACAACTTCCTTGTTCTAACTCACTCATAATAACAGTCTTTGCTGCCATCTAATGATGTAATAATGTAACTTTCACTTAAGTCCATATCACAATCACTAACAAAACCTTTCTCAGTACCAAATACGCCATATTATTTATATAAAATAATATTTATTGAACGACAAAATTTAAATTAACAACAATAGCCATTATAAAAGACAATAGGAAATAAGCAAATAATGCAGTTAAACGTACAAAAGCAGCGCTCTAGTACAAGATTTAAGTTAAATATAGCCTAAATATAAATTTATGAAACTTAATTTTCCCCTTAACCCAAATATTGCCCGTTTGATATACCCTAAATGAATTAAACAATTCTGGTTCTAGTGCTGATACTGGGGGAATATCGCAGGGCTAGAAAAAACTCTCAGCCAATCAGATACGAGAACCAGAAGGAACTGTTGTATAAAAGTAAATAACATATTAAATACCTTACTAAATACCCTCAAATATTTTTCGATTAAATAACCACTGCTTTTAAAAGGACATATGAAAGTTTTTTAATATCTAACTGTAGAAGCTACTGAGTACCCAGACTTGGACTTGAGTCCAATTTTGAATGAACTTGTCACGCACTTGGGTGAATTTGTACTTGGACTTGACTTGGACTTGGACATTTTGGACTCTTTTCGTGTACAGTCGAGTCCAGGCACTGGAAGACACAATATAGTATTATTTAAAAATGAAACAAAACTACTTGCAATGTGTTGTTGCAGCATTGAGCATTGTAACCAATCGCAGACATATATGCTGAGCGCATGAACGCAATGACCAATCAGAGGCATTTTAGAATCACCATGCGAAGAATTAGCTCAAAATGTTGCTCAAAATCTGTTCAGAATCAGCACGAGATTTATACTTTCATAAATCCCCTCATAACCAGCAAAGTCTAGATGCGATATAAATTTGAGATTTACTGTGCAGTGTGGAAAACTTCATTGTTTATGACGAGAGTTTTTGTTGAGTGTGCAGAATGCAGTAAGTGATGACTTTAAGGGAGCGCTATTGACAGTCTGAATAATAGTTTTGTTTTTCATGCTGCTAGAGGACCAGTGGTTACTAGGGGTGTCCCTGACTAAGGATTTACATAGTCGAATCAGAGTTGTCAAGTCTTGCCTATAGTTGACTGATAGTCGAATCATATGTGTATGTGGGGGGTATGGTCCGTGTACAACAGCGCATGTGCGAGTGCGAGTGACTTGAGTGCTTGAAAACAGCAGTCCCACTAGATCTTTCCACGCTCAAGGCCAAAGGAGTAGGCCTGTCAAGTGATAGACGAAACTGACAATGCCTTTTTATCTTTTTTAAATTGAAATGAAACGCAATGTGGATAAACATTCGTAAAACGATTCCTCATAACATTTTACAGCCACGATGTACAGAATACCACACAAAGATATAGAAGAAAATGAAAAAAAAAACGTTCTGGATCTATAAATCTAAATAAATAACTGCAGAAAGGCCAAACTTCAGACAGGATTTGCAAATCAAATTAAATCGGCTAAATTGCCTGTGCGATTGCTTAAGTAGCCTACAGCTCAACATCGATGCACCAAAAAACAATAAAAAATTAATTTACAGAATTGAAAGAACCAGTCTCGTATCTCTTGCGAAGAAGCTCCGGAAGCATAAAAGGAGGAGCGATGACAGTGAAAGACGAGAGAGGACCAGGCCTGGACTTTATGTTATGTTTTATTATGTTTGTGTGGCCTGCAGTCGGCCGTGAGGGATTGCCGGCATTTTACTTTCGTTGTGTTGTTTGTATATTTTGGAATTATTAAAGTGTGTTTAACATTCACCGGTTCCCGCTTCCATCTACTAACCTTGTTACACATATATTATATTCAAAACACAAGCCACAAATAGTTAAACTAGATAACCCCGAGTGATCAATAAATAAAATAAAAATAAGAAATTATTAAAATAATGAAAGTATAGCCAGAATTGTCAACTTTGTCTTTTTAACTGCAGAGACAACAATAAACGCTATACTGGAGTGGCAGTCTGTTTAGCTAAACATGTTCACAGCATCCAATACTCAAATTAGAACCAGCTGAAATGTTTTGAAATCACTTGCACCCTACCTGATCGGGGAAAAAAATCCAGTCTTTCACTCGATCTGCCTGTCTCCATTTGAGTCTTTTCAAATTGTGCGTGAGGAAAACCGACGATTTGTTAACGTTGGCCGGCAGAAGTGCGCTGCAATATTTGTTTTTGAGTGTTAGGACATGAGCTGTTGGCACAACTTGCATCTTACTTTTTTTGGATCATCTTATACCATTTCAAAGTGCATCCGATTCCACACTTTAGATTTTCTTATCCCAGACATTGTTAAAGATTTAAATTCCTGCTGCCAAGATGCTATAGATGCAAGTCCTATATTTGCTGAGGTTGTGTTTAAAGTAAAGAGTGTAAATGTTGAAAAATGTTAATCGTAAATGTTGATCGTATCACCTTAATGAGGAGCAGCTCATGTGTTAAATCATTTACAGATCACTCAATCACCTCAACTCAAGAAAAAGAGATTGAACACATGAACACAGAAAAATATTATTTGTTCCACATCATTTAAACAGATGTGATATTAAAATTATTGAATGGTAATTATGTTGACTCCCAATTGTTTAAATCAGGGGTGTCCAACCCTGTTCCTGGAGATCTACCTACCTGCAAATTTTAGCTCCAACTAGCTGATAAAACACACCTGAATCAGCTAATTAAGATCTCCAGGAGCACTTGATAATTACAGACAGTAATTGACAGTGTTGAGCAGGGCTGGAGCTGAACTCTGCAGGAAGGTAAATCTCCAGGAATAGGGTTGGGCACCCCTGGTTTAAATGAATATAATAATTGTTTGATTCCCCCATTTCATTTTTATATGTTACTTTATGAATAAATGGAATTCTAAAATCACAGTGACTGAATTTCATGTGATCTGATGATCCTACCACAGTTCCTCCAGTTTACAGTGAGGATTCTCCAGTACAGCAGAGACCAGCTTCACTCCTGAGTCTCCTGGATTATTAAATGACAGATACAGTTTTCTCAGGTGTGAGGGGTTTGATCTCAGAGCTGAAGCCAGAGCAGCACAACCTTCATCTGTGACACCACAATAACTCAACCTGTAGAGAACATTGACACACTCTTCACTCTCTCAGATCAAAATTTTTTAGAATTTGTGCAATATCTCTTTTTTGAACAATTCAATATGTCGTTGAGTTTTACTGTTATTCTAAAAGATTGTCTCTAAGAGAGAAAGATAATATAAAACTGTTAAAAAGTGCATCCGATTCCACACTTTAGATTTTCTTATCCCAGACATTGTTAAAGATTTAAATTCCTGCTGCCAAGATGCTCCTCTGTCACGGATCATGGAAAGTGAAACTTAAATCTGTCACAGGGGTGGTTGGATTTATTCACGCATGTTAAAAATATTTATTAAAAGCTTCTTTCTTTTCACGTTTTTATTTACAGAATTATCATAATAGGCTGTATGTTAACTTATTGGGAGAAAACTGGTAGTTCTATGTGAAATCAGACATTGAGCACCCCCATATAGCCAAAGCGGCATGATTCTCAAATCATAACACCTCTGCGAAGATTCGACTGTGAGATTGGTAGTCGAATCAGGCTTCTCTTATCGAAGCATCGAAACTTTGACTATTCAGGGTCAGCCCTAGTGGTTACGTTCAAACTTCAAAGTTTGAGGAGTGATAACTGTATTTAAATGGGGAAGTGAAAAATTAATACACATTTAGAACTCCATACTTTGTGTTATATTACCTTGGCAATAAATAAAAAATAAAAAAAAGATTTCCACTTCTGAGAACCCCGGAAATGTGAAAAAAGTCCATGACATGCATTTGTCATGAAAAAAGTAGCTTCATTAATTAACAAAAATTAACTAACAAAAAGTAGCTATATTAAATACTATTAGCCAACATTATTAATCGCAATGACCATATCAAGTAAAAACCCATTTAAAAACATTTTTTTGTTTGCCAAGAAGCTAGTCAAGGTGCTGATGACAATAAATAAATAAAATAATAAATAAATGACAGGATGTAATGTATTGTCTCAGATTCTGCCAAGCAATTGGTCTTGCTGCAGCTCACTGTGCATTGGGAAGAGTGCATGGATGAGGCCAATGAGAGGAATCGCGCCAAGTACCAGGAGCTAGTGGAAGAGTGCACAATTTATGTGCTCACACTATGCGGTCCGATGGTCAAGCTGTGACTTGACTGCTCACACTATGCGTTTGAAATATGCACGATAAACCCCCGTGCTGGGTTGCGCCGATTGACCATATGTTTCCAGAGATATCGTCAAAAGCATCAGCTATGGATATCAAGAGAATTTAGTATTTCCAATTTATATATTATATTATTATTATTATTATTATTATTATTATTTTTAGGGTAGGCCTACTTTTATTATTAAATTGATATTAGCCTACAATTCAATAGGCTAATTTCATAGCGCATCACCTCATAACCGATGGGCTCTGAGGATAATAAAAAATTTGATAGATTAGCTTACTCCTCACTGAAAATGATTTAAAGACATTTATACAATGAATTATAGACCTACATTTAAAATTATTAACAGTCTATGTATCCGAACACTGATAATCAGTTAATGAAAAGCAGCTTTATTGGTAACACTTTACAATACGGGTGCACTAATATGCATTAATTCATGCTTAACTAATGCACAGATAATCATGTTTTTTCAATGTATGACTCATGAAGAACTAAACCATTAATTAATGATTACTGCATCAGCAACTAATAACATTTCTATATGATTAATAGATTAAGTAATATATGAATTGTTATTAATTAAATGTGTCATAATGTATTAATTCCTTAATAACATATTTTATTAACTAAAAGTGTAAGTTAATGTGTCAATTACCACAGTGGGTTGAAGCCATGTACTTCAGTTGTCTGCTTTAATTAATCATTAACTAATGATTTGAAAATGTATCATTATGTTATGACTTTACTTGTTGAGGCACATGACTATTAACTAATTGTTAAGTAATATGTAATTAATGGGTTTTGACAGTTGCACATGCAGTGAGTGTAATGTCAGAGAATGTGTTTAAAGGATGGGTAAGTTGGGCTGCACACAAATATCAGCACACCAGAATCTGAACTACAGATTGATGTTGCACTGTATTTGAACTGGATGTGACCATTATCGAGCCATGCCGCAACAGCTGTCTACACTGGACATGACAGACCATTGCAAGTCCATTTGTCCTTCATAACAGAAGTGACGTTTTGCTGTGTTGTGTTGCGTTGTGCCGCATCCAGTGTAGAATCACTATCACTGATTATAATGGGTTCTATTCTCTATGTCCGGTCTTGACACAGTGTTACGAAATAGCAGTGCCCGGCCACATGTTCTCAGTGTTCCACCTTTGAATCCTAGACCTTTATTAGTTGCTGATGCAGTAATCATTAATTAATGGTTTAGTTCTTCATGAGTCATACATTAAAACATGATTATCTGTGCATTAGGTAAGCATGAACTAATGCATATTAGTGCACCCGTATTGTAAAGTGTTACCACTTTATTTCAAAAACAACTTGTTTAACATGAAATACTTATCTCTTTTTTTTACTACATACAGTATATGGGCCACAAGAGAAATATTAAGAAAATAAATTAAGACATAGCCTACCGTTATCAGCATGTTGAAGTAGGATTTATATTTATATTCCAATATTGCGACGTGACATTTTTCTTTATCACTAATTGCCAAATGATGGACATAGGTTCACATTTCCTGTGATAATAAAATTAAGTAAATATTAAATAGCCTAAATGAGTAAATAGAAAGTGAAAAGTGAAACAAGTAAATTAATGATCAAATTAGTACAAGAGGCGTCGGTGTACAGTATATGTACACGCAGGTGGCTTGGAAGACGTTGGTAATAGCCTATGGTTTATTCATAATGCAACACGAACTGGAGGTAAGCAACAGTTTGTTAAATTGCAGCTAGTTTGATAGCTACAGAACATTTTTTTTTTTTTTTCTGGCTGCATTAATGAAATGGTTTAATTTCTGTTTTTGCGCAGATGCAGTGAGGAAAAAACACAGAGTTTAGGGCAGTCAGTTCGTAGCTCTCCTTCAACTGTGCGATATCCTCACGAGGGGCAACCAAAATTTCTGACATGCCAGACGTTCATCCGACCATCCGATTGCCGGCCGGGAGAGGTTTATCGCCTCTCATTTCCCCGTGTACACTGCACGACAAACGACGCACGACAAAGATGAAAATCGTCCCGACTCATAAAAGAGTCGCACGAGTCAGAATTCGGCTCAAAATCAGACGAAAATCGCACAGCGCATGCCCGCCTTTAGCCTGTTAATTTCCCTGTTCCCAAGCTCCACCCACCCAATCTCAAGGCAATCAGGACTCTCTCACAGGCTTTATTAGCTGCACCTGTGCCTACAGCTTTTTCCTTTGTGTTGGATGTGGCTGAACCATGCAGAGGCCTGAGTTTTACTCCTTTCATTCTGTTTTCTCCTGTGTGTGCGTAATTGATGATGTAAGTGCCTTTGTTTGATATTTAAAGATTATTACTTTATTGCCTGTGAATTCCCTGTAACATTGGTAGTTACCTTGTACCTGATTTGGCATGGTTTATTAGAAAACTAAAACTGTATTTCTCTGTTCCCTTGTAGAAACCACAGAGAGAGAGAGAGAGAGAGAGAGAGAGAGAGAGAGAATACCTGCTTGGATGTGCAATAAAGACTCCTATCCCCACTGGCTTCAAGCCAGCTACCTAAGCATTCCCCCTTACTCCTTTTCAAGGCCTATCACACAAATTACCCATTTTGGATTCAAAACAGACAAGTGGGCATTCCTGTGCATTATTTCTGTATGGAGGAGTAATTTTGTTTGGATGTGTTTATGTGAGAGAAATAAAAGAACATAAAAATATGAACTATACTAAAATCTGTGTGACATCTGCAAGATTGCAGATTTCTCAGCTTCTTTTTTCACTTGTTTTGTTAATGTTTTAGAACAAAAATGATTAATGATTGAACTCATTGTTACTTACTGATAATTTTCTTCTCCAATTAAGCTCTTCAGGTCAAACTCATGCATTGCCCGCTCTGAGGTCAACAACACAAAAACTAAAGCTGACCACTGAGATGAGGTGAGTTTCACATTACGTAATCCTCTAGAGCTCATATGAGGTTGAGCTTCGTTCACCAGAGAAAGATCCCCCAGTTCATTCAGACAGTGAAACAGATTGATGTATTTATCTGGAGAGGGATTCTTACTGATCTTTTCTTTAATATAGCAAACCGTTTTCTCGTTGTGAGAGCTGTTTCCTGTCTGTGTCGTTAGTTCATGTAAGAGACTCTGATTAGACTCCACTGACAGACCCAGAAGGAAACGAAGGAAAAGGTCCAGATGCCCATTTTTACTGTCTAAAGCCTCATCCACAGCTCTCTGATGGAGATCAGATAGTGAAACTTTGTCTCCGTTACTTGGTGTGGTAATCTGGTCAAACACATTGATGCTGTTGTTCATGAAGGAGAGATGCACATATAGAGCTGCTAGATGTTCTTGAATGCTCAGATGAACAAAGCAGAAGACTTTCCCCTGATACAAGCCCAACTCCTCTCTAAACATCTGAGTGCACAATCCAGAGTACACTGATGCTTCTGTCACATCAATGCCACACTCTCTCAGGTCTTCCTCATAGAAGATTAGGTTGCCTTTCACAAGCTGCTGAAAAGCCAGTTTTCCCAGTTTGATGATCATGTCTTCATCTTTCACTTTCTTTTCATAGTCCTTCTCATGCTCAATGTTGGTCTGTAGGATCAGGAAGTGTGTGTACATTTGAGTAAGAGTCTTGGGGATCTTTCCTTTCCATGATTTCTTTAACACCTTCTCTAGAACAGTGGCTAAGATCCAGCAGAACACTGGGATGTGACACATAATAAAGAGGCTCCTTGATGACTTCAGGTATGAGATGATCCTGTCGGCTAGAATTTGATCACTGATTCTCTTTCTGAAGTATTCCTCCTTCTGTGGGTCACTGAAGCCTCGCACCTCTGTCACTCGATGGACACACTCAGATGGGATCAGATCAGCTGCTGCTGGTCTGGAGGTGATCCAGATGAGAGCAGAGGGAAGCAGATTCCCTGCAATGAGGTTCGTCAGCAGCACATCCACTGAGGCTGATTCAGTCACATCACACAACCTCACATCGCTCTGAAAATCAAGAAACAGACGACACTCATCCAGACCATCAAAGATGAATGAAACTTTATACTTATCACAGGATATTTCCATTTCTTTTGTTTCAGGGAAAAAGACATGAAGAAGATCTGAAAGACTGAGTGTTTTGTCCTTCATCAAGTTGAGCTCTCTGAAAGGAAGTGGAAATATGAGCTGGACATCCTGATTCTCTTTCCCTTCAGCCCAGTCCAGGATGAACTTCTGCACAGAGACTGTTTTTCCAATGCCAGCGACTCCCTTTGCTAGCACAGTTCTGATGGGTTTGTGTTGTCCAGGTAAAGGTCTAAAGATGTCATTGCATTTGATCGGTGTGTCCTCTGTTTCTGCTCTCCTGGACTGTGTCTCAATCTGTCTCACCTCATGCTCATTACTGATCTCTCCACTCTTTGTGATGTAGAGCTCTGTGTAGATCTCATTCAGGAGTGTTGGGTTTCCCTGCTTTGATATTCCCTCATACAAACACTCAAACTTCTTTCTCAGATTTGATCTCAATGTGTTGAGGACTTCAGCAAGTTTAGAGTCATGGCTGTAAGATTAAAATACCAGATTATTACACAAGTTAAAGTAAATAGCCATCAATTACAAAATAGATTTTTTGTTTGATGTATAATGGGACAGAACATCATTAGGTTTCTGAAATGTTTATTATTGTTAATAAACAATTAATAATAATGTGTTTGAGTGTGTGGTGTGCATTGCAGCAGCACAAATTAAAAACAAACAAAAGTCCTACATTTTACCTGAAACCAGGATACATGCTTTCATTAAAGTCTTGTGGTTGAATCACTGGCGTGTACACAGTTTTGTTTTTAACTGGTCTGGATAGATGATTTGACCTTAAATCAGAATAAAGAATCAGACACACTGATATTGACGTAAATGTGTCATTAACTGAGTAACTTACCAACAGCTTTTACAGTGTGTGAATGTATTAACTCTCTGGGGTCTGAAGTGTTTTCTGGACCCTTGAGATGTTTTGAAATGCCCTGGCATTTGTGCTTATTTTTGTTACTTATAACATTTTCATGGCTAAAGTTGACAGTCATGTTCAGTTTGTTTTGGTTTTCACACTTCACATGTGTTCCTTTGTTCTAGTTTCCCACCACTCATCAGTCACCATTGACACTAACACCATCACAGCTGATCGTCTTTTAGTTAATCACTGTGTATTTAGTTTCTGTTTGTGTTCAGTTCGATGTCCGGTATTGTTTGTGTTTGTTTAAATGCTGTCTCGCATGTTGGCTTTGGGATTATTCTATTAAATCTTGTGTGCATATTCTCTTATTGTCACAAACGCTGTGTAGCTGCAGCAGGGAAGAGTCTGAATTGGACTTCTACAAATATAGGTGATTTATTTAGCAAGAAAACAGAACAGCTCACACATAAACGAGGTATACAACAACAAGAACGGACAGGGAGTGCAGGGAGTGAGTCCAACTAAAAGGGAGTGATAACGACGAAGACCAGGTGCAGGGAATCCAGGAATGGTGGGAAGGCTGATGAGGGAAGTGCAAACAGGTGAGGAACAGGGAGGATTCTGGGAAACAGAGTCCGGGACAGGCATGGTTGTAACACTTATCTTCTTCTTCGTCATTGAACCTGAGTGTTACAAAAGTCTGATTACACTGTATTTAGCACAAACTCTGCTATAATAATATGTGAGCAGCATGTAAGTTAAAGTTTGTAGTTTTGAGAAAATGTTTATGCATGGTTTGTGAAAAAAAATTAATGCACTGAAATAAAGCCATAAAACACATACTGAATATTTGTTCTCAATACTTTTGAAAAATGTTTCCTGTGGCCTAGAATTTTTGCTTCAGAATGATGTGAAAATCATCCTGCCCGCTCTTTTACATAAAACAATATATTGATTTAAAATTTGTAATACATGTTTTGTGTCAGTAAGGCTTATGCGGGGAGGACGTGAATAATCATGAACTATGTGTTTCACACCTGGGAAAACAAAGACCCCTCCCCTAATGGCCCTATCAGCTGAATTGGACTAGAAAATAGAATGTGAGGAGATTAAAAGAATGGCTTTTTGACTGAATTTTATTTACAAAACACAATCCAAATATACACAACAAAGGACAAAAAAAAGGACATTTTTAAGCACACTGATCTAAACACAGGGACTTAAACAGTCACACACCGTTGTGCTATTCCTGAAACAGTTCTTGTTCAACACACCTGTCATATCCATTATTTTCATTTTACCATGTTCATGTACAAGCTTGCTGATGTCAGTACAGCACTCTCAGAGAAAAACACTGAAGAGTAAATATTTAACAAGACTCATTTGTTGTACAAGACTCATCAGTGGTCCCTGTAAAAAAACAACAAAACAACTGTGAACATGCTGATATCGGGAGCAACTAGGGCTGCACGATTTGGGGGATTTGGGGAAATTGTAATTTTTCCGGTTAAAATTGTAATTTAAAATCCACAAAAAATATAAAGAACACCAGGTTTGTTGTGCCTACTTGTAGGGCTGCATAAAATAATAATTATAATAATTTTACTTTACAGAAAACTTTTATTTTTTGGGAAAATGCAGGCGGCCTATAACTATAAATCATTAGAAATGTAATGTATGTTTAATCCATACATGTGATGTTATGAAGTAAGTTTGGATTAAAAACATGTAATGTTTGGTGCTTTTCATACAAGTGCACATCATACAAGACACAAACTTACAGTGCTTACAGAGACCATTTACTCTATGAAACATTATTGTTTAGCACATTAAAAACATTTACGTTTGAGCAGATATCCACAAACACAATATTTCACAGTAGACACTGGTCTAAACATTCTAATATTCATCATGTTACAGTGTAAACACTCATATATTGTACTGTATGTTATATTATAGAGCATAAAAAACATTGTGTCGTACATATATATTTATTTAGCATTGAAAGGTTGCTTACCTGCCTAAAATTCATATTTCAACATGTTTCCATTGACACATTTTAGTGTGGCAGTTGTTCAACAACTAGTTAAATGTGTACAAGTTTATGTAACAATAGCACGTTAACTAATGTAAGTGGGAATAAATTACTTACCGCAGCTGGATCAATCGCATTCTTCTTCTTCTGAGGTAAATTCAAGGTTTATTCCTCACAATGTGTCTACCAAACTCAATGAAAAGCAGAGGAATGATGAAGCTTGATGTTTGTTTATCGAGGTGATGGGGGCGTTTACAGGTTTGCGTACCTCACACTTGGAATGCTGCGCAACGTGTGGGTGTGGTCACATTAACACATTAACATTAACTGACTCCCAGGTGACTCACGTCTACCTATAGGATACGACGCCTGTCACAGCATCCATATACAGTATCTCACAGAAGTGAGTACACCCCTCACATTTTTGTAAATATTTTATTATATCTTTTCATGTGACAACACTAAAGAAATGACACTTTGCTACAATGTAAAGTAGTGAGTGTACAGCTTGTATAACAGTGTAAATTTGCTGTCCCCTCAAAATAACTCAACACACAGCCATTAATGTATAAACCGCTGGTCACAAAAGTGAGTACACCCCTAAGTGAAAATGTCCAAATTGGGCCCAAAGTGTCAATATTTTGTGTGGCCACCATTATTTTCCAGCACTGCCTTAACCCTCTTGGGCATGGAGTTCAACAGAGCTTCACAGGTTGCCACTGGAGTCCTCTTCCACTCCTCCATGACGACATCACATAGCTGGTGGATGTTAGAGACCTTGCGCTCCTCCACCTTCCGTTTGAGGATGCCCCACAGATGCTCAATAGGGTTTAGGTCTGGAGACATGCTTGGCCAGTCCATCACCTTTACCCTCAGCTTCTTTAGCAAGGCAGTGGTCGTCTAGGAGGTGTGTTTGGGGTCGTTATCACCCAGTCTCCGAAGGGAGGGGATCATGCTCTGCTTCAGTATGTCACAGTACATGTTGGCATTCATGGTTCCCTCAATGAACTGTAGCTCCCCAGTGTCGGCAGCACTCATGCAGCCCCAGACCATGACACTCCCACCACCATGCTTGACTGTAGGCAAGACACACTTGTCTTTGTACTCCTCACCTGGTTGCCGCCACACACGCTTGACACCATCTGAACCAAATAAGTTTATCTTGGTCTCATCAGACCACAGGACATGGTTCCAGTAATCCATGTCCTTAATCTGCTTGTCTTCAGCAAACTGTTTGCAGGCTTTCTTGTGCATCATTTTTAGAAGAGGCTTCCTTCTGGGACGACAGCCATGCAGACCAATTTGATGCAGTGTGCGGCATATGGTCTGAGCACTGACAGGCTGACCCCCCACCCCTTCAACCTCTGCAGCAATGCTGGCAGCACTCATACGTCTATTTCCCAAACACAACTTCTGGATATGACGCTGAGCACGTGCACTCAACTTCTTTGGTCGACCATGGCGAGGCCTGTTCTGAGTGGAACCTGTCCTGTTAAACCACTGTATGGTCTTGGCCACCGTGCTGCAGCTCAGTTTCAGGGTCTTGGCAATCTTCTTATAGCCTACGCCATCTTTATGTAGAGCAACAATTCTTTTTTTCAGATCCTCAGAGAGTTCTTTGCCATGAGGTGCCATGTTGAACTTCCAGTGACCAGTATGAGAGAGTGAGAACGATAACACCAAATTTAACACACCTGCTCCCCATTCACACCTGAGACCTTTTAACACTAACAAGTCACATGACACCAGGGAGAGAAAATGGCTAATTGGGCCCAATTTGGACATTTTCACTTAGGGGTGTACTAACTTTTGTGGCCAGCGGTTTAGACATTAATGGCTATGTGTTGAGTTATTTTGAGGGGACAGCAAATTTACACTGTTATACGAGCTGTACACTCACTACTTTACATTGTAGCAAAGACAAAACTCAGATTCTTGGGGTCTCATTTTCTCTTATTCCTCTGCATTTGGGTTCAATCTCCTCCTATGGTGGAGTGGTCAGCATCAAGGACACCCACACACACAGTTTGATCCCCAGTTGGATCATAACAGCAACCATAGCTTTAAGAACAAGAATTTTGTCGGCTGTAAAATTTGATCGCAACGGTCATTAATCAGCTGTTTGTGAACATGTCAAACTAGCAATCAAGTGTTGTCACATGAAAAGATATAATAAAATATTTACAAAAATGTGAGGGGTGTACTCACTTTTGTGAGATACTGTATAATGCTGCGTTCCAGGCAGGCTTTTGAGCCCGTAAGTCACAACTTCAAACCACGACTCACGATTTTGTAGCATTCCAGGCAAATCATGCCAAACTGCCTGAGCGCAAGGAATTGTGGTAGCTAGATGTAAACAAACCAGCATGGCGGACCGTATGGGGCTTATGCTCATTTACAATCATTTCTATCGCCAAAGGTGCTAATACATAATCGTGTGTGTATTATTTATCATTATTATATTATTATTAATTTGATTGCAACGTTATATTGTCCTAAAGTCTATTTCTCACCGTGTACCACTTGCATAAACACCGCATCCGTAGGGGCTGCCATTGTTGTTTCGCGGGCTATTTGACGTCAGAGTGCGGAACTGGGAGTACATCGATCTAGTATGAGTTCACGGGTGGGAAGTCTAAATTTTGAGAATCCTAAAAGATTCCTGTAATCCTAGGCTAAAATCTGTAGTCTTTGATCGCTAGTTTGACCGATTAATGACCGTTGCGATCAAATTTTACAGCCGACGAAATTCTTGTTCTTAAAGCTATGGTTGCTGTTATGATCCAACTGGGGATCAAACTGTGTGTGTGGGTGTCCTTGATGCTGACCACTCCACCATAGGAGGAGATTGAACCCAAATGCAGAGGAATAAGAGAAAATGAGACCCCAAGAATCTGAGTTTTGTCTTTGAATCTTTACTTCAAAGAGGAAAACAGAACATTAGCACAGTCTTAGGCAGCACTTTAGATGAATCTGAGCAGGTAACACAAACAACTCTCCTTGAGAGGTTATCCAAAAGATCTCGTTAAACATCAGTCCAGTTAAAAAATCAAGGAGTCCACAATCCACAAAAAGATGACAAAAAACATGCAATCCAAGAACAAAACAGATCTCAAATCTCAAACCCAAAAATGTTTAGGAATAATGATGCATAGGCCAACACCTGGGGCCAGTTGCATAAACCACTAAGACTAGTCTTACAAGTTAGTCATTTTTTTTTTTTTCTTTGAGACTGTTCATAACTTTTTTAAGTCAGTTACATAAAAACATAGATTATCCTAATTTGATACTGAAAAGTAAGATTGACTGCCCCTTGACTAACTGCCAGTGGGTCATACTAGATCTTAAGACACTGTCTTAATATGATGGCTATGTTTATGCAACTGGCCCCAGGACTGAACAAGAACAAAAGGCAGTGAGGCCTTAAATAGGGTTTCTCATTAGGAGTGATTCAACACAGATAGAGCATTACAACCATTAAACAAAGTGAAATTAATCTGGGTTGAAATAGCACCATCTAGTGGTGAAAATAAAGAACTACAGACAAAACATTACAGGTTGCTATTGGAAACACACTTGTTCTAAAGACTACCTAGTTGCTATTGGGAACATGCTAGGCTATCTAGTTGCTATGGAAGGCAAATGTATCAAAAAAAAAAAAAAAAAAAAAAAGCTTGTTACCTAAGCTTCTAGTGTCATTGCCGCATACGGTAACACTTTACAATAAGGTTCATTAGTTAACATTAGTTAACAACATTAGTTAACATGAACTAATAATGTATATAATGTATACAACCAAGTATAACAAGGATATGACGTCATTGACAGGAGACGCAATGATACAGACCACTTCACCAGTTAAATGGTGGATTTCTCTTGACTAAACTGTTGGAAACATTTGGGATGTATGCAAGTACACATGCCAACAAATACATAACGCTGTTCTAGTGATTTGGGAATTTTAAGCAATTTTCATATTCGTGCCCAAGTAAATCTAGGTATCAGCATCACGCTTGTTGCATTAAACCATCCAGCTGTTATTGGTGACTTTTTTCTAAGTCTGCATTAACCGGAGGTTGTCACCAACATTACTTCAGTACAGTGACTTATTTCCAAGTAAAAGTGGAAATCTCTATCTCTCATCTCTAGCTCACAGCAGTTTGTTTGTTGCAGGGGAGCAGTTAAGGATGTTGGCCAAGTGGCCAACTGACACAGCAGAGAAGGACACCATTCTAGAAGAGAATCCATCTTCACATTCTGAGTAAAGATTAAAAGACAACTCTCACGGATGAAGGTTTACCACAAGACTACAGCCAAAAACATGCTTGCACTTCTGCACCTGCATGAGACGATTAACTATCAACACCAGCAGGTGGTAGTACATTCATCACTAAAAGAACTGGAACTTGGACAGCGGATACAAACCATTAGCAAGCAGTGTTGATTCATTTTGATAACTCAGTCCTAACTTTCTTCATTCCAGATGGCATGTCATTCATGGGATATGCTCGTTGTTGCTAAGCTTTTTGGCATCATGCTTGTTGGAGACTGTCCTCCTCGACCCTATAGGTAATTTTTTCAAGCACCTTATTACGACCTATATTTACGTTTTAAAGTCATGCGCCCTCTAGCTGGCATAAAAATAATGACAGTGTCGTGTTACGTCTGTTGTCATGAAATGAAATATGACCATCGTTACCAATCAAAATCTGTGTTCATTTAAATGCAATGTGTGGACTTTTTACACGGTCCCTTACCCACCATTTGTCCTATTTCCATTTAGCAAAACTCATTTTTTTATTAATGACTACACCTACCCCAACCCTGAATCTACCCTTAGTGCATATACACTTTATGAGCACATGCATTCCCTGGGATTGAACCCACGATCGCATGACCACATGATTGCATATTGTTGTATATTGCAATGCTCCACCAATTGAGCTACGCGAAACCCGAAATATGATGCAGATAAAAGGGTACAATGCATTAAAATGAAAGTGTCCTGTTGTCGATAGGGGCGCAACTTTAGTAAACGCTTCTATGGGTCATATTTCAGAGAAGTGACAAACGACCTATATGGGTGTACTGGTTGAAGGACATGTTGGCTTGTTGCTGTGGCTTATGCGGGTAATAGCAACATACTCGTTAAGGTCATCTGGGTAAGGGCAACATGCTCATTGCTTAAGACTTCCGGTATTGTTGGCAACATGGTGTTGCTTAAGTTTTCAGGTACTAGTAACGTGCTTGTGGCCTGGGCACATTCAGGTAACTGCATTTTAAGGAAACATGGCAGATTTTCGCAGTCAGTTTGTGTGGGGGATTTCTCTTATCCATGCTAGGCTGCATGGATGCGCAGGGAGTTCTTGCCCCGAACAGAACCATACCGCCAATACAAGCTCTATGCTATTATCAATCATATTTGACGATAGTGGTCCTGACAGAATGAGCAGATGTCTGAGAAACTGTACCTCTCCTTGGTTTCATACGGATTATATAAACAGAGAATATTTGTTTTTGATATGACTTACTTCATTTAGAAGTAAACACTTCAAGCTTTCTAAAGACATATCTCTTATGTTTGTGTGGCAAGTATTCACTGAGTTTCAGTTAATTTTTGGAACATGTTTCAGAAAAAAGTTCACAGAGACTGAGACGGCAAAAAAAAGCACCCTGTTTGTTTTCTTTATTTTACAAAAGCACAAATTTTTGTTGTTATTGTGAGTGTACACAAATAAAAGTAGACACTCAACAGTTTTGCATGATGTATAACATGGTAATAATTAATAGACTACAACTTGCAGGATCTGAACTTAGAATTATTTGGTTCATATCCAGATCATTACACTCCTGTATTTTAATAGATCAAATACTATAAGCATATATTTTATAAAAATAAGGTACCTGAGATCAGGCTCTGTGTTTCCACTCTTAAACTTGTTTGGCGGATCCATAGAGCAGTTACTCTTTATAGACACACAGCTGGACTCTGGGTTTGAGCTCTTCTGCTGGACTGAACTGTAACAGAGAATTCCTTTATGTTAGGAACCATATTAATATAAACACATTCATCTTTCATCAAAAAGCTTTTTGAGGAATTTTTTTCATTTCAAATTTCATGTTAGTATTAAAACAAAACAACAGGCAAAAATAGGCTACACATTTTTTCCCGTAAACTGTTTCTGTGGGGGAAAAATAAAAAACTGTGATCTTTTTCTGTGATGTAATACAATATTTAACAGTGTTTGTTGAAAGTACCTGCATCCTGGAGAAAAATCTCCATCTCTGGATCCTTGTGAATCAGCCATGATGAAGCTGCAGGTGAATCTGATGAGTTTGATCTCCTCCAGGGACTCTGAATGAAAAAACATTCGACACAAAATTAAATGATTAAATTGATTAAACAACCTGCATAATTTAGCTGAACATATCTTGAGTGTGGGAGAAAAGGGATCATTTGACTGCATTAGCTCAAGCTCAGTCATACATGTTTACACATGCTGTTAAACTTCTGAAGAATCACAGATGTCATGAAACACAAAATAATCTTTAAAGTGAAAGAAACCCTTTATTAAAGATTTTATATCAAACAAACAATCACTTAAAATGTCCTCCAGAGATTCGTATTAATATGAGGAAGTCACCACACATAAACACTCACCTTGATCAAACTTTTACAAGATACAGGATCTCAAATCCTCTAGCTTGAACATCATAAACATACACGGAAATTCCTGCATAAACTTTTCTCCGTTTCTATTAAACACTTTGATGCTCTGTTTTTTCTGTATTGCATTCATATATCACCTGCTTAAAATGGTGGCAGGGGAACTCTAACTTACTTTCACTTTCTGTTTGTGACAAGTGAGAGAGGGAGAGAGAGATTTTATGAATTTTCAACACACTTTATTTTAATCATTACAAAGTCAGCAGAACAACAAATCACAACCAAAAAACAAAAATGAGATGCAAAAGACCAAAGCTTATTGCAACATGGTAGTAAAAATCAACATTTCATCTACAACTGTCATGTTTTGAGTTTGTTTTTGATTTGTTTTCATGCTTTTTCTTCATGTCTTCAGTTTAATAGTCAGTTTTCTAGTTTGTTAATTGTTTCAGTTCTCATTTGCCTGTCTGTTTGTCTCCTTGGTTACAGATTAATTAGTGTCTTCAGTTCAGGTGTTTCTTGTTAATCAGTCTCGTTAACTCCTCAGTTCACTGTGTATATATGCCCTTAGTTTCAGTCTGTCCTATGTCTAGCATTGATTGTGTTATGCAGTGTTTGTAAGTTACTTTCCTGGTGATTTTCCTTGTTCCTAGTACTCCATTAAATGTTCTTGAAGATATCTCCTTCGTTGTGCTTTTGCAACCCCACTGTGACAGAAAGCTAGACCTATTACTGAAGGTTGGATCTAATAGCACTGCCAATTTAAATAGTTGCAGTGTACTCAGATCCAGTCATGACAGCAACAACTATGGACTACACCTCAAAAATGGCTGAAAATCATCTTCTCTTTTCCTCCCTCAACAGAGTGGAAGGCCTCTGGAACAATATGTTGAGTTTTTGCTGTATTACAATCTGGTGAGCTGGAATACTCATGCTCAAGGCCTGTTTTTGGTAGGGACTGGATGATGAACTATATCAGTTTCTTTCTCCTGGTAAAAGCAGCTCTTCTTTGCTTGAATATTTTAATTATGTCCTCTGGCTGAATGGTTCTGTTTTTGTTATTGATGAAATTAATGATGACATTCACAGAGCTCCACCCAAGAGCTCTGATGTGTGTGTGTGTGTGTGTGTGTGTGTGGGTTTTTTTTTTTTTTTTTCTCCCCTTGTTCCTAGTACTCCATTTAAATGTTCTTGAAGATATCTCCTTTGTTGTGCTTTTGAAAACTGCAACCCCACCGTGACAACTGTACAAATAGCTTCATTAAAACAATTTATGCAAAACTTTCTAAATCATTCATTTTATAGAAATTGAAATCAAACATAACCCTTGCTTTTACCAGATTTTTAAAAAACAATACCCACATGTTGTCATGTCTACCCTCTATTTTGTTTTTCCTGGTTATGTAAACTGCAAGTTTGGCTTGCCCAATTAAATTCAACAATTGACTTTTTATTCTTTGTGCCACACTATACTTGGGGCCAAGAATAATCTCAGAAGGAAAAAGTCTCCCCAAAATTCATTTAAAAAAACAAAAACAAATCATACAATCTTGAACAACCTTAAAAAAAAAAAGTGAAAAATTGTCTCCCTAATTTTACAAAGGACAATCACTCAATATATTGGGATTAATAACACACTCAAATGCATTTACAGCACCTGCGCTGTGTAAAACTCTCCAATGAAAATCACCAGTGTTTTTTCAGTTGGTGGTTTGTATAAAACTCTCCAAACTGGTTTAACTTCATCTTGTCCCAAATTCTCTCTCCACACTGTATTACTGTTCTTTTAAAGTTGCTTTACTTAAAACTTTTACAAGTCATTTATATTAGGCTTGCTACGGTAGTCGGTGTTACCGGTGTTCAGTCGCAACACCGGTTTCATCACTTGCCCACCGTGGCACAGAGGTTAATTTTTTTTTTTTTTTTCCATTTTAACGCGTTAAAAATATTTGCATTTAATGCAATTAATGCCGTTATATGATCAAGCTCTTATTCATGCAAATGCTTTTAAACCATTCAAGCGCAACAAGGCAAAAGAGAACGCGCTGTCTGTGAATGTCCTGCCTATGTGACACACACAACGCACGCGCGCGCCAGTATCGAGTTCTCTTCTGCTCTTAACGAACCATAACACACAAATTATGCCAAAATGTCCGTGTTGTCGAGTGTTTTTCAGTAAGAGTAACCCACCATTCAAGCAATTGCCGTTAATTTGAAAGTGAAAGTCGGCCTTTCCGTAACAAAACATCGAAAGCTCAGCCGAACAGCTGATCATAGCTGTACAGGGCGGGTTTTTATTTTTCATGTCAAAAACATTCCTCGTCGCGGAGAGCGCAGTTCATGGTTGCATAGCTATGACAGACGCCACGGGAGCGCAAGCGCTTTGGAAACAAGAAGAAAGCGACGTGGCCGCGCTTTCCACGCGTTTTTAGACGCAATATGTGAATGGCCCCATAAGCGGTTTAAAAAAAAAAAAAGAGGTAGAGGCCCCGCCCCCCGGTGACACCGGTATTACCGGTGTTGTCACATGTCGATTAACCGGTGGGAAAATTTTCTCATCGTCACATCCCTAATTTATATAAAACTTTACTTTGAACATCCTGCAATCTTAACTCTTCCAGAAAAGGTCCAGACAGTCCTTTGAGATTGGGACTAAAAAAACTACTTGGAAAGGGATCTGTATTGTTAGGAACCAGTTTCTCATTATAAAAGTCAATTAACATATTTTCTTCCTCTGTGAGATATCTCTATGTGATGATATCTAGGTGAAAGAGTCTCTATGTGTAGTGATATATCTGACTTCTGTGATGTGAGACAGCAAGCAGATGGTTGGTTTAGCCAGTCTGTCTGCTTCCTGACCTGGGCCCCAGTTAGTCAAGGTTCATCTCTAAGACTATGTGCCATATTACTAGAGAGAAGAGCAGCACCACTCCAGGAGGGATGAATACAATCTCATTTCAACAGGTCAGGTCTGCCCCAAAAACTTTTCCAATTGTCTATGAACCCTATATTATTCTGCGGACACCACTTAGACAGCCAGCCATTGAGTGATGATAGTCTTCTAAGTATCTCATCACTCCGACAAACAGGAAGGGGGCCAGAGCAAATTACAGTGTCTGAGATCGTACTTGCGAGTTCACAAACCTCTTTAATGTTAATTTTAGTGATCTCCGACTGGCGAAGTTGAACATCATTAGTGCCAACGTGAATAATAATCTTAGAGAATTTACGATTAGCATAAGCTAGCACTTTTAAATTTGCTTTGATGTCAAGCGCTCTGGCTCCTGGCAAACATGTGACTATGGTGGCTGAATTCTCTATTTTCATGTTCCGTGTAATAGAATTGCCAATAACTAGGGCACTTCCAACAGGATTCTCAATGGGTGCGTGTCTCTAATTCTGAAATCTTCTCCATCAGTCTGACTATCTCCCTGCATTTATCACGTGTAAATCTCACCGCTGACAGAGAAGGCTATGCTATACATGTGGTAGGCAGTGCAAATGACAATAACAGGTGAAGATGACATGACTTACCGTGTTTGTTGACTGATCCAACTCACCACAGTCGTTTGATGGACTCGTGAAGGCGCAAGCGCGCGAGAGAAAAAAAGACTAACACATTGTACTGTTAGCGTCGCTAACAGTATATCGCTGGTCACATATTTCGAACTTCAGTTTACCCCAAAGTGAAAAATGAAAAATATTTTTTATGCTCACCAAGTCTACATTTATTTGAACACTACTAGACAATGTACATGAGTGGTGCTTGCTGTGGCAAAACTTGGCACTGGGCAGTTGCTACAGTGTTCTGCGTGATTGTACGAGAGCCAACCACCATGCATGTCTGTACAATGTTGTAGAGCTGAGATATGGCTTTTTTTATGTTGCTATACAGTTGCTAGGGTGCCCTTAATGGTTGCTAGGGCATAGCTAGACCGTTTCCATGGTGATATTTAAAGACTCCTTGACTACTTGTCTAAGTCAAAAGAGGCACCCACTTGTCTCTACAATGTTCTGATCCAGATATACCTCTCACCTTTTTTCAATGGATGTCATTGGGGTGGTTGCTAGGGTACTGTAAGTGGTTGCTAGGGCATGGCTAGGAAGTTTAATGTCATTATTTATTAGCTTGCTAAGCCGAGTCAAATTAGCTCAACCTCAAGACTGTATGACATACTGATGCAGAGATATGATGTCACAAAGTTCTGTCCAAAGTTAAGTCTGGATTTTTCGCCCGCTGTGCGAACATCGTATGTCCGATCACTTATAAAAGTCATAGTACATCTCTCCTGAATAAGCCACGTGATTTTACACCTCATTCCGAAGTTTGTATGGAAGAAGAATAGTAAGCATTCGAGATTCGCTTCACAAGCACTAGAGCGGCACGATTCTGGATAAATTGACAATCACAATTTTTTTTTGTTTTAAATAGTGATCACAAATCTCCCATGATTCTGAACAGACAACTAAACAAAATAACATGTAATTTACTAGAGGTTCTGACAAAATGTTAATTGCTGCAGTCTATTTAAAAATGTTTAATGAATTTGAATGAATTATTTTTAAAAAATCATTTTGAATGAATGATTCAATGACTCACTTAAATACTTCACTTGTTTCATTACTGGATGAATCAGCATTTTTGGAAGAATCTCTTGAATGAATTATTCAATGACAAATACATTTTTTAAGTGTCACTTGTCGCCACCTACTGGTGTAACAATGTATTTGATAGAATCTTTATTTAAAGTACCAAGTTACTTTCAAAAGGTGATTTGCTCTATTTTGATTGCTTCCGTAGGCATCAGCGTTTATATCTGATTATGAACTATAAACTTTTATCCCAGTACTTCTGTGATAATTAGAATATTTGTAACACAGAAATAAATAATACTGTGTGGTTGGAAAACACTAATTATTGTGAAATGTGTAAACACCATTGATGCCCAGAGTGTTTCCCTCTCTTCAGCCTGAGATGCTGGGATAGACTCCAGCACTCCGGCGATCTTACATAGGAGAAGAGAGCAGGGCTGTTGCTAGGTAATCTGACGCCCCTTGAAAGAATGGTGCTTTCAAGTTGCTTTCAAGAATGGTGAATGGTCCTTCCTCCAAGGGATGAATCAAAAGAATCCCAACGTGTTCTCATATGAACTTTTTATTAAATAACAAATAAAAACGCATGTGATCAATGAAATAGATACAAAACAAAAAGAGTGGACACTCTGTGGCACTTTTAAGACTGGAACTAGAATTGCAATCCTCTTCTCTCTCTGAGCAGACATGGGTGTAGCTGGACAGCAGGTCCAGGCTCCACACAGGATGTACATAGATGAAGTCTATTTAGTCTAGATTAACTAGCAAGATGATAACAGTTCACTATTTGTTTAATTGTTCTCACTCACCTTCTGACACTGGACTGGAAGACTAGCCCTGGGGGTCAGGGGAGGCCATAGAGGGGTCTGCATTAAAGGGTTAGTCCACCAAAAAATGAAATTTCTGTCATTAAGTACTCACCCTCATGTTGTTCCAAACCCGTAAGACAAATTAAGATATTTTTGATGAAATCCACAAGGTTTTTTTTATCCTCGATTGAAAGCAATGAAATTACCACATTCAAGGTCCAGAAAAGTAGTAAAGACATCGTAAAAACAGTCAACGTGACTACAGTGGTTCAACCTTTTTACTTCTTTTCCGGACCTTGAATGTGGTAATTTCGTTGCTATCTATCAAGGATAAAAAAACTTGTGGATTTCATCAAAAATATCTTAATTTGTGTTCCGAAGATGAACGAAGGTCTTACGGGTTTGGGACGACATGAGCGTGAATAATTAATGGCAGAAATTTCATTTTTGGGTGAACTAACCCTTTAAATACAGGTTCACTTCACTTTTATAATGCTTGCAGATTAAACAGTCAATAAAGAATAAGCTTATTTTGTTTGTGTTTACTTCTAAATAATGGCGTCTTTGATATGTGTATTCTTGGACAGACAAAACAACACAGTCCAACATAGTTTTTAAACTGCTGTTCTGTTTTTACTCTACCCAATTTATAAATGTTAAAACTGTGATAGATGATGAGACAGAGTAAGGGCCGGTTCACACAGAACGCGTTTTTGCTTTGAAAAATGCGAGACGTGGCCAGTGGAATGGGGGAAAAAAATGCAAGGTCTCGAGACACGTTTTTTTAAAAGTTGAACTGATTTTAACTTGAGCGCCACGTTTTTAGAACGCTGTGTCAAAATGTTGATATAGAGTTCAAATATTTCATATTTTTGAAATAAACAGTTATATTATAAAAGTATGTCTTTTATGCAGAGATGGTTGATGTCTCATCATAATAAATCTAAACACCCTGTGGGTTTATTGTCATTCGAGTAGTCCTTAAAATTGACTACTTGATTATTAGCAGAACCTTTTGCTTTTTGAAAATGAGTGAATTTTACATCATAATTTAGAAACATCTAAAACATTTAAAAACATTTAAAAAATCCTAAATCTTCATGTTCAGGTTTAAATTACAAAAAAGAATCTCAGATTTTCATTGTGGTCTCAGACTTTTGTGCCTCATTGTGTTACATCCCTAGATGGCAGTATATCACATGAAAACACACATCAGACTAATTGCACTGTAAAATGCAGTTGTCACAGATTACATACTGTTACTCAGAATTAAGGTCTGCCTGTGTCTCAGGGCTGTCAAGTTCATGCTTGTGAGAGCATTCTGAGAAAAACACATGGCTCAACATCTCCAAGACTTCCTCTAAAGCACAAGTCCTCACAGTTAACATGAGTTTGGGTTTGACTTTCAAAACAGCATGAAAGGAGGATGAAGTTCCAGACTTTGATTGAATTGTGTAGTATCTTAAAGTGTGCGTAGACCTAGATTTACCATGACCAAATCTGTGGGTGTCTGGAAACCTTAACAGCCTCTTATCTCTAGATTTTTCTGTCTGTCATTTTCTGTCTTGTGATGAATTTTTAGGATCACGAATACGAAAAAACGCATACGAAAATTTCGCCTTAAGTATTCAAGATTTTTAACAATTTAAGTTGGAAAAGTCATTTTCATATCTATGCTCAAAAAGTGGGACAGACAATTAACATGTAAACAGGGTTCGTATGGTCATGAAAAACTTGGAAAAGTCATGGAATTTTAAAACAGCGATTTCCAGGCCTGGAAAAGTTTTGGAAAAATGAATAAACCAGAAAGTTTTGGAAAAGTCATGAAAATTTGTTTCAAAATATTTATGTAATATAATATATGTTTACGTGATAATATTGGTTAAACAAACTTTGAAACTTCGTAAACGTACTTCGTATATTCGATCCACCCGACTGGCGCATTTACCAATCACACGCGTTTCTGTCGAGCGTGATGGCCAATCAGAAGCGTTCAGATTAGTCATCGCTGAAACAAAGAGTATCGTTCAGTGCGAGCGCTCTGTCTGAATTCTGACTGAAACTCGCGAATTTTCCCATAACAAACAACAAAGTGCAGATTGGATGTAAGAGATTCATGTTGCAGTGTCATCAGCTTCCGTGATTTTAACAGGAGTGTTTGTGAGAGCGCTTAAAGGGATAGTTCACCCAAAAATGAAAATTTGATGTTTATCTGCTTACCCCCAGGGCATCCAAGATGTAGGTGACTTTGTTTCTTCAGTAGAACACAAATGATGATTTTTAACTCTAACCGTTGCAGTCTGTCAGTCGTATAATGCATGTCAATGGGAACTCCATCTATAAGAGTCAAAAAAACATGCACAGACAAATCCAAATTAAACCCTGCGGCTCGTGACGACACATTAATGTTCTAAGACACGAAACGATCGGTTTGTGCGAGAAACCGAACAGTATTTATATCATTTTTTACCTCTAATAGACCACTATGTCCAGCTGCCTTGAGCATCCGGTGTGTGAGGTCTGAACGTGCTCTGATGACGGAAGTGATCTCTCGCGCGTATATTTCAATGAGTGCGAGACATCACTTCCGTTGTCAGGACACGTTCAGACCTCACACACCGGTTGCTCAAGGCAGTTGCAAAACAAAAGCATTTTCGCTACTGGTGAGAGACTTATCAACATCAATGTATAGAAGAAAAGTCTTTCAAATATAATTCCTTCGAAGTGATGGTACTTTACGTAACATTATGTAAGTTGACATTTGTGCTGGCTACTGTATACAGGCCACCAGGACACCATACAGACTTTATCAAAGAATTTGCTGATTTTCTGTCGGAGTTAGTATTGGCTGCAGATAAAGTCCTTGTTGTTGGTGATTTTAATATCCATGTAGATAATAAAAAAGACGCATTAGGATTGGCATTTGCAGATATTCTAAACTCTATTGGTGTTAGACAACACGTGTCAGGACCCACTCATTGTCGTAATCATACTTTAGATCTAATATTGTCACATGGAATCGATATTGATGCTGTTGAAATTCTGCAGCAGAGTGACGACATCTCAGATCATTATCTAGTCTTGTGTATATTACATTTAGTCAAGGCGGCTAAACTGCCTCCATGCCATAAATATGGTAGAACCATCACTTCTACCACTAAAGATCGCTTTATAAATAATCTTCCTGATCAGTTCCATCGCCTTAGCATACCAGAAAGCTTAGAAGACCTCGATGTTGCAACAGAAACTATTGCCTCTGTCTTTTCCAGCACATTAGACTCAGTTGCTCCTTTGCGCTTAAAAAAGATTAAGGAAATTAATCCAATGCCATGATACAATGAGCACACTCGGGCCCTAAAGTTAGCAGCCAGAAAAATGGAGCGCAGCTGGAAGAAAACAAAACTAGAAGTATTTCGCATTTCGTGGAGAGAGAGAATGATTGAGTACAGAAAGGCCTTAAAATCTGCTAGATCTGCTTATTTTTCAAAACTTTTAGTAGAAAATAAACACAACCCTAGGTATTTATTTGATACAGTGGCTAAATTAACAAGAAATAAAGCTTCAACTTCTGATGTTTCCAAAGAGCACAGCAGTAATGACTTTATGAACTTCTTTACTTGCAAGATTGATAATATTAGAGAAAAAATTATAACCATGCAACCGTCTATTACAGTATCGCGTCAGATAGTGCATTGTAGTGTCCCTGAGGAAAAATTAAATTCATTTACTGCTTTAGGAGAGGAAGAATTGTCTAAACTTGTTAAATCATCAAAATCAACAACATGTATGTTAGACCCTATACCGACTAAGCTATTGAAAGAAATGCTTCCAGAGGTTATAGATCCTCTTCTTAATATCGTCAATTCATCTTTATCACTAGGATACGTACCGAAAACTTTTAAGCTGGCTATTATTAAACCTCTTATTAAAAAACCACAACTTGATCCTAAAGAATTAGTCAATTACAGGCCGATCTCAAATCTCACTTTTCTGTCAAAAATACTAGAAAAGGTAGTATCATCACAACTATGTTCCTTTTTAGAAAGAAATAGTATCTGTGAGGATTTCCAGTCAGGATTTAGACTGTACCATAGTACTGAGACTGCTCTCATTAGAGTTACTAATGATTTGCTCTTATCATCAGATCGTGGTTGTATCTCTCTATTAGTGTTACTGGATCTTAGTGCTGCATTTGACACTATTGATCACAATATTCTTTAAAATAGACTCGAAAATTATGTTGGCATTAGTGGAATTGCATTGTCATGGTTCAAATCATACTTATCTGACCGTTATCAGTTTGTAGTAGTAAACGAAGAGATGTCATATCGATCACAAGTTCAATATGGAGTACCGCAAGGCTCAGTACTAGGACCGTTGCTGTTCACTCTGTACATGCTACCCTTGGGAGATATCATTAGGAAGCATGGCGTTAGTTTTCACTGTTACGCTGATGATACTCAGCTCTATATTTCTTCGCGCCCTGACGAAACTTACCAATTCACAAAATTAACAGAATGCATAGCTGATATAAAAAAATTGGATGACCAGTAATTTCCTACTACTAAATTCAGAAAAAACAGAGATTCTAATTTTTGGACCAAAAACTTCTTCACGTAATAACCTAGAATACTGTCTAACACTTGATGGCTGCTTTGTTAAGTCTTCGTCGTCATTTAGGAACCTGGGTGTGCTCTTTGATACCAATCTTTCATTTGAAGGCCATGTTACTAGCATCTGTAAAACTGCATTCTTCCATCTTAAAAATATATCTAAACTACGACGTATGCTCTCAATGAAAAATGCAGAACAGTTAGTTCATGCGTTCATGACCTCAAGGCTAGATTACTGTAACGCTTTACTGGGTGGTTGTTCTGCTCGCCTGATAAATAAACTACAGCTCGTACAAAATGCAGCAGCTAGAGTTCTTACTAGAACTAGGAAGTATGACCATATTAGCCCAGTTCTGTCAACACTGCATTGGCTTCCTGTTAAACATCGTATAGATTTTAAAATCTTGCTAATTACTTACAAAGCACTAAATGGTTTAGCTCCCCAGTACCTGAGCGAGCTCCTAATTCATTATAGTCCTTCACGTCTATTGCGATCTCAAAATTCAGGCCAGCTGATAATACCTAGAATATCAAAATCAACCGCAGGCGGTAGATCCTTCTCCTATTTGGCACCTAAACTCTGGAACAATCTTCCTAGCATTGTTCGGGAAGCAGACGCACTCTGTCAGTTTAAATCTAGACTAAAAACGCATTTCTTTAACCTGGCATACACATAACACATTACCAATTTATATTTTCAAATCCGTTAAAGGATTATTAGGCTGCATAAATTAGGTCAGCTGGAACCGGGAACACTTCCTATAACACCTGATGTACTCGTTACATCAGAAGAAGAATGGCATCTACGCTAATATTAGTCTTTCTGGTTATCCTGAGGTTCACCGTAGTCAACCGGATCCGGGCCGTATCCAGGTGAGACCAAGGACCTGCGCCTTGACACGACCACAACGCAGCCCTGAAGTATCAGCAGAGATTGAGTCAACTAGATCATCCACTGTGAGGGCCTCATCGACACGACAGCCACGACACAGTTCCTCAACAACCGTCCATACCGGCGTGATGAATACGATCCTCAATTGGATGGAACTGGAATAAATACTTTGAATGTTGCAATCCTGTCGGACTTATGATAGCTACCTGAATCGTAACAAAGCACTGTTGGCCAGAGGAAAACTGGCCCCCCGAATAAGCCTGGTTTCTCCCAAGGTTTTTTTCTCCATTTAAACACCTATTTGCCACTTGTCTGCCACCTGATGTCACCTGATGGAGTTTGGGTTCCTTGCTGCTGTCGCCTTTGGCTTGCTTAGTTGGGGACACTTGACATTTGACTTGACATTTGATATTCAACAGTGCTTTGATCTGCCTGCATTGACACTATTCTTTAAGAGCTGCTGTGCAGCCAAATAATGTACCAGTTATCAATGTAAAGCTGCTTTGACACAATCTACATTGTAAAAAGCGCTATATAAATAAAGGTGACTTGACTTGACTTATATACTTCACTTCCTCTTACATCTCTTTTTCTTAGAAGATGTTACTTGGTTGTACACTTTGCATCACTGCATACACTTAATGTTCACTTTTCCTTCCTACCAATGCCCAGAATTTTGCAAGAATTGCCAATGGTGCAACACTGACTCATGACGCATTGCCTTTTCAGTTTGTACAAACATGTTGCCACACATTCTTTGTCAACAACTAACCACTCTTCTGAATTTGTGAATTGCAACATCAAATAAACACCTATCTCTCTCTTGACATACGAAAATTGAGGCCGTGTGCCATAAACACCAGCAAATACAAGAGCTTTAACAGAACTTTTATGGGGGAGAAGGCAACCAGGTGGGAAAGATTTCACAAACTTGTATGACTTTCTTTCTTCAGTGCATGGAACACAAAAGGAGATCTTTAGCACAATGTTCACGCTGCTATTTTTCCTATAATGGAAAATTTTCACAAGGGAAGATTTGGAAAAGTCCAGTCTACTATTGACTACTTTAAAGGGCCAGTAAATGATTTTCATTTTTGGATGAACTATTCCTGCAAAAACTATAAGGGCAACTGAGCAATTATAGTCCTCTTAAGTTAGATTTGGAAACAGTATGAAACATCTGGTACACATTATAATGTGTTTCTATTTGCAAAAAGCAAACCATCAGCTATAGATTGCACACAGGATGTACCACATAATGGCCAAATAACCATCAGTAATATGCCCACATGTACTGTATAAATACACCCTCTCAATAGTCAACATTCAAAGAGCCATGATATTGATTTTTTTTTTTTTTTTTTGTCCATTATAGGCAGACTAACTCTGTAAGGCTAAATATTTAATGTGTTTCGACCAAGGCAGCTATTAAACTAACCCAACTATTAGCGGTCTACTGATAAAATATTATGACCAAAGGGAAGCAGGAAGAACAAACATACTGGATTTTCCCACAAATCGTTTTTCCCTAATGAACAGATACAGATAAGTGCATTATGTATACAATTTGTGAAATGTCACGTTCTAATGCAGTTGAATAACTGTCCGTAATGCCGTAAGTAATGAAATCTGATCTTTTTACTCAGTGTATAGTCAATATCCAGTGTTTCTACATTAGTTGGTACAGTAATTATGTAAGCATCAACACAATCCCACGTACAAAAACTAACACTTGAGAAAAAGAAGTGCACCTAATTGTATTGAATGTGCACTTGTACTTCAGATTTTAAAAGTATATATTTTTAAACCCCGTATTTGCAGATATTATAATATTACTGAAGTAAAAGGCCATTTAAGTGTACTTAAAGAGAGTGCACTTTCATGAATGTTTCTTAAAACAGTCTTAAAGTTCTGGTTCACCCAAAAATGAAAACTCTGTCATCATTTACTAACCCTCAAGTTGTTCCAGACCTGTATGAATTTCTTTCTTCTGCTGAACACAAAAGAAGATATTTTGAAAAATATGGGTAGCCAAACAGTTGGTGGGCCCCATAGACTTCAATAGTATGAAAAAAAAGTACTATGGAAGTCAGTGGGCTCCATCAACTATTTGGTTACCCATATTTTTCAAAATATCTTCATTTGTGTTCAGCAGATGAAAGAAATTCATACAGGTTTGGAACAACTTGAGGGTTATTTGATATTACATTCAAAGTTAACAGATTTGATGCATTTTAAAGACAATAGGAGTAATTGTGAAATTCCATAATTCCATATAAATATATACTTAGTCCTACTATATATACAAACCCGATTCCAAAAAAGTTGGGACACTGTACAAATTGTGAATAAAAAAGGAATGCAATGATGTGGAAGTTTCAAATTTCAATATTTTATTCAGAATACAACATAGATGACATATCAAATGTTTAAACTGAGAAAATGTATCATTTTAAGGGAAAAATAAGTTGATTTTAAATTTCATGGCATCAACACATCTCAAAAAAGTTGGGACAAGGCCATGTTTACCACTGTTTGGCATCCCCTCTTCTTTTTATAACAGTCTGCAAACGTCTGGGGACTGAGGAGACGAGTTGCTTAAGTTTAGGAATAGGAATGTTGTCCCATTCTTGTCTAATACAGGCTTCTAGTTGCTCAACTGTCTTAGGTCTTCTTTGTCGCATCTTCCTCTTTATGATGCGCCAAATGTTTTCTATGGGTGAAAGATCTGGACTGCAGGCTGGCCATTTCAGTACCCGGATCCTTCTTCTATGCAGCCATGATGTTGTAATTGATGCAGTATGTGGTCTGGCATTGTCATGTTGGAAAATGCAAGGTCTTCCCTGAAAGAGACGACGTCTGGATGGGAGCATATGTTGTTCTAGAACTTGGATATACCTTTCAGCATTGATGGTGCCTTTCCAGATGTGTAAGCTGCCCATGCCACACACACTCATGCAACCCCATACCATCAGAGATGCAGGCTTCTGAACTGAGCGCTGATAACAACTTGGGTTGTCCTTGTCCTCTTTAGACCGGATGACATGGCGTCCCAGTTTTCCAAAAAGAACTTCAAATTTTGATTCGTCTGACCACAGAACAGTTTTCCACTTTGCCACAGTCCATTTTAAATGACCCTTGGCCCAGAGAAAACGCCTGCGCTTCTGGATCATGTTTAGATATGGCTTCTTTTTTGACCTATAGAGTTTTAGCCGGCAACGGCGAATGGCACGGTGGATTGTGTTCACCGACAATGTTTTCTGGAAGTATTCCTGAGCCCATGTTGTGATTTCCATTACAGTAGCATTCCTGTATGTGATGCAGTGCCGTCTAAGGGCCCGAAGATCACGGGCATCCAGTATGGTTTTCCGGCCTTGACCCTTACGCACAGAGATTGTTCCAGATTCTCTGAATCTTTGGATGATATTATGCACTGTAGATGATGATAACTTCAAACTCTTTGCAATTTTTCTCTGAGAAACTCCTTTCTGATATTGCTCCACTATTTTTCACCGCAGCATTGGGGGAATTGGTGATCCTCTGCCCATCTTGACTTCTGAGAGACACTGCCACTCTGAGAGGCTCTTTTTATACCCAATCATGTTGCCAATTGACCTAATAAGTTGCAAATCGGTCCTCCAGCTGTTCCTTATATGTACATTTAACTTTTCCAGCCTCTTATTGCTACCTGTTCCAACTTTTTTGGAATGTGTAGCTCTCATGAAATCCAAAATGAGCCAATATTTGGCATGACATTTCAAAATCTCACTTTTAACATTTGATATGTTATCTATATTCTATTGTGAATAAAATATAAGTTTATGAGATTTGTAAATTATTGCATTCCTTTTTTATTCACAATTTGTACAGTGTCCCAACTTTTTTGGAATCGGGTTTGTACACTGATCAGGCATAACATTATGACCACCTTCCTAATATTGCGTTGGTCCCACTTTTGCTGCCAAAACAGCCCTGACCCATCAAGGCATGGACTCCACTAGACCCCTGAAGGTATGCTGTGGTATCTGGCACCAAGATGTTAGCAGCAGGTCCTTTAAGTCCTGTAAGTTGCGAGGTGGGGCCTCCATGGATCGGACTTGTTTGTTCAGCACATCCCACAGGTGTTCGATTGGATTGAGATCTGGGGAACTTGGAGGCCAAGTCAACACTTTAAACTCTTTGTGCTCCTAAACCATTCCTGAACCATTTTTGCTTTGTGGCAGGGTGCATTATCCTGCTGAAAGAGGCCACAGCCACCAGGGAATACCGTTTCCATGAAAGGGTGTACATGCCTTTATGGAAAGAAAATTTCCCTATATATGAATGATCAATATATTACATGATTTAACAGTATATTTTAAAATATTCAGAAAAATATATTGCGTAAATATATTGAATAATACACAAGGAATTGCCGCTTTTCATATATTGAAAAATATGTGATAATATATTTACTAATATATCATAATGTATGTAATTTTATATTCAGTAATATACTTCATAATATATAGATTTATATGTGATTAGATGGTACTGCATGGTACAAGTTACTGTAATCTTAATGGTGTTCAGCCAATCATCAATCTAACCTCAGACTCTACTCTTCAGCACAATGGTAACCCCAAAAACTCACACATAGCAGAAAACCTTTTAAATTCCAAAATAATACAACTTTAAACACTAACAGATCGCCTCCTATATCAATATTGAGCAAAACACATGAAATAGCACTTAATTTTAACATTTACTCTCCTTTAACAGTCAGAAGCAAAGCATGCTTGGAACTAGACGTCTGTTGTAACCACTGATTGTAACTCATTCCATGAATGTGTGTATATATGTGTGTACAATACATTCACATTTATATGGGAACATGTATGTGCAATATATGTACACAATAAAGGATAAAACTTTATGAATGTAATGCTATTTTTGTCTTTATTTATAAATATTTTATATGTATCAGTATATAGCCATACATGGTAAATGCATATGTTGCAGTATATTGAAAAATATAAGCACAAGTTTCCCATATATGGAAATGTATTATGTAATAATATATCGCATTATATTTTGCAGCATATTCCCATATATTTTTGTTCCGTAAGGGTGGTCTGCAAGAATGCTTAGGTAGGTGGAACGTGTCAAATTAACATCCACATGGATGGCAGGACCCAAGGTTTCCCAGCAGAACATTGCCTAAAGCATCACACTGCCTCCGCCGGCTTGCCTTCTTCCCATAGTGCATCCTGGTGCCATGTGTTCCCCAGGTAAGCAACGCACACGCACCCGGCCATCCACGTGATGTGGATGTGGAGAAAACGTGATTCATCAGACCAGGCCACCTTCTTCCATTGCTCCGTGGTCCAGTTCTGATGCTCACATGCACACTGTTGGCACTTTTGGCGGTGGACAGGGGTCAGCATGGGCACCCTGACTGGTCTGTGGCTATGCAGCCCCATACACAACAAACTGCGATGCACTGTGTATTCTGACACCTTTCTATCAGAACCAGCATTAACTTCTTAAGCAATCTGAGCTACAGCAGCTCGTCTGTTGGATCGGACCACACGGGCCAGCCTTCGCTCCCCACGTGCATCAATGAGCCTTGGCTGTCCATGACCCTGTCGCTGGTTCACCACTGTTCCCTCCTTGAACCACTTTTGATAGATACTGACCACTGCAGACCGGGAACACCCCACAAGAGCTGCAGTTTTGGAGATGCTCTGACCCAGTCGTCTAGCCATCACAATTTGGCCCTCGTCAGACTCGCTCAAATCCTTGCGTGTGCCCATTTTTCCTGCTTCTAACACATCAACTTTGAGGACAAAATGTTCACTTGCCTAATATATCTCACCCAATAACAGCTGCCGTGATGAAGAGATAATCAGTGTTATTCACTTCACCTGTCAGCAGGCGTGGATTAATGCACAGGCTTGCCTAGGCTGCAGCCTAGGGGTCCCACGTGTGTAGGGGCCCCGGATTGGCCAGACTATTTTTTTTATTATTTTAAATTTACTTCAGCGCGAACAAAAAAAGACCCTCATTGGCCCATAAGAAAATAAATAAGCAGGTGATTGGATAGTTGTGACATTTGGGTTAAATCTGTCCAATCAGCTGCTGATCAAATCATGTCAATCATTTTCATTTACGTCACTGCTATTGCTAGACGGCATAGCGGCAAAATGTCCGAAAGAAATTATGATAGTGGAGCACAAAAAACGGAAAAATACATAGGTTAAAAGAACAACGTGAACAAGATATACTGAAAAAAATCAGTATCCACTACTGCGGACATGACGAATCAGCTTCGTAGTTTTCATCTCTGCAGCCAAAAACAGAAAACATTAACAATAAATTATTAAAATGTTTAGAAAGTCTCCTTGCTGTTTTTTCACTACACATTCATAATAATTACGTTTGCCGGTGCGCTGTGGCAAGTTTTATGCGTGCGCTGATTAGGCTTTTTTCAGTAAAGCAGAATGATTAAGGGGGGGCCTCACACAAATGAGCAGCCTAGGGGCCCCTGACCACCTTAATCCATCCCCTGCCTGTCAGTGGTCATAATGTTGCCTGATTGGTGTACCTATATATATATATATATATATATATATATATATATATATATACAGGGCTTGACATTAACACACGCCAACCTGCCAAATGCGGGTAGATTTCAGCTGTGGCAGGTAAGACAGCCACTCCCACTAGCCACTTTGGTGGGTTGAATATAATTTCAGCCTACAGCTAAATGAAAGGTAGCCAAGCTCGTTGTATCATAAAATTACAATTCAATCACAATTCTTTATTGATTAACTTGCTGTTAGTGAAGGCGGGATAGGCGGAATCGCGCTGATTGACACACACCAGAAGCGCTCTCTCGCGCGCGCGAACAGTTCTCCTTGCGCCTATATAGTCAAATACATGCACACACAGATGTCAAAATGCCCATCGTGTGGAGTAGGCTATCGTGTGAATATAGCCGGTTATGGCTTAAGTGGACGTAAACAGGTGGGTAACTGGATATGTGTCAGTATATTATGTCCATGCATTCAGCAGCCCAATTAAATACCTGTCTGTCATTAATGTTAATCAGAAAACAAAAGATGTTAAATAAATGTATACATGTTTAATAAACCTACTGTATCTGAAAAAAGATTTTTTTTTAATTTACTATTTGTAATTTGCTTTTTTGTTCTTTTTATATAGCCTAACAAAAATAACATAAAATTTCTCATATTATGCTTATATTTCCCACCCCTTGCCCACATACCAGCTGATATACAATGTAGTCTTGATTTGCAAAACTGACTGGCAAAATTGTGGCCAGTGAAAATGCTGAGTGGCTAGTAACTTTGGAAAACCACTAGCCACAGTGGCTGGTGAGCAAAAAACATTACGTTCAGTTCGCACTTAAGTGTATTCTATTACAGTATAGTATTTCCTTAAAGGGTTAGTTCACCTCACCCAAAAATGAAAATTCTGTCATTAATTACTCACCCTCATGTCGCTCCACACTCGTAAGACCTTTGTTCATCTTCGAAACACAAATTAAGATATTTTTGATGAAATTCGAGAGGTATCTGACTCTTCTGTAGACAGCAATATAATCAACACTTTCAAGGTCCAGTCGTTATTTTTGTTTATTTTTTGCACACAAAAAGTATTCTCGCCACTTCATAAAATTAAGGTTGAACCACTGCAGTCACTTCAACAGTTTTAACAATGTCTTTAGTACCTTTCTGGACCTTGAAAGTGGTGGTTAAATTGCTGTCTATGGACGAGTCATATACCTCTCAGATTTCATCAAAAATATCTTAATTTGTGGTCCGAAGGTGAACAAAGGTCTTACGGATGTGGAACGACATGAGGGTGACTAATTAATGACAGAATTTTCATTTTTGGGTGAACTAAACCTTTAAGTACTCTTAATTAATAATATGCTAAAGTGTATACTTTTTACAATAGCTGTAAGTGTGGAAAGAGTGGACAAACAACTGTAAAAAAATGCATTTAATGAGATATGCTGAACCATTATGCTGAACAATTTATTTTTAGCAAATATAATTTGTAAACAAAATGAAGCATTAACACACACACACACACACACACACACACACACATATATATATATATATATATATATATATATTATTCAAGGACAAGGTACTGTAGATGTCTATAGTTTTTTGAATTGACACGAGGGACAGCTAACACTTATGTTGGTCCCCAGTCGAGCATACCTTGGCCTTTGCACAGTTTCCTGCTATTGAAATGAGATGCTTTGCGTTCCTGAGACATACGTTTCATCTAGTAGCAGTGCACAAATGAGAGCCTTGTTTTTATGTGTTCAGTGCAATGGTTTTGTTGGAGGTCTTGCGTGCAGCAGACAATGACATGTCTGTTTTTCACCAAAAATGTCTCCCTGACCTTGGTGGTGTTTGTTTTAAGAGAGCCCCATGGGGAAAACAGAACAATGGCCATAAAACATCTTACATGTTTTACAGGGTCGGCACAGGCTTTCTGAGTTATATTTTCATGTCATTTCGCTGTTTGAGTATTTTCACTTCTTAATAAAATCTCGAACACTCTAGCATTGCTGATGTTTGCTTTGGTAATGTTATGTCACACATAATACATTAGACATGAATATACATGTCAGCATGTTACAAACTGTAAAATCTCAGCCTCAAATGGCGCAATAACAAAGCATTCACTGACCAGGCTACAACTTTCCAAAAGCGTCAGTTTATGCCATTTAGGGAGTATGTTTACTTATTCATTCTTTTTTTCTGTACAAAGAAAAGTGAAACATTTGAAATATCACAATGTTTGTAAGGTTTACAACATCAAATATTTGAGTTTTGATTGAGGATTTTCAGCCTGTTTTATCACCTGCCAGTCTAAACACGTATTGGTTTGGAAGTTAAACTCCCTTTCTATGGAGAAATTGATTTATAACAATAAAATAATTTCTAACATTCTTTACCATCTTTTTTTATATGAATAGTAAATATATTGCATTTAATATGCATAATAAATATATACTGATATAAATCAGTATTTTGTTTTATAATGTGCTGCTGTCTTTAAGTTTAATATGATTTTCTGCACTGGTTATTCATGGTCATTGAGGACTTTTGTCTTTTGACTTTTGAAAATGAATGAATGAGAAAATACTTCCAGAATAACGATCCCTCTATTATTTAATCAAAGACTGATTCCTCAACATTATTGCATAATACGTTGCATATTGTTGTTGAAAGTTACATGCAATGTGTCATAGGGTGTGGTGTAATCCAGAATGCCTTGCCTAACCCAAAAATAATGTCTCTAAACTGAAGGATGTTTTGCTGAGGTAGCTGGTTGTACTTCCGCTTTTTTTAAAATCTTTGTTATAGTTTGGAAAAGTGCAGAGATGCAGTTTCTATGTTCATGCAATAAAATCACAAGTGAGAGCTCTTTAATATATTTAAATGGTTTCTCTCCAACAAGTAGCAAAAGTCTCTTGCTACTCAGATAAAATAAAATAAAATTATAATAATATAATTATTATTATATTGTTTATACATTATATTATAATATATTACAATGCACTTTGCAGTCAGATGGTGTAATTATGGCATCTACCAGCAGGGGCTAACTGGTCCATGCTAAAGGCATGACTCCCTAGTAATCTCCCTAGTAAGCTTACAACCCAGAACTCTTTGTCAAGATACCAGTATCTGTACAAGTTCGAGATTTCAATATGAACTCAAACATTTTTCAACAAATTATTTCAAAGTCCCACTAACTGAGCTATTCTATCCACATTTTATAGCTCCAGATTTCAAGACACACCATATGAGAACACCAATAAGCCTTTAAAGCATAATCTCTTGAATTTGTTTTTTCCCTTTGGGTAAGGTTTAATATTAAAGAATACAACAATAAATTAAAAGTTGTCAAAAGACACAGTTTGCACCTTGCACACTGTATAATAATAATTTCTTGATGTTTGGATTCTCTGTAAGAGGAGGAGGGATCTATCCAGGAGGTAGGAGGAGCCATGGTTAGTCAGATATGTTAGTCATGATAACAACGGCTTGTAAAGTCCTCCACAGCACAGCTGCCTCTCTCCCGCCTATTCAATGCACACAGCACAGAATGCCCCTGGGGCTACTGCTGACGGAGACACCAAGACAGAGAAGTGAGGAAGGGGATGGGCCAACAGACCCTCGGTTGAAGCCAGTCTGACTCGCTCATTTGCACTGTCACACACTCAGGGAGTGCTGCATGCGGTCTACAGGTGCTCTACAATCACTGGACCATATGTGGGACTGAGAACAAAGAGGGCTAATTAAAGGATACTTCAAGAAAAGTCGGGGAACAACAACTATTTTGGAATGCTTTAATTAGTATGTTGGAAAAAGAAGTTTGCTTTTTCTCAGTTGGATATTCTAGGAGTGGATTCTAACAGGACTACTCCCTTTGGCTGCTTGTGGATGATATTGCTCAAGTCAAAGCAGAGGAAAGAACTGTGTGAATTGAAACTTTGAAGTGAGTAACTTCTAAGCTTGGGGCAACAATCTTGTGGGGTGGCTGGGGAAAAGGGCAGGAGGAAGGGGGAGGGGAAGAGGTAGTTGGGGTCTGGCTCCAGTCTCTGGGGTGAAATGCCTTCAACATGAGGCTTTGTTGAAGAATGCCACAGAGAAGTGTTTGATCGCTTCAGTTTTGAACTGCCAGCAGAAAAAACACATTAAAGAGATCTATGTGCCCTTGAAGGCAAGACCATCTTGCGGTTGGAAACAATCTGTCTGCTGCGCATGCTTTGTTTTGCCCTGTTGAATCGTGGATTGAGGGAAATCCTCTTATTGTGTAGTCTCGCCTAACTGCCACCCCATAGTGTGCCTTTGTTTCTCATTGAGATGTACAACATGACTGTTCAGATGGAGAGTTCGACTCAGAAATGGGTTAGCAGCCTTAGCAACTGGGAAAATAATTCTCTGCCGATGAACACCACCAACTGCCCAAAGAATGACAACTTTAAATATCCACTCTACAGTATTGTGTTTAGCATTGTCTTCATGGTGGGACTCATCACCAATGTAGCAGCCATGTACATTTTTACTTGTTCGCTGAAACTGCGCAATGAGACCACAACATATATGATGAACCTTGTGGTTTCGGACTTGTTATTTGTGCTCACACTCCCTTTGAGGGTCTTTTACTTCATCCAGCAGAACTGGCCATTTGGCAGTCTGCTCTGCAAGCTCTCTGCTTCACTCTTTTACACCAACATGTATGGGAGCATCCTTTTCCTAACATGCATCAGCGTGGACCGCTTTCTCGCCATCGTTCACCCCTTCCGTTCGAGAGGGCTCCGGACCAAACGCAATGCTAAAATTGTGTGCGCCGCCGTTTGGATTCTGGTTCTTTCCGGAAGTCTTCCAACAGGCTTCATGCTGGATAGTACAAACAAGCAAAAAAATAATACAATATCCTGCTTTGAGAACTTCTCCTCAAATCAGTGGAAGAGCCATCTCTCTAAGGTGGTGATCTTCATTGAGACAGTGGGGTTCCTTATCCCCCTGATACTGAATGTGGTTTGCTCCGCTATGGTGCTCCAAACTTTGAGGAGGCCGCAGACTGTCAGCCGAGGAGGGAAGCTGAACAAGAAAAAGATCTTGAGGATGATCATCGTCCACCTCTCCATTTTCTGCTTTTGTTTCATCCCTTACAATGTCAATCTTGTTTTCTACGCACTGGTGCGGACGAAAACCTTGGAGGGCTGTGCGGTGGAATCGGTGGTTCGGACCATCTATCCCATCGCTCTGTGCATCGCTGTGTCCAACTGCTGTTTCGACCCCATCGTCTACTATTTCACCTCGGAGACAATACAAAACTCCATTAAGAGGAAGTCTCAGATGAACCGTTCCTTGGATGTCAAGTTCTCTGAGGCCTTGCAGTCGGAGACGTCCTCCTCCCTTCATTTCAGCCTGAGGTCCATAAAGAACAAGATGTTCCATTATGAATCCAACGTATGAGGACATATATATATATATATATATATATATACTGGACAAATGGATACTTGCTCAACATCCTATCTTGTTCCAAATCTCAAAGTAAAGTGGATGTAAAGAAACTGAATGCACAAAAAGCTCTCTGTGGTGGATGAAATGTGGCATAAAACGTGGATTATGCCCTAATTGGGTTTGTTATTATCTCTCTGGGCAATAAGTAAACTATGCCCTTTTAGAGGGATTTACCTCCCTCTTAAAGTCATCCTTCAGCCCAGTACTTGGGGGCACACCTGTTCTCAGTGGAAATCTATCCAAACATTTGGAATACTTAACTGTGGAGTAAGAGTAACACAAATATAGATCAACTGGAACTTGATTAAAGTAGACCAGAACCTCTAACTGTATGTGAATGTACTTACATTTCCAGAATGGTAAGTGAATGTGGAAATAACATACTAAGATATAACCACTATTTAATTAAACCCACAAACAAAATTGAATGATAATATTTTATGCAATGCCACATGAAAACACATTGACTGCCTGAAGTGTCATAATATTAACAAGCTGAAAACAATTGTTGGCACTTTATATAATGCTGTATATTAACTTTGCACTGACATTGATGTTGTCATAATGCACTGTTTTTTTTTTCTGTTACAAATTTCACTTGAAAAATAAAGTTCTAAAATCATAGGTAGAAGTATTTATTTACACTACATCATTATCATTCCTTCTCCCTCTGTAATGTCCATTCAAAAAGTACAAGCCTACAATATTGCAATTGCAAAGTTCCCTTTTTTTAATCTTTAAATATTCAGCAGTTACTATTTAAAGTCTTTACTATCTACGTTATTGCCATTGTAAATGTGTGTAATGTCACACTGATATAAAAGATGAAAGTCTCTGTGTTGTCAGCCATCTCAAGTGGCTGATATTGACAAAGAACAGTCTCTCATACTAAATGGAACATAAGAACAACATTTCAAACATTTAAAGTGTCAGTAACTGAAGAGTGTAACAGATGTACTTTATTTGTCTAGAACTAGCTCCATAACACTGTAAAGTTTTTCCAAAATTCTGTTTTTCCTTATCGTTATGAAAATGTAATCTGCTGCGGGCAAAACTGAGCTGAGGTTTTGGATAAATAAGGTTGAGAAATTTCTTTATAACTGCGTAATTTGTGACATGACAGCACAACGCTAGATTTGGCAGGAACTGTCAACACACCCAATCCTAGCCAACATCCTCCCTTCTAAACGTGCCTGTAAAAGTTTGCAATAAGGTGTTGCTGTATCTGTAAAGATGTGTCATTCAAAAAGGGAGATCCAGAGCTTTTAAGCTCTTGGCACAACTGATAGATCAGTGTCTCCAACTACAGTCAACAAATCAAAGAAAAAGGGGAAATGAAAAAGACCACAAGGGGAAAAAAGTCTGATGAGAAGTACTGACTTCACTTTTACCCACTTAAATCCAACTGCTTCCACTTACTCATGCAAATCAACATATAGTTTTAGTGTTTTGGCTTCAGCAGTGGTTAACCAGGGAGCATGACTCGATCCCAAGTCGTTCTACGTCTCTCACAATGCACGTGTCCCTCACAAAATTCTGCATAGTGGTGCATTACTATGGATTTTTCAATTACAGATTTGTAAATTTTACAATTAGCTGAAAGTGGTTAGAAGACTGGTAAGTGGCAATAGATGTTTTCTTTAATAACCGCTAAGGCAGATGTGGTCCAGAGCCTCTGAGCCTGTAGATGATGTTTCACCAATTAGTAATTATCTATGATTGCATTCTGTATTCAAAACTGTATAAGACAACTGGAAGTCCAAACGTTTAAATGCATCTTTAATGATGTCATTACGTAACAAGTAAAAGCAAAGATCTAAATATGGAAGATAAAAACATCCTCAATAAAGCACTGTGTTAGTTCCCAAATATCAAACTAAAATCCTGTTTTGTTTTCACTTCCTCAGCTCCTCTTGTGTCAGCATACAAGGTGATTGTCACAAAAACAGTGTGCGTGTCAATTTTTACCTCATGAATCAAAAGAGAAAAAAAAAATTTCATAAAGAAATGTGTTTTTTTGCAAATGAAGCAAATTTTCTCCCTAAATTCTCATTACCATACACTGTAAACCCAAATAAGTTGGCAAAACTCAAAACATTTGAGGTAATGAGTTACATCAAATTTTTTAAGTTAAGAAATTCAAAGTTTAAGTAAGCAGAACTGGCATATTTCAGTTTTGTACTCAGAAATTTCAAGTTAGGAGTAATTAAAATGTATGAGTATTTTAAGTATTAACACTTAATTTTAGTATTTATTCTCCCTTTCGAGTGTCATGGCAAAGCATGCTGGGAAATAGAAATCCCAGCCCAGTTTCAGGTAAATTAGGTATGTCTAAATTAAAAGAAACAAGTTCATAAAACTCAAAACAATGAAAAATTCAGATTACTTAAAATGTGTCAAGTTTCATGAGCTCAAAAGAAAAATAAAGTTCTAAATGCTCATAAATGTTAATTTGATTGAACTTATTTGTTTAATTTGAGTTTGCCCTACTCAAACCAATTAATTATTTTGAGCATTTGGGTTTATTTGTTACAGTGCAAAAAATCAATTTGCAAAGCAAAATATAACCAAGATATGTTCTTGACAGCCATTGTGAGATCTACCCATTAGATTGTTTGTATGGTTATGCACTGGTTTCTCTTGATTTTGCATGATTTTTTTCTTCTCAGCAGCTTGTCATGCTCCTGGCGCTTAGGATGGAGCCGGTGTGCTTTTGATAAACACCGGATTAGGTCTTCTAACTTCAAACAAGCATTACACATCCATTTTTTCCCCCGCTGCTCAGCCCTGCACAAACACAGCATCCGAAACCCAGCATGCCACCTCAAGCTCCACTTCAAAGCTTCAAAAACTTCAACACGGCCTTGTTTACTTTTTCTGCACCTTTGACTGGTTCATTTCCTGATGTTGTGAAAAGGAGGGGTGCATGATCCAGAGAACTGAAGACAGTCTTAACTTGATTAAGACTAAAGCTATTATTTAGTCTGTTTAGTCCATCTGTTAGATTTTGTTCTGTCTGGATTTTAATAAGGTTGATAGAAATGTTTATCTTCCATTTAAAGGAACAGAAACTTTTTGAACAAAACTCAAAAATTAAACTTTTGTCATTTAGTCAACCCAATTTATGCAGCTTTTTCATACAGTGAGGGTGAAGACTCCAAAATGCACTAAAAAGTTAAAAAAATAACCGTTGTGCATTAGTGTATGTGTGTGTGTGTGTATATATATATATATATATATATATATATATATATATGCACACACAAGCATTCAAAATGATTTTTCAATATTTTTGAAAGACGCCTCTTATGCTCACCAATATTTTAAAATATTTTTATACAATATTTTATACAATTCAGTGTCACATGATCCTTCAGAAATCATTCTGATTCTGATTTGATGATCAAGAAACATTTTTGATTATTATTGTTGAAAACAGTTGGGCTGCTTAATATTTTTGTGGAAACTATGATACGTTTTTTTCGGGATTCTTTGGTGAATTGAAAGATCTAAAGAACAGTATTTTTTGGAAATTAAAATATATACATAATATATATACTGTATATATAAACATTACTGGTGTGCATCTTGAGACAAAACAATAGGACTGACATATTTTAAGATTTAACTTTCAGTTAAAACAGCTCAAATATGCATTTTAGTCTGGGACTAGGCTTAAGCCTTGTCTGTGAAACCATGGGCAATTCTTCTGAAGTCATATAATAGCTTTGCTTTGCAGACTGAAATTGACATCAACATTATTATTAAAAGTAAAATGATTCTTGGTTTTTAAAGATAAGTTTTATGGTGCTTGCTGTCATTTTTTGTCATTTTTCATGTTGCATCCCAAGGCAGCAGAAAAGGAAAAGCCCACAACAAAACAAAGAGGCTAGTGTGTATACTTGCGAGTGACCTTCTGACCTTTCAACATGTGAGCGCTGCATTACAAGAGACGCTGTGAAGCAAAGCAATTGTCTGAAAAAAAAAAAGTTCAGCCATCGTAACTGTTCTCAAATCCTGGTGTTTTATTTGTATTCCTCTGTCTTTAAATGGGAGATTAGCATGTTTATTGACATGTACTCATGGTGAAGCAGAACAGCTGAACAAGCAAGGCAGGAACCCACTGAAGTTATTGATAGGCTGCAAGATTAGGTTTCCCCTTCACCCTTGACCCTATTTCAGCAGCACATGTGACAGGAACTGTTCTTAAAACCGACTCAGGTATGCTAACCCAAACCGAAGCATGGCCTGAAAGCATGTTTCCTGAGTGTGAAGCGTTCTGTTTTTTGTTTATATATATATATATATATATATATATATATATATCAGGCTGTCAACCGCATTTTAGTGTTTGTGACACAGTTGCTATTGCTATCAGTATTCATTTTATAAAAGAAAACAAAAATGGACAAATACAAAACAGAGACTATATCAAATAGCATGCTATCATTTGTCTTATACTGTGCACAATATGAAACATCTGTTTTCAACATTGATAATGATACTTTTTTAGTATCTGGACTGAAAAAAACAAACAAACAAAAAACATTTGTGATCCACAGAAGAAAGTCATATCCCTTTAAAACAAGTGAAAAAATCTGCCACTGAAAACAAAAAAAAAAACAAACAAAAAAAAACTAGTAACTGAGCTTATCAGTAAAATTATCTTATTTAGATATTCTTACTGACATCTCTCTCTCTCTCTCTCTCTCTCTCTCTATATATAAATGATCAAAAATTCACTTTTTTAACTTAACACATACTCCCACTTGTTCTAGCAAAGATAATTTACAAGGCATTTAAGCAAGACAACACAGTGTCAGCAATTTCAGGAATTTAAAATGGCGTGTTATTGCACTTGAGACTAAACACACATAAATAACGCGTCTTCATCTTGTCAGAGAGACTATAGAGCAGTGTAAGTGTGTGTGCGTTTGGGGTGTTGCTGGTCCAGGTCGTGCTGTTCAACCTGAACTGGATCAGGAGTCTCGCACGCAGTCCACACTAACTGCTCTGAGTACAGTCTTATCTTATCACTCTAACAGCTCTCCCCCTGGGGCCGGGATTGAGAATAGCCAGAGCACACACACACAAACACATATGCAAACACACACTCATTGTGTCCAATACACAAATCTCAAGTCTCTTACACCTCTGCATCTTTGTTTCGTCAATGGTGTGAGTGAGAAGATCCTGATGCGTGTCTGTGTGTTTGCTGAGGCAACAAACTGCTAGATTTTCAAGGGTGGGTGGTTTTTAGTTCATATGAGTTGCTGGATAGGGAATTCTTGGTTGTTTCTCGGATGTTCTGGGTGGTTGCTTACTGGCCGAGTCAGAAAAGCTCCTCCTCAAGCCTTCCAGCCCCTAGATATGACCAAAGACTGTACATATACACCAAGACGGTTCACTCATATTTCTCTGAATGGAAGAACGTGCACCACACATTATGGCATAAAAAGTCCTTTCTTCTACATAAAAGAGCTAATCAGCAATTGGTAAAGTCATTACATCACTTTAGCTGCCGTTAAAAGATCCAGGCTGCACATGCGCATTGGCTGGACCAACCTTAAAAATATATGTTTTGTGTTTTTTAGTATAAGAAACAACATATATATATATATATATATATATATATATATATATATATATATATATATATATATATATACATAATGTTAGGCTGTGTTGAAATATGTTAATTAAAAGTGAGTTTGGAAAAAAAGACATATTTATGTCTTACATTATGGCCTACATTTTAGCTTGCTTTTAAAGGGGTTCCCAACTGTGAAACTTTTATGCATATTACATATGCTTTAAGTCTTGGTTGTGTCAAATAAAGTTGGAGTTAGTTATAGTTGACAAGTGATAACTTCCAGTGTTTCATTTTTAGTCATTATGAATGAATGTACCATTGTTTGTCACACTGTTGCTCTTATATTCATCTTTCATCATGAAAGTAAAGTGAGTACATATCATAACTATGTAACAGACTAGCAATAATGACACATGGTAAAAACATTGTTACTCACACTTGTGTGTTGCAACATTACTATTGAATTCAATATAGTCGGCACTGCATCATCTTTTATTTTCAGTCTCTCTGAAAAGCCTGTGTCCAGTGGTGTTTTGATTAAAAATGAATCTGCTGTAAAATGAAGAGAATAAACGAACATTGTCTTACTGACATGATCTGGAACTATGTTAAAAATAAAGTTCATCCATGCTTTCTTAATGTTAGGATCACAAGGATGGCAATGCAAAGACTGTGAATCCTGTGTTTGCGTCTGTCTTGTATTTACTACTACATGACATGTTTGAATCGGTGGGTGGGGCTAAAGAGGCAATGATGTAGAAGGTGTCGATCTTCTTCTGCAGAGGTGGTCTTTCGTCACACTGTGATGTCATGCTGAGAAAAAATCAGAAACGAGTCATTTTGGGAGCTTGGTTTCAATAAAAGCTGTTTTTTGGACTAACAAGGAATTTTTGAGTTTTGAAACTTACAGGATATTTTTATAGAACAATGACCGGTTGCACGTTATTTTACAGCAGGGGTGTCCAAACTCGGTCCTGGAGGGCCACTGTCCTGCAGAGTTTAGCTCCAACCCCAATTAAACACACCTGAACCAGCTAATCAAGGTCTAACTAGGCATACTAGAAACTTACAGTCAGGTGTTTTGGAGCTGGTTGGTGCAAAACTCTGCAGGACAGTGGCCCTCCAGGACTGAGTCTGGACACCTCTGTTTTACAGTATGTGCTCTAACATGTACTTTCAGTGTACTTACCTAAGAAAGTACTGGGTAATATAAGGTAACTACATATCCAGCTTCTGCCAGACCGCCTTCCATATTCGACTTACGAAGAATTCGTAAGTTGAATACGGAAGGTGTAGGACGTAGCGTAAGCGTTTTGAACTGCGAGAGGCATTACACTTTCTTCATAAGTTGAAAACAGAAGGTGGTCTGGCGGAAGCTAGATATTTTACTTTATAACTTGTTAAATATTGATATTTTTCTTACACAAACGCATCGCTTCACTTCAGAAGGCCTTTATTAACCCCCCGGAGCCATGTGAAGTACGTTTATGATGGATTGATGCACTTTCTTCAGCTTCAAACTTGTTGGTCCTGTTCATTGTCATTATAAAGCTTGAACGCGTAAGGATATTTATTAAAATACCTCCGATTGTGTTCATCAGAAAGAAGAAAGTCAAATACACCTAGGATGGCTTGAGGGTGAGTAAAGCTTGGGGTAATTTTCATTTTAAAGTGAACTAATCCTTTAAGTAGGATTTAGGTACATCTTTATATGTGATTTCATAATTGCTTCTATTGTCTAGGTTACAATATGGTTAAACTAAACTAAAATAGTTTAATGAGCCCCTAAACAAACAACCAAAAAAATGGGATAGGAGGAAAAGCAAGTTTCTTGGGAGAATGCAATAGTATTGTGAGAGAACATTGACTTTTTTCATGACTTTTCAAGAGTGGTGTGATGGGATGAGTTACACACTGAGTTGCTTTGTTCAAGTATACGCTATAGCAATAGTGATGCTTGCCTTGTTTCATATTTAGCTTCATATTAATAATGTTTATATGAAACTCAAAATGTCATAACTGCACTTTGCTCATACTTTTTGTAGTGCAAATGGATGGTTGGTTATACCAACTGCTTAGATGCATTTCCTCTCATGTTTTCATCTGCTTTGTTTACTAGCTACGTAAGGTTTAGCGTGCTAAACACATTCTGTTCTGAAACCCACACATGAGGTGGTGGCTTTTATACGTGTCAAATGCTTCATGTAAGGTGTTGTGACTAAGGGCATGGGTCACAACTGCAAGTGTTTGTGGTTTGAATGAAACCTTAGCACAGTGGCTTGTCTGTATTTGTGTGGCCTGAGGATTAGCATTAGGAAATTCAGTCATGCGTAGGCACAGACCTGTGTGTGTCAAGTATTAATTTAGGGGTCACTTCTTTTTGTTCTTACATTCCCTTCTTTGTTATATGTTTCTCTTGTGTGGATCACAACAGTGATATATAACAGTAATAATATATTAGCATAGTTTCATTTAGCTCAGAACAACAGATATGGCCCACAGGAAGACAGTCAAGGAAAGGAAATGAGCAGTTTGATATGAGATATCATGATATCAGTTTGATATGAGAAAATTACAGCTGATTAGTTTGTTTATTGGGACATCAGAAGAATAACATCAGCTTTCTCACACTGGTTAAGTATGCTAATGTGAATGCTTGGCCAACACAAAGCAAGTGTGCGTTCTTATTTTACATACTGTTGTTTTAGTTGTTATTTTGGTTAATAAATGTGTAAAGCTGATGAAGATCCATTTTTTCCTCTTCCTTGCCTGCCCAGACATGACATACATGCAGATAATATAATATTAATGAAATAAAAGACCGCTTAAGTGTACATAAACTGTTTAATAACACACTTAAATGTATTCATTTGCAGCGTCATTACAAATGTGTAATTACAAATATATTTTAATACATGACATACAAGCTTCAACAAAAATGACAATAAAGTGTGTTTTAAATGCTTGTCAGCACATTCAGCAGCACACTTTACTCATATTTCAAAAACAGTAGAATTAATTATGAAATTACATATAAAAATACACTTAAGTTCTACTTAAGTGGGTCAAAGGCACTCTTAAGTTGCAACTAATTGCATTTAACAAATTTAAACTATAATATGTTTTCATTTAATAATAATGCAAAGGCAAACTTCTGCTCTGACGTGACAGCTGTCTACCTGAAAAAGAAAACTGACCACAGAAGAATGTGTGGCAACACTGAGAATGCAATATGTAGTCGCTTAGCATTATAAATGCTTTCAGGCACATTTTGGAATCTAATAATGTGTGAAATCAAGCTTGTGAAGCTGGAAGTGTTCACATACTTTTGTATAGTATGTTCTGACAAAAGTATATGCGGAAACATTTAGACACATCAGACCACTGCAAGAAAGTATTACTGAATGCTAATTATTCACACTTCATTTAAAGTGTCAAGTGTTAAAGTTCATTTAAAGTGTAAAGTGTCAAGAACATCACAGTATCACAATATCACGACCCATAAAACAACTTTGGAAAAAAAAAAAAACATGTAACATGACATAAATTAAATATCAAAATTTTCAATAAGCAAGCAGACCAAGAGCATGCTTCATGTCTGATGGAGCGAACCACTGCAAAATTGACTTTATCTCCCCCTCCAGCATTATCATCTCCATAAGAAGCTCTTCTGCAGTTAGCTTAAGGAAGGGAGGAGAACACAGATGGGCTGTCATACAATCCAGACGTCTCAAAACACAAACAAGTCTTATCAAAGCACAGGGCAGAATCTGTATCTGTGCCAAATTGCGTAACACCAGTCAGAGTGCAGGCCGTCTTACAACAAACTAGCGAATCAAAGGTTCACTCTCCTTCAGAACATTTACCCTTAGCTGGTATTTTCTAAGGCAAGCATTACTGATTACGTTATTGATGTGAATTTATATTGGAAATCACAAATAAATTATGTTAAATCTAACATATCAGCACATTTGTGTAACGTTTGGACTGGTTAAATGATAATTTCTTGTAAATTTTGTTTACTTTTCAATTTTTATATATTTTTTTTATATACACACACACACACTGTTACTTACTATAAGGACATTGCATAGACTTATATTGTTTTTATATACAACCCAAATTCCGAAAATGTTGGGACGTTTTTTAAATTTGAATAAAAGGAAAACTAAAAGACTTATGAGCCAATATGTTATTCACAACAGAACACAGAGAACATAACAAATGTTTAAACAGAGAAATTTTACACTTTTATCCACTAAATGAGCTCATTTCAAATTTGATGCCTGCTACAGGTCTCAAAAAAGTTGGCACAGTGGCAACAAATGGCTGAAAAAGCAAGATATTTTGAAAAGATTCAGCTGGGAGAACATCTAGCAACTAATTAAGTTAATTGATATCAGATCTGTAACATGATTAGCTATAAAAGGGATGTCTTAGAGAGGCAGAGTCTTTCAGAAGTAAAGATGGGCAGAGCTGTGAAAGAGTGCGTAAAAAGATTGTGGAATACTTTAAAAACAATGTTCCTCAATGTCAAATTGCAAAGGCTTTGCAAATCTCATCATCTACAGTGCATAACATCATCAAAAGATTCAGAGAAACTGGAAAAAATCTCTGTGCGTAAGGGACAAGGCCGAAGACCTTTATTGGATGCCCGTGGTTTTCAGGCCCTCAGACGACACTGCATACGGTATGAGTAGCAACGTCTATTTCAGGGAAGGCCTTGTGTATTTCAGCAGAACAATGCAAACCCACATACTGCAGCTATTACAACAGCATGGCTTCGTCGTAGAAGAGTCTGGGTGTTGAATTGGCCTGCCTGCAGTCCAGATCTTTCACCTATAGAGAACATTTGGTGCATCATTAAATGAAAGACGACCACGAACTCTTCAGCAGCTGGAAATCTATATCAGGCAAGAATGGGACCAAATTCCAATAAGACCAATAAGTCACGGCTGAAGGGGTTGCAGGCTCTCCGCTTCGTGTCATGCCTAACAACGCCCTTCAACCGTGACTTATTCACGATACAGCACAGCCTCTCGTACCTTATTGCTTAATCCAAATTGAAAATGAACAGATGAAAGTGAAAGCTTTTTTGGCAGATTAGTTTCCACTGATAAAATAATACGATCACTGTAAAATGCCACTCATCCTTCAAATTACAACATGAAATCTCTTATATTGAAATTATGGATAGGCTTCGTCTAAATCTGATAACATCTAATCAATTATTCCTTAGAACTCAACTGCCCTTGTTATATAAACCTGTGGAAAACGAGTGTTAGGAAAAGCTTTGTGGTTTGAGCTCAGTCAAGTTCCTACACGTCTGTGAGGAGCTTGAGACAAGGTATCACCTGTGTGAACTAACGTTACTCACTCTCTAACTGTGATTTTTCCCATAAACCCTCACCCTCTACTTATAAGGAAATTTCCACTTTAAATTACATCAGCCACTTCCTGTATTCCCATAGTTCACTGATGTTCATACCTTCTTGCACTTTGCGTTTACATAACACATATCACTACATATTATAATTTAACTACACTGCTTATCGTTTGTTGGATGGTCTGATTACCAATGCTGCCGAACATTTACAGTTTTATGGGAAATGGCATGAGCTCTAGGGTTTCCCCAGAGGGTGGATTTATGTTTTGTGAACATTAATGATTGACGTAAGAGCATGTCTGGGCGGGTCAGTCAAGGTGAGGCACCCGAGAGCACATGATGTGTCTCCGGTCGTGAGCAATCCATCACGTTTGGCAGAATAGCTTTAGGGTCTGGATCATCTCACTTTAAGATCAATGACAGTGTTTTCGGCCAGTCAAAGTCCGTTTTTACTGATGTCTTTGTGAGGAATTTCTTCAGTGCCTCAGGAGGATTGTATGATTATTGACACACTGTATGACATACACTGCATAATTAAAACAAAGCACTGCCCAGGGCTCTTATAGGTAACCATATACAGCAAGAAAACAAACTGTACTATACAATTACATAGTAATGCCTATATACTGTATAAGCCAGGATTTGGATACACTAAACACTAGGCCAAGAATATAAAGTTCTGTTACACATAAATAAATGAGACTGAAATAAACCAACAAAAGGTGTTAGAAATGTTGCTGTTGGATAGTAAAATGTGCATTAGGCAAATAGGCAGATGAAGATATTAAATGGAGCAGATTGTATCTAAATATATAAATCAATGAAAAATTAACATAAAATAAATGACAATGACATGTTGTTTACTACAAATCCTAAAAGATCAATGAATTTGCCATTATGATGTCATCTAGTGACATTTAGCTACCAGTTTATAGCTACTTTCAGTTGAAAGCAATTGGCAACACTGACGGTTACCGCACCTCAAGACACTGTACCGATGTTGTATTTCAAGACATTTGTCAGGTTTTTGACCTTAAAACACTCTTGTGTGAAGAGGTGTGTGAACTCGCAAGTACAATGTCAGGAGAAGTAATTTGCTCTGGTCCCCATCCTGTTCGTCGGAGTGATGAGATAGTTAGCAGATTATCATCACTCAATGGCTGGCTGTCTAAGTGGTGTCCGCAAAATAATATAGGTTTCATAGACAATTGGAAAAGTTTTTGGGGCAGACCTGACCTGTTGAAAAGAGATGGTATTCATCCCTCCCGGGATGGTGCTGCTCTTCTCTCTAGTAATATGGCACATAGTCTTAGAGCTGAAACATGACAAACTGGGGCCCAAGTCAGGAAGCAGACAGACTGGCTAAACCGACCGTCTGCTAGCTGCCTCACGTTACAGAAGTCAGATAATTCAGATAACTCCCAACACATAGAAACTCTTACACCTAGATATTTTCAAATAGAGACTGTGTCTGTACCCCGAATTAGTAAAAACAAAAAACTTCCAAACCCATTTAATGGTAAAAATTTAATTGATGTTCAACAAATAAAAAATAGAGATAATAATGCTAAACAAATGATAAAACTCGGGTTGTTAAATATTAGATCCCTTTCTTCAAAATCACTTATTGTTAATGATATTATCAAAGATAATAATCTAGATGTGCTGTGTTTGACAGAAACTTGGCTAAAACCGGATGATTACATTACTTTAAATGAGTCTAGTCCTCAAGGTTATGATTATCGACACAATGCCCGTCAGAAAGGCAAAGGGGGAGGTGTTGCTGTAATCTATAGTAATACTTACAGTATTAGTCAGAAGTCTTTCAAATATAATTCCTTCGAAGTGATGGTACTTTACGTAACATTATGTAAGTTAACATTTGTGCTGGCTACTGTATACAGGCCACCAGGACACCATACAGACTTTATCAAAGAATTTGCTGACTTTCTATCGGAGTTAGTACTAGCTGCAGATAAAGTCCTTGTGGTTGGTGATTTTAATATCCATGTAGATAATAAAAAAGACGCATTAGGATTGGCATTTGCAGATATTCTAAACTCTATTGGTGTTAGACAACACGTGTCAGGACCCACTCATTGTCGTAATCATACTTTAGATCTAATATTGTCACATGGAATCGATATTGATGCTGTTGAAATTCTGCAGCAGAGTGACGACATCTCAGATCATTATCTAGTCTCGTGTATACTACCTTTAGTCAAGGCGGCTAAACTGCCTCCATGCCATAAATATGGTAGAACCATCACTTCTACCACTAAAGATCGCTTTATAAATAATCTTCCTGATCAGTTTCATCGCCTTAGCATACCAGAAAGCTTAGAAGACCTCGATGTTGCAACAGAAACTATTGCCTCTGTCTTTTCCAGCACATTAGACTCAGTTGCTCCTTTGCGCTTAAAAAAGATTAAGGAAATTAATCCAATGCCATGGTACAATGAGCACACTCGGGCCCTAAAGTTAGCAGCCAGAAAAATGGAGCGCAGCTGGAAGAAAACAAAACTAGAAGTATTTCACATTTCGTGGAGAGAGAGAATGATTGAGTACAGAAAGGCCTTAAAATCTGCTAGATCTGCCTATTTTTCAAAACTTTTAGAAGAAAATAAACACAACCCTAGGTATTTATTTGATACAGTGGCTAAATTAACAAGAAATAAAGCTTTAACTTCTGATGTTTCCAAAGAGCACAGCAGTAATGACTTTATGAACTTCTTTACTTGCAAGATTGATAATATTAGAGAAAAAATTATAACCATGCAACTGTCTACTACAGTATCGCGTCAGATAGTGCATTGTAGTGTCCCTGAGGAAAAATTCAATTGATTTACTGCTTTAGGAGAGGAAGAATTGTCTAAACTTGTTAAATCATCAAAATCAACAACATGCATGTTAGACCCTATACCGACTAAGCTATTGAAAGAAATGCTTCCAGAGGTTATAGATCCTCTTCTTAATATCGTCAATTCATCTTTATCACTAGGACACGTACCAAAAACTTTTAAGCTGGCTATTATTAAACCTCTTATTAAAAAACCACAACTTGATCCTAGAGAATTAGTCAATTACAGGCCGATCTCAAATCTCACTTTTCTGTCAAAAATACTAGAAAAGGCAGTATCATCACAACTATGTTCCTTTTTAGAAAGAAATAGTATCTGTGAGGATTTCCAGTCAGGATTTAGACCGTACCATAGTACTGAGACTGCTCTCATTAGAGTTACTAATGATTTGCTCTTATCATCAGATCGTGGTTGTATCTCTCTATTAGTGTTACTGGATCTTAGTGCTGCATTTGACACTATTGATCACAATATTCTTTTAAATAGACTCGAAAATTATTATTGAATACGATCCTCAATTGGATGGAACCGGAATAAATACTTTGAATGTTGCGATCCTATTGGACTTACGATGGCAACCTGAATCGTAACAAAGCACTGTTGGCCAGAGGAGAACTGGCCCCCCGACTAAGCCTGGTTTCTCCCAAGGTTTTTTTCTCCATTTAAACACCTATTTGCCACTTGTCTGCCACCTGATGTCACCTGATGGAGTTTGGGTTCCTTGCCGCTGTCGCCTTTGGCTTGCTTAGTTGGGGACACTTGACATTTGACTTGACATTTGATATTCAACAGTGCTTTGATCTGCCTGCATTGACACTATTCTTTAAGAGCTGCTGTGCAGCCAAATAATGTACCAGTTATCAATGTAAAGCTGCTTTGACACAATCTACATTGTAAAAAGCGCTATATAAATAAAGGTGACTTGACTTGACTTGACTTGTATGTGGGACTAATTTCTTATGCATCTCATCCCAAGCCTCTGTTGCTAAAATGCCAAAATGTCATTTCAGAACTAGAAATGGAGGCTTGAGCCTTCATAGCAGACTAATACAGTCGATACAGTTATTTAATGCAGTTGAGAGAGAGAGACAGTGAGAGAGAGAGAGAGAATAAGCATACGTGAATTAGCCTGCCCGAGTCTGTTCACCTCTAATGGCAGCAGAGTCTCTACTAATAGCGAAACTGTTTATCAACTACAAAAACCACACAGTTGTTACCTCGCTGGTGAGAAATGTCATGTATCTTTTAAGTTACTAAACTATTTTACTAATTAATTCGTCAGAGCAGCGCTGACAAAACGTTTCTGTGCGAGTGTGTGTCCGTACTATACAGTACGTGTACGTTTGAAAGAGAGAGCACAAGAGAGTATGCGCTTTCAGGACACAATAAAACGTATTTTGTGGCAAAAAAACATGACAATAATTTGTCGTTTTTATCCTACTGTTTACTATATTTATTTGCTTGGTCGGTGTCATTGTGGGACCTATTTAAAAAAAAAACTGAAATCATTTGGTGAAGTGATATGGGACTGCAATGTGGTCAAGACCTGCCTAGAACTACTTTAGCCGTATGTTTCCCTGAAAATAATGCACACCTTAGATCGTTGGTCAACCAATCAGATTCGAGCATTCATATATTTTGCTCAGTCAATTATTCCTCTTATCCGAAATTAATCGCATTTTTGAGGGCCTAAACATTCTCGAAAACTCGTGAAACTTTGTACACGCGTCAGAAGTGAAAATTTATGTCTGATATGGGTTTCTGAGTTAGGTGTGGTAAAATGGCTTGATAGCGTCACCTATAAAATCTCAATTAAGCGCCTTACGCGTTACGTTTCACGCACAGGTATGAAATTCGGTAGACGCATGTAACAGCCCAATACCTACAAAAAAGTCCATGGGTGCAAAATCTGTAAACCCAACAAGAAGTGAGATATTTTGAATTTTCTCTGCAAAATTTTTGCAGTTTTTGCCATTTCCAGACGTTGTACTTTAACGAACTATATCGCTGCTTGCAGCTTTAATTCATGTTTGTATTTCTGTTCTAGTGTTTTGCTGTCTGTGTTTTAATTAGTTCTGTCATTCTCAGTTTCCCCTGCCTGTTTGTCACCATACATGTTGATTTGAGTTTCATTTCATGTGTGTCTCGTTAATTAGTCTCATTAGTTCCTCTGTTTGCTGTGTATTTAAGCCCTGTGTTTCATTCAGTTCATTGTCAGTTCTACCTCATGTTAAGTTGGTTGTTCTGTCCCTGTCCTTGCGTGTCATGTGAAGATTTGAGTTTTATTTTGAATAAAGATCCTGTTTTATCTCTGCTGCAACTAACCATGACAGGCACTTAAGTGTACTTACAGAGAGTACTCTTTCATGACTGTGTTTCTTAACACACTTAAGTACACTTTTAAAACTATTATTTAAAATAATTGTTATATTAATAATTATTATTATATTAAAATTATTATAAAAATAAAAAGTATATATTTATTTTAATTTTATACATTTTAATAATAATAATAATAATAATAATAATAATTACAAAATTAAAAGTTTTACTTTAAAGTACATTTCATTTTGTTTTAAAAATCTTTTTGCCATGCTTTAAAGAAGTACACTTATTTTGATGTGTCAACTAACATACTAAAGACATATAAAAACATATAAAGTACTTGATAAATAATTCTAACTGTAGTGTGTTGCTCAACATTGCCTGTAAAGTTAATACATTTTAAATGTACTAAACTGCAACTTCATTTTTGCAAATGTGTAATTATATAATACATTTTAATAAATAACATACAAGTTTCAGTAGAAATTACATTAAAGTGTATTTTAGTTGACCACAATTGCTTGTCAGTACATTTGGCAGTAAACTTTAAATATATATTAAAGACAATAGAAATCTGTATGAAATATGAAATATGAAATCTAAAGATATACTTCATCCAAAAATGAAGATTTTGTCATCATTTACTCACTCTCATGTTGTTCCAAACCTGTATGAGTTTCTTTCTTCTGTTAAACACAAAATAAGATATTTTGAAGAATGTTGTTAACCAGACAGTTGACGGTAGCATTGACTTCCATAGCAGGACATAAAACAAACAAAAAACTATAGAAGTCAATGGCTACCGTTTTCACAGTTATGTTCAGTTTGTTTTTTTAGTTTTCATGGACTTTTTGAATAAAATGAAAACTAAAAGACTTTCAAATCACATGAGCCAATATTTTATTCACAATAGAACATAGATTACATAACAAATGTTTAAACGGAGAAATGTTACACTTTTATCCACTAAAAAACTAATTTCAAATTTGATGCCTGCTACAGGTCTCAAAAAAGTTGGCACGGGGGTAACAAATGGCTGAAAAAGCAAGAAATTTTGAAAAGATTCAGCTGGGAGAACATCTTGCAACTAATTAAGTTAATTGATATCAGGTCTGTAACATGATTAGCTATAAAAGGGATGTCTTAGAGAGGCAGAGTCTCTCAGAAATAAAGATGGGCAGAGCTGTGAAAGAGTGCGTAAAAAGATTGTGGAATACTTTAAAAACAATGTTCCTCAATGTCAAATTGCAAAGGCTTTGCAAATCTTTGCGTAACATCATCAGAAGATTCAGAGAATCTGGAGAAATCTCTATGCATAAGGGACAAGGCCAAAGACCTGTATTGGATGCCCGTGGTCTTCGGGCCCTCAGACGACACTGCATCACTCATCGGCATGATTGTGTCAATGACATTAATAAATGGGCCCAGGAATACTTCCAGAAACCACTGTCGGTAAACACAATCCGCCGTGCCATCTGCAGATGCCAACTAAAGCTCTATCATGCAAAAAGGAAGCCATATGTGAACATGGCACATGGCACAAGCACCGTCGTGTCCTGTGGGCCAAGGCTAATTTAAAATGGACTGTTTCAAAGTGGAAAAGTGTTCTATGGTCAGACGAATCCAAATTTGACATTCTTGTTGGAAATCACGGGCGCCATGTACTCCGGGCTAAAGAGGAGGGAGACCTTCCAGCGTGTAATCAGCATTCAGTTCAAAAGCCAGCATCTCTGATGGTATGGGGGTGCATAAGTGCATACGGTATGGGCAGCTTGCATGTTTTGGAAGGCACTATGAATGCTGAAAGGTATATAAAGGTTTTAGAGCAACATATGCTCCCCTCCAGACGACGTCTATTTTAGGGAAGGCCTTGTGTATTTCAGCAGGACAATGCAAAACCACATACTGCAGCTATTACAACAGCATGGCTTTGTTGTAGAAGAGTTTGGGTGCTGAATTGGCCTACCTGCAGTCCAGATCTTTCACCTAAAGAGAAAAATACGCCAAAGACGACCATGAACTCTTCAGCAGCTGGAAACCTATATCAGGCAAGAATGGGACCAAATTTCAACACCAAAACTCCAGAAACTCATAACCTCGATGCCCTGATGTCTTCACACTGTTTTGAAAAGAAGAGGAGATGCTACACCATGGTAAACATGCCCCCGTCCTAACTATTTTGAGACCTGTAGCAGGCATCAAATTTGAAATGAGCTCATTTTGTGCATAAAATTGTAAAATTTCTCAGTTTAAACATTTGTTATATTATCTATGTTCTATTGTGAATAATATATTGGCTCAAGTGATTTGAATATCTTTTAGTTTTTATTTTATTTAAATTTAAAAAACGTCCCAACATTTCTGGAATTCGGGTTGTATTTAGTTCCTCTGTGTTCAGTCTTCAGTTGTTGGCTCATGTTTGTGTATGTGTATGTTAAGGCTGATTTATACTTCTGCATTGGACCTACGGCAGAGCCTCTACACCGTAGGCTATGCGTCAAAACTTTTGCCTTTTTGCAGTCAACAGTCCCTTTGACGACGAGACCCTGAAATCATTGTTCTGGATTGGGGTGAACTATCACCACCCAGTAGACCTCCCAGACACCTCTTGCTTAAACTGGAGAGATGCCATCATTCGGAGTCTGGGGAGCATCTACCCCCGGTCCAGAACACAGCCGGACCCAGAGCCCATTTCACCACCTGCGACCACCCACTGCGACACATCAGCCAGAGCCCGTGTTCAAGTGGACACCGTTGACCCTTGACCACCCTATCCCACCCCGGTACTTACTTCATTATCGCTGTTTCAAGACAGCACTGAAACCTATATAGACTGTGAATTATCTGTGTGTTCTGAATTATCGCTGTTCAAAGACAGCACTGAGACTGTTTTAACCTGTTGGGAATTGGAATTACTGTCACTGATCTCATCAAGTCTACCTCTGTCACCATCACCGCAGAGCTCAGCCAGTCCTCCAACTCCGTCTCTATTGGAAGTGTGCAGCCATTCGCCATCTCCTGTGGTGCCAAGCTGTGACGTCGAGCCTGAGGTCGAGCAACCTCCATCAGCGCCTAAGCGAGTGGATCTTGTGGCTCCGCCTCCGGCCTCTGATCACCTTGCTCCGTCTCGACCCGTCAACCTGTCGGTACCGCCGTGGCTCCTCCCACCTTTAGCTCCACCAGTCATCCTCGGCCTTTCGGCTTCACCAGTTTCCTTCATCCCATCGGCTCCCCCTTGGTCATCACTCCACCTTCGCCACAGACTTGCGGATCTTCCGCTACACTCCGTTCCTCCACCCCTATGGCTGCAGCGGGTTCCTCCTTCCCTTCGGGTACACCTTGATCCTTCATCACACTGGCATCGCCTCAGTCCTTAGACACTCTGGCTCCACCTCAGGTGCTCGTCACCTAGGCCTCCGGTGCCAGCGATGTCTCTCTGCTCCATTGGCTTTCCGTCTGTGCCCTGGGATCAATTGGCTCCACCTCCGTCGGCTGTCCCCCAATTGATATCAGCCTCTACTTCACCTTGGCTCCACCCTCCTTCGACTCCACCATGGGCTGTCGTCTCTGTGCTCTGGGTTGGTGCCACGACAGCTGCTCATCATTTAGTTCGTTACCTCTGTGTATACAGTTCCTCTGTGTTCAGTTGTCAGTTTTAGGTTGATGTCTGTGTATGTGCTCACGTGCACACTGTTACGCCTGCTTGCCTTTTTGGTTTAATAAACCACGTTTAACCCGGTCGTCAGTCGTCTTCATTTGCTTCATCTTGTGACAACCATCAACTGTCTGGTTAACATCATTCCTTAAAATATATTCTTTTGTGTTCAACAGAAGAAAGAACTCATACAGGTTTGGAACAAGTTGAGGGTGAGTAAGTGACAGAATTAAATTTCATTTTCACACTTTCATTTATTTGTATAGTGCTTTTCACAAAACACTGTTATCGGAGGTGGCGGGGTGGTTGATTGGGGCATTGTAACCCCCCCCCCACACACACACACAAACACACACACACAAACTGTGATTGTTAATTCTGTTTTGCTTGACACAAATTTCCCGATTTCAATTCAAAAGTTTGCGATACGATTCTGATCTTGATTCAGTATCGATTCATTTGGATAAATATCAGGTACATTAGCTACATGTTAATTTTTCTCAAGGAAAAAATCTCTCAAGTAATGCTGTAAACATACAGGGAGCCATGTCAGTTGATATTATTAAACGTTAAAACTAGCAACTCAAATTCATAATAGTTATCTTAGACGTGTAAATCTGCTTTGTGTGCACAAATAGCTACTACGTTTCACAATGCCACCTAAACATAATCGGTGATCACTGCACAGGTGGGGGTCAGCATCTTATATACAGTGACCTTGTACATTGTGGGGAAAATGTGATTGGAACAGACTGGTCCAATCAAGAGGTTGCAGGTCTTTATTAAACAATAAATAACAATAATTATTATTATTAAACAATAATAATTAAAACCAATACTTTGTCAATACATGTTTGACTTCATGTTGCGCTGCACAGAGCGAATGGCATATGACTTCAAAATACAGCGAGAGCGACTCGAAAGCACAGCATTCTTGATGTCATATGCCAAACAGTCTGCACAGCATATTGGCTTTTTTAATTTGGTGTGACATTTACTTGGGCAGTGTGAGAGCGTGAGACAGAGCGTGTGAAAAGCGTGTCTCACGCTAAATGCGTGAGAGTTGGCAACCCTGAATTATGCTTATCCATGTCAACAGTATCAACACTGAAATGAATCTGCAGCAGTCAGCAGTTAGTACAAGCTCTCTAAGTTGTTTACGTTCATTATTATCGTAATGTTATGTGCTTTGAGTCAAAGGTAGTTTAACAACATCTCCTGTGACGCTTTGCCGAGAGAAGCTGTGTGTGTGCACGTTCATGTGTTTTGGAGGAGGCGTGGGTTTGGACGGCAATTTGCAGGGAGGGTGGGATCGTATGCTTTCAATGCTAGCAGGCTAACGTTAGTATTTCCCAGATCACCTGCTGCACCTTTAATATAAATGTAAACTATATATTATACATTTTCATTTAATTGCAATTAACATGGAATTTTGTCATTTTGGAGCTCAACCCTCATTCATTCATTTAATAACTTTCATTCTGAAGAAAATAGTATTTAGTAAGAATATTCTTAAAAACTCACTTTATAAATTCGTACAAGGTTCATAATGACATGAGGGTGAGAACATTTGTGGTTGATTCCTGTTTCTTTTTAAATAAACATAACTAGAAGATAATAAGTCCATGGAAACAGAAGAGGAAGTGGTTGTTTTAACGGTTTATTCTATTCACAGTCTGGTTTCTGATATGATCAGCAGGAGAGAAAAGTTTCCAGAGCCAAGGAAACTGTAATGAATAGTAAATCAGACTAAAACATAAATGATTCTAAATGAAATATGCAAAAACTTAAACTTCATGTTAGATGTAAGAAGTGTCATAAATGGTCATCTGTTTATTAAAAAAAAAAAAAAAAAACAGACCTGACAACAATACTGATGTCACGTACCAGTACTTGATACAGAAAGTTTAAACAGGCCTCGCAAGCAAGAAAACTCAAGAAAAAAAAGCACAAACATGGTCACATGTAAGCAATTGAGCTGTTCAACCATGACATCAATTTGTTGACCACTCCGGAAGGCTAATGGCCATGAATTCACTCTGGAAACCCTAATGCGTATTTGGTGGTTTTCAGGTGCACTGAGTAAAACAAAGTCTGTGGTTAACATTACTTCCATGTTATGTTCTGCCACATAGATTACACATAGCCATCTGTTAAACTTCAGACATGAATACTGAAATGGTTTTGTGCTTTTGAAACATAAGTTGCTACACAAAGATTACCACTACCACCGTTTTATACAGCTCTATATATTTTAGCAAATTGCTAACAATGTGTTTTGCATTATAACTATTACTGTAATTTACTATTTGCATGTGACACGTGTTACACATACTCTGTAGTGGACGGGTTACCAAAACATTGGTTTCTAAGCACTCTCAAATCTGTTGTGAAAGTGTGAGTGTGCCTCACGGATGTCATGACTGTATGATGATTCAGTTCATCCGGAGCAGAGGGGAAATGATAAGCTACCGGACACCTTACAAAACACACACACACACTATGAGAGACGAGTGGAAGCAGGTTCAGCTGAAGTGACTGAAGTGTCTTATCAAAACCGTCCAGCTCTACTCTTCATAATGACACTCTCAAAATGTGATCAGCATGCCTTATAATAGCTGGCGCCAATTTTATGTGTGTGTGTGTGTGTGTGTGTGTGAGGAGAGATGTATTCAATGGTGATTTAAAATGTGTTATTCAAATGTGCTGATCTGTGTAAGACTGCAGAGGTGGGTCACTTTTAACAATGGAGCCCATGAGCAAGCACAACTGAAAGGAAGACCGCATAGGAGAACGGCATATTTATTACTGGAACAATCCCCTGTGTACACAACCCGATGTTAAAATATTATATATGTTCTGTTTTATAAACATATACATTTACAGTATATTATAATTGTATAAATATTGCAGTTCAAAAGTTTGGGGCAGTTTTTTTTTTTTTAAGAAATTAAAAATTATATTCAAAACTACTATTATCAAAATATTTATATATTATATTTAAAATGTTACAAAAGATTTCTATTTCAAATAAATTATTTTCTTCTGAAATTTTTATTCATCAAATAATGCTGAAAAAAATGTATTACGGTTTCCACAAAATATGAAGCAGCACAACTGTTTTCAACATTGATAATAATAAGAAATGTTTCAAATCAGCATATTAGAGAGATTTCTGAAGGATCATGTGACACTGAAGACTGGAGTAATGATGCTAAAAAAAATTCAGCTTTGATCAAAGGAATAAATTACATTTTAAAATATATTAAAATAGAAAACATATATATTATGAACCACAATCACTACAGTGCATGCCTTTCGGAATCATATAACTATAATAAATCATCAACAGGAATGTGGGAAAGACTTTATCTATCAGTACTTGTGAAAACTTTTTCATTTCCAGGTAAAAGGAATGTGAAAGACATGCCAGTAAGACCTGAGGCAAATGAGAGGGGAGGTGTTCGTACTGCCCTCATACTGCAGCAAACACAACTCCCCCATTAACATCTGAACACTTTATGTTCTCCAGAACAGACACTCCTGGAAACATTTCTTAGTTGCTCTTACACATGGCAAGAGAACTGGAGAACGTTTTCATTCTGACATACCGTAATTCAGATGTATTACTCACCTGAGAAATTGAGCATGACAGGGCTGAGGAAATTCCACTTTCATGCAATTTAATGCAATTATAAATCCATGGTGTTATATTGCTTCTAAAATGTATTTAAAAATGTATTCAAACAATGTACAGCTAAGAATTTTTTCAATGAAAATTATTAACTGATCATTTATTTTAATATGAATAATTAATTGCAGTGCTGCATATAATTTGTGATTTGTGATTATGGGAAGGTCCCAGTGTTCTTAACCTGATGAACACAGACAAACATTATTCATTAAGCATCATTAGATATATCTTATCTCACATTCTGAAAAACATTTCACATTTTGAACTTTGTATTACATTCCACTGCATATAAAAGACAATAACATGTTTTATCTTAATATTTAAGACATACATTTTTTTTATTTAAAATAAACTGAAAGTTTACAATATAAATTCCAAAACTTTCTTAGCAAATAAAGAGTGCCCTAAATATGACCTGATGTTACTGTCTTGGTTTGACAACATTTGAGAAGGTTTTAGAAGGCCGAGGTCTATTCTGGGCTGGAAAGGAAGGAAAACTGAAAGACGGATGGAGTGTTTAATTTCTTTTCACAGCAGTGGACAGACATATCAGACACAGGAGGGGGAACAATGGTAAAAACACACCACCCTGCTCCTCCAACGTCTTTCCATTTTTACCCACACGACCTTTGGGTAGTGAACACAGGATGAATTACACTGGCATGTTAACGCCAATCCCACCGCGCCATTTTCACTTGTATCATCCGGTCCAGAAACGGTACTCAAAGACAATAGAGCGAGACAATAACAATGTCAGAGCAATATAAATAGTTACAAAGGATCTGTGACTTATGCTGCTACAGTGATTTGTGATTATGGGAAGGTCCCAGCATTCTTAACCTGATGAACACTGACAAACATTATTCTTAAGCATCATTAGATATATCTCACATTCTGAACCATGATAAAATGCTTGTGTAAAGTACGTTGTTAATACATTTAATTAAACCTGTAATACTAACAGTAATATAGTCTTGTGTGTGTGTGTCTGTGTGTGTGTGTGTGTATAAACACACACCAAAGGGAAAATAGCAACCAAAACATCTTAGCAAACCGACAAACTGAAGCAAACCACAAGGCTAGATATATTCAAGATATATATAGTAATAATCAGAAACCATGGAAACAAACTCACGGGAACAAAACACAGAAAGCGAAAACAGAAGCAATGGAACAGAAAACAGAAGTCTTAAACAGGTATGACGTGACATATATACTGTAAAAAAATAATTTTTCAAAGTTGTAAATAACTTTCAAAATTCATATTTAATTCAATGTGTTACTTGCATAACTTGCATATATATATATATATATATATATATATATATATATATATATATGCTTTATTTCGATAGTCCACTTTAGGCATTCTACTAACTAGAAGTAACTTTGCAACTAGCAGTCATTAGAGTATTAGTAGACTGTCTGCTTAATATCTACTAACACTTTATAACCCCCAACAGATATTCTACTGACTATAAGTAATTAGCAACTACATGTCAACTTATAACTAACATAGGAGTATAATACTCTAATGAGAGTTAGTTGACATGTAGTTGCAAAGTTACTTATAGTTGCAGTTAGTAAATTGTATATACTTTTTTGTGTCAGATGTCATACAGATTTGAAATGACATGAGGATGAGTACATGGTGACAGAAATTGGAAGAACTATTCCTTTAAAACCAAAGTTGTGAATTTCCCTCAGCAGCGATAGAAAACAGATGAGATGAGTGATAATTATTCACCTGTGCAGTTATATAATGTGGGACAAAACAGAACACACTGTAACGTAAGACTTTATCAGGAAACAGTGAAAAGCGAAGAGAAGCTACAGGAAATCATTTAGAACGTGTTGACAACAGCTGTAGCGGAAAAAAATCTCTTATGCATGTGAGCAGTTTCACACCTTGGTTCAAGCATTTTCTTTTAAGAACTGCAAGCTTCAAGGTTTTTCTCATTACTCTAATAGAGTAATATTTTATTTATATTTTTTTTGTAACTATTTTTTTTTTTACTATTTTACTACATAAAAAGAGTATTAATACAGCAAAACCAATATTTTTAAAAAAAATAAATAATTCAGCGTATATTAAAAGGGGTCATGAACTGCATTTTTTTAAAAGTTATATTGTTCTCTGAGGTCCACTTATAATGTTATCAAGATTTTTACATAAAACAATTCTAATTTAGAAGCAATAAGCTTTTTTCTATCCTGTTTTTGACCCTCTCTTTGAAACACTATGTCTTTGTGGAGCTGATGGGCCAGAAGCAAGAGGTGAAGCTGAGGGATCCACACACCAAGGTGGAGCTGATGACTGGGTATATTTATATCTAAACTGAAAATTTTACATTGTAAAAACAAAAAAATTCAATATATATATTTTTTCGTTGTAGATATAGATAAATATTACATAAGTAAGTAAAAGTTAAAATTCATGAAATATCATAATGCAAAAACAGCAACAGCAACAACAACAAAAAAATCCTTGATGAAAAACATAACTGCTTAGTTTTTTCTTCTACTTTTTACATGATTTAAGCATCTATAAAGGTTTAAGTATTTATGCAGCACTATGAATAGACCAAATTTATGAGTGAGCACTCAGGTTAAATTTCAGTATTTCCAGAGAAAGACCTGACCAGACAGTTTATTTTATAAATGCTTTGTGTCTGCAATTTCAGAAGTTGTGACATAAATAAATAGAGAGCTTAATGGAGTCTGTAGAAAGTGGAGATCAGTAGGTCAGTGTCCATCTGCTGAACTCATCCTCTTCCTGTGGCGTCTTGATTCAGACACGGACAGACATTAAATGGGAGAGCGGTGTGACCATCCCTAAGGAAGACAAAGAGTAAAAAAAAAGAGGTGTGGGGCAGAAAATAAAGTCTGACAGAGACAAACGAGAAAGAGATGTGGTATAAAGTAGTATAATGTGTAATAACAGCTGATAGCAGGCATATACACTACCATTCAAACATTTTTTGTTTTAAAGAAATTGATACTTTTATTCAGAAGGATGCGTTAAACTAATGAAAAGCAAAGAGAAGCTACAGGATATCCTTTAGAATGTGTTGATGCTAAAAATGCATGCAAGCAACAGTTGTAGCAGTAACATCTCTGGTTTCACACCTTTATTTAAAAATTCATTGCAATCACGCTTCAAAATGACACTTCAAGGTCAGACTCTGAGCTTCTGTTTCTGCAAACTATCCAAAGCAGGGAACATTTGCACAGAATGCAACAGAGGATCAGAATGTGACACCAGTCAGCAGACACACTGTGTTAGTTTACAATGTGTGAGCATTGTGCAGCCTAACAATTAATACAATGTGACATTTCTTTACTGATTTGTTTGTTATTCTTTCAAAAGACATGACTTAATGTCGCCTTCCTGTGAGGGGAAATGCTTAATGGAGCACTTGCTAGTGTGTGTGCTCCTGTCTGCCTCGCTGCTGAGTTGTTTGTATCTGTAAGCTCCGTATAGCTTCTTGTTTTGTATCTTTATTTACTATCATTCCTTGTTGTTTATATTGTTAAATACAACTTACTCATCACCATATTTCAGATATTGTCTAATATTGCTTACCATATTAACCTGACATCACTAGCTTTAATCTAAATCGTTATTGCTAGCACCACGTGCTAGCATTTCGCTGTCAGACACGACTGGAACTTCAAATGGTACCGGCTTCAGATGAAACAAAAAAAAGAGCTTTTTGGCAGCAAACCCACCAGATGGGTTTGGTTCACACATGGATAAAAAGTACCCCATGCCAACGGTTAAATATACTGCTGGATCTTTAATGCTGTGGGCCTATTTTTCTGCTGGAGGTCCTGGACATCTTGTTCAGATACATGGTATCATGGATTCTATCAAATACTAACAGATAAAAATCAAAACCTGACCGCTTCTGCTAGAAATCCAATAATGGGCCGTGGCCTGATGGTCTTCCATCAGGACAATGATCCAAAACAAACATCAAAACCAACACAAAAATGTGTCACTGAGCACAAAATGAAGCTTCTGCTGGGAATCTGAAGGATCTGTAGAGATTCTGCATGAAGGAATGGTCTCTGCTCTCTTGTCAGGTGTTCTCCAAAGTCATCAGGCATTATAAGAGAAGACTCAGAGCTGTTATCTTGGCAAACGGACGTTGCAATAATTGGGTGCCAATAATTGTGGCCAACGTGAACTACAGAAAAACATTTATTTCATAATGAGCTTTTCCCCCCATTTTCAATTGTTTTATTTAAATGAAAGGTTCGAATTTTGTGAATTTTTTTAATGAAAGATTAAAAGGATAAACAATGCAGATTTATTTTCACAGCCACCTTTGCTCATATTTACCAAGGGTGCCAATATTTGTGGAGGGCACTGTATGATACATATGAACAAATGAGAAAGCTCGGTTTGCATAATATTAGATCCCTTTCTACAAAATCACTCTTTGTAAATGATATGATTACAGATCATAACCTAGATGTGCTGTGTTTGACAGAAACATGGCTAAAACCAGACGATTACATTACTTTAACCCTCTGGGGTCTGAGGCTGATTTGAGGTCCTGGAGTAGTTTTGACATGCCCTGACATTTGTGCTTTTTTCAGTTGCCTTATAAACATATTAATGACAAAAGTCTCATTACACTGTATTCAGCAGAAACTGGGCTACAATAATATGTGAGCAACAAGTATGTACATTTTTGTATTTTTGAGAGAATAACATATATGCATGTTTTTTTTTTAAAAAAATGAAATAAGGCCTCAAAACACATACTAAACATTTTTTCACAAGACTTTTGGGAACTGTATATTTTAGCCTAGAGTTTTTGCTTCACAATGATGTAAAAATCATTCTGCCTACTCGGACGCATAAAACAATGTATTGATTTTAAATTTCTAAGACACTTTTTGTTTAGACAGGCTATATGCAAAGAGGCGTGAATCTTCATGAATAATGCTGTGATTCACACCTGAGGAGATTAAGACCCTGCCCCTAATAAGCAGCATAATGAGCCATTCGGTGAAGAATGTGACTGAGTGAACTAAGAAAGAATGCAATGACAAAAGAAATATATATATTTTTTGTTTGTAGTTTATTTAAAACATAGTTAACTATATAAATGAGAGTCAAAGACACATTTTGAGTGCATAGTTATACCTGGAAATAAATCCTGTTCAAAGATATATGTGAACATCACATACCTGGCATTTGGTGTTTCTGCACTGGAGAAAAAAAGAAAAAGAAAGAAAGAAAGAAAGAAAGAAAGAAAGAAAGAAAGAAAGAAAGAAAAACACTTTCCTGCATCCAGTCAGTGATCTCAGTATCATATGGATGCAGTCCAATGTGTGCCAATATCTGGTCACTATAATTCTCAAATCTGTGAGATAAAAGAAAAAAAAAAAAAACCTCTGCGAGCATGCTGATAACAGGATCATATCAGCTATTGTATTAACGTTAATATAATGTCCACTCTTAACAGAAAACATGATTTTTGTGATCACATGCATGCACGTATTATTGAACATCATGTGAAGAAAATTTTGTAAAGGCCTATATTTTAAATTACAAGATTAATTTAAGATTGGACGCATTACTATTTATAATGTTTTTGAAAGAAGTCTCACGCTTATCAAGCCTGCATTCATTTGATCAAAAATACAGAAAAAAACAGCAATACTGTGAAATATTATTACAATTTAAAATAATGGTTTTCTATTTTAATATACTTTAAAATATAATGTAGTTCTGTGATGCAAAGTGTCTAAACAATCATATTACCTCTATGGCATTTTATATATTATATTTTTTTATATTATAGAGCCTAAATGTTAATGTGCAGTTTAATACATTGCTAACACAGTATTTCAGTATTTATTACATATTTCAGTTGATTTTACTCATCTCAGTATAGCAATATAGTTTGGGAATAGCCAATATGGCAATTTACTAATGTAAGTCATGTGTAGCAAACGAAACCGCGCATCGATCTGTATCTTTATATCGCGATTAGAATAAAGAACTTAAGAATAAAAAAAAACTTACCATTCACAATCATCGGCTTGATCAAGTTGATCCTTGATCGAATTGAAATTGAAAGTGCTCTTCCTCTGAGGCAAATACTTCCACAATTACTTCCACAATCACTTCCTCACTGCGTCTCAAAATGATGAATCTGATTAAGCTTGATGCATTTTTCCGAGCTGATGCGGGCGTTCACTCTCTGTTGCATGTATCACCTCAGAATTTGTGTTTGAATAGAGCGCGTGCTCTGTGGGTGTGGTCGCATTAGTGGATAATGAGCTGACTCGCGAATGACTGACATCTCTCTTTTTTCAAACAGATTACATAAACAGAAAATATTTGTTTTTGATTTGACTTACATGATTTAAACCCTGACATTTCAACATTTCTTTAGACATGTGTCTCATGTTTGTGTGATTAGTATTCACTAAGTTACAGTTCATTTTCTGAGGACTATCAGAATGGACTTCATTCAGAGAGAGACTGCAGCTCACGCATCATGTTAGTTTTCTTTATTTTGCGAAGAGCACAACATTTTGTGTTTACTCTGAGTGTACACAAATAAAAGAAGACATTTCACAGATTAGAATGGTGTATAACTCTTAATTTTATGTCCAAAATTGACAGAGTATTTTGAGTCTCTTTCACACTGATAAGAAAAAAAAAGCGACGTGGTATCGCCGGCGCAACAGCCAACTCGAGGGTGTTAAATGAGTCCACACCTCAAGCTCACTGTTATAAACACAAGCCTCATCTGAAAGGCAAAATGGGAGGTGTTGCTGTAATTTATAGCAATATCTTCAGTATTACTCAGAGGTCTAGTTTCAAATATAATTATTTTGAAGTGATGGTGCTTTATGTAACGTTATCTAGTGTATGTAATGAATGCCGCTTGTGCTGGCTACTGTATACAGGCCACCAGGGCACCATACAGACTTTATCCAAGAATTTGCTGATTTTCTATCAGAGTTAGTACTGGCTGTGGATAAAGTTCTTATTGTTGGTGATTTTAATATCTATGTAGATAATGAAAAAGACGCATTGGGTTCGGCATTTATAGACATTTTAAACTCTATTGGAGTTTGACAACAAGTGTCAGGACCCACTCATTGTCGTAATCATACTTTAGATCTAATGTTGTCACATGGAATCGATATTGATGCCATTGAAATCCTGCAGCAGAGCGATGACATTTCAGATCATTATCTAGTCTCATGTATTCTTCATATAGCCAAGGCTGCAAAACCAACTCCCGGTTACAAATATGGTAGAACCATCACTTCTACCACTAAAGATTGCTTTATAAATAATCTTCCTGATCAGTTTCATCTCCTCAGCATACCAGATAGCTTAGAAGAACTTGCAACAGAAACTATTGACTCTCTCTTTTCCAGCACTTTAGACACAGTTGCTTCTTTGCACTTAAAAAAGATTAAAGAAAATAGTCCAACGCTGTGGTACAACGAGCACACTTGGGCCCTTAAGAGAGCAGCCCGAAAAAGGGAGCGCAGCTGGAAGAAAACAAAACTAGAGGTTTTTCGCATTTCGTGGAGAGAGAGCTTGTTTGCATACAGAAATGCCTTAAAAACGGCTAGATCTGATTATTTTTCAACCCTCTTAGAAGAACAAACACAACCCTAGGTATTTATTTGATACAGTGGCTAAATTAACTATAAATAAAGCTTCAACCCCAGATGTTTCCAAACAGCACAACAGTAATGACTTTGAACTATGAACTTCTTTACTTACAAGATTGATAATATTAGAGAGAAAATTATAACTATGCAAACGTCTACTACAGTATCACATCAGACAGTGCATTGTAGTATCCCTGAGGAAAAATTCCATTCATTCATTGCTATAAGAGAGGAAGAATTGTCTAAACTCGTTAAATCATCTAAATCAACAACATGTATGTTAGACCCTATACCGACTAAGCTACTGAAAAAGATGCTTCCAGAGGTCATAGATCCTCTTCTTAATATCATTAATTCATCTTTGTCAGTAGGATACGTACCGAAAACTTTAAAGCAGGCTATTATTAAATCTCTTATTAAAAAAAAAAAAAAACGCAACTTGATCCTACAGAATTAGTCAATTACAGGCCAATCTCGAATTCTGTCAAAGATACTAGAAAAGGCAGTATCCTCACAACTATGCTCCTTTTTTAGAAAGAAATGGTATCTGTGAGGATTTCCAGTCAGAATTTAGACCGTACCATAGTACTGAGACGGCTCTCATTAGAGTTACAAATGATTTGCTCTCATCATCGGATTGTGGCTGTATTTTTTTCTTAGTGTTACTGGATCTTAGTGTTGCATTTGACACTATCGACCACAACATTCTTTTGAATAGTCTCGAATATTATGTTGGCATTATTGGAATTGCATTGTCATGGTTCAAATCATACTTATCTGACTGTTATCAGTTTGTAGTAGTAAATGAAAAAAATGTCACACCGATCACAAGTTCAGTATGGAGTAACGCAAGGCTCAGTACTAGGAGCGTTGCTGTTCACTTTGTACATGCTATCCTTGGGAGATATCATTAGGAAGCATGGCATTAGTTTTCACTGTTATGCTGATGAAACTCAGCTCTATATTTCTTCGTGCCCTGACGAATCTTACCAATTCACAAAATTAACAGAATGCATAGCTGATATAAAAAAATTGGATGACTAGAAATTTACTACTACTTAATTCTGAAAAAAACTGAGATTCTAATTATTGGACCAAAAACCTCTGCACGTAATAACCTGGAATACTGTCTAACACTTTATGGATGTTCTGTCAAGTCTTTGTCATCAGTTAGGAACCTGGGTGTGCTCTTTGATACCAATCTTTCATTTGAAAGCCACGTTTCTAGCATCTGTAAAACCGCATTCGTCTATCTTAAAAATATATCTAAATTACGACATATGCTCTCAATGACAAATGCGGAACAGTTAGTTCATGCGTTCATGACCTCAAGGCTAGATTATTGTAATGCTGTACTCGCTGGTTGCCCTGCTCGCCTCATAAACAAACTCCAGCTGGTCCAAAATGCAGCGGCTATCTTACTAGAAGCAGTTCTTACTAGAACCAGGAAGTATGACCATATTAGCCCGGTTCTGTCAACACTGCATTGGCTCCCTATTAAACATCGTATAAATTTTAAAATCTTGCTAATTACTTACAAAGCACTAAATGGTTTAGCTCCCCAGTACCTGAGCGAGCTCTTAATGCATTATTGTCCTTCACGTCTATTGCGATCTCAAAATTCTGGCCAGTTGATAATACCTAGAATATCAAAATCAACCGCAGGCGGTAGATCCTTTTCCTTTTTAGCGCCTAAACTTTGGAACAGTCTTCCTAGCATTGTTCGGGAAGCAGACACACTCTGTCAGTTTAAATCTAGACTAAAAACACATCTCTTTAACCTGGCATAACACATTATCTACTTCTATAATTTCAAATCATGTAAATTGTTAGGCTGCATAAATTAGGTCAGCCAGAACTGGGAACACTTCCCATAACACCGGATGTACTCGCTACATCATAAGAAGAATGGCATCTATGCTAATATTAGTCTCTCTCTGTTTATCCCGAGGTTTACCGTAGTCTGCCAGATCCAGGCCGTATCCACATGAGATGAAGGACCTCCGCCTAGACATGATGACAACGCAGCCCTGAAGGCATTAGGGGTCTCGGTTAAAAAGGTGTCATTTAAGCGGCCCCTAAGTTAATAATTAACGATTTTTACAACGGAAGTGATTCAATCAAAAACTTACTTTAGCTCGATAATAACTTTTTCCTAGAGCTGCCGTAAAGCCAAAACAATCTCTGTCCATTAATTTTCCTATTATCACTGAGAAGCTGCTTTGAAACATTATGTATTGTAAAAAGCGCTACATAAATGAAGATGACTTGACTTGTGCTGGTGTGCAGCGTTCAGTGGAGAAGCGGTATAATAATAATAATAATGTGTTTCAGATAACATAATATTTTGAGTTTCTGTTGATTAAACCAATCGCCTTCATTGTATTAACTAAAATTTTTAATTTCAATAAACTCAAAATTTTAAGGCAACCAGGTAACTTACTTTTAAGTTAAACCAACAATTATTTTTTACAGTGTACTGATCTAAATATATTTAATTCTCATAAATAAATAAATTAGTGCTGTCAATCGATTAAAAAAAAATAATAACTCGATTAATCACATTTTTTTCTGTGATTAATCACGATTAATTGCAATTAAAAACACTTTGCTGTCACTTTAAGAGCTGCCGCTGCTGCACATGACGCAGATCTCACACGCGTCCCACTTTCTCACAGCTCTTTACTTTCATTTTAAGAATTTATTTAACTCATTCAAGGCTGCTCTTATGAGGATACTTGACAAAACTGATATTTTTGGCATTATTGTGCGTTATTGTTCAAGCGTGACAGAGAACTTGATTCTGGTGCACCATCCATGCGCACGATGCCGCCGTCTTTCTGTGCATTGTGTGTTTGACAGGACATTCACAGACAGTGCGTTTTTCTCTTTTGGCGCCTTTAAATGGTTTAAAAGCATTTGCATGAATAAGAGCGTGATCATATATTGTAATGCTAGCCAAAGGATGACAAAAAAAAAAACGAATGCTGCGTTAATTGCGTTAATATTTTTAATGCGTTAAACTGAAAAAAAAATAATCGCATACGTTAACGCGTTAACATTGACTGCACTAAAATAAATACATTCTTAATTTTTTTCCCACTGTAGAATAAGGTTCGACTCATTCAAGTCACCATGAAATCAAAATAGACAATTCTTATTTTTTATGGACTATTTCAGTATTTATTACAAATGATTTATCCGTGCAAATCATTTTCTCAAATTCATGTGCCCTCGTAATCTTGAATCAAAATAACTTCCCCTCCCTCTTGCAGCTCATCTCTTCTCTTCTCTAAAGATGTTTACTGGCACAAGGGCGGGACAACCCATCTTGTTGGGAATTGATTGGATGGTTGGATAGTTGTGGTTTGTTATTGGTGATCTCATGTGAGTATGAGATCACCAATAACAAACCACAACTATCCAACCATCCAATCAATTCCAAAACGGACAAAATCAAGTCCTGCCCAACATTTGTTCTTGTTCGAGAAGCCGTTTCACTCCGATATATGTCACAATAGGGAGGAAAAGATGATTGCAACTTCCGTTTCATGTTGACTTTAATGCTGCAGTTTGGAAGATTTGGCCGTTGAGGCATAAAACTGCAAGTTACGGAAAAACATTGTTTTGTGTGTTACTTGGGCTTCAGCCCAGCTCTTCAGTGTGGAATAATATGATGGTTCGAGGCATAACAGTGAGGTCACATTTACCTCTGATCATCAAATTTCCTTGGGCAAACTGCAATAATTTCATAATTTTTGCTTGTGTGTGAACTGTGCTTCATACTTCTCTACACCATTGATAACAGACAATCGGATGTATACCGCACCTTTAACATAACGTAAAAAAAAATAAAAAGACAAATCTGTAAAATAAATTCTTTTGAGCAGGTAAGTGTAAACAATTTAGGCATTGCTGACATTCAACATAATGATTGCTAGATATCTTACATCTCAAGCAAGAAAAATACCATTTCTGGGTCAGTTTTTTAATGCTTTGTAGTCTCCGAGATATCGGCATCTCTGAAAAGCTCTCTAAACAAGTTTTCTTTGTTTTAACGACGGATGTTGGTTGCCTTTTTGAGTAGTTAATTGTGTTAAAACTGTTGCTTATTTATGGCTACAAGCTGTCAGAACTAACACTAGAACTAACCTCCCACCTCAACCGCACATTTCGCTGTACTTTATTTTTCTTTGCTTAAGAACATGATGTAACCATGTCCTGCAAAATACAACCCGACATTATAAGCTTATAGACTTTGTACATCAGGGTTAGGCATGCATACAATTTTGAACACTAATTTTGTATATGTATTTGTTCAAAAAAATATTTTAAAATTTAAAAATTTTTAATAAAAAAAAAAAAAAAGGCATCATGAACTAACAATGAACATTTTTGTTTTTGTTTTTGCAATTTTTCATGGCAACAATTTACAATAAGCTCTCATTACTGAAAGTGCCCCTATATGCTATTTTAAAGATTCCTAATTTTGTTTTTGATGTCTTCAAAACATCCATTACCATATCTGAATTTCAGCTCCAGATCTTCCTCAGCACTTGATGCACAGTGATATGAACAGTAACCATGGCATCGGTTTTATATCAATTTGAGCCTGTGTCCTGTGCGGCATATTGGATTTGCTTTCGCAGTTCAGAAAACAGCGTCTTCTTGACATATCGACAACACGAACCAAACTCTTTCAGGCCTCAGATACAACTACAGTAGACGTTGTTTGTGGGCAGCCAGTTTGTGCAAATTAATTACAAACCTATGTAGGTTCGACCAGGAAGTGAGATTGGAATTACTGACGACTCGTTTCAGGCAGTTCAGAATTGGTTCTTTCTTTTAAGAGACAATAACTCCATTTATCTGCATTTTGATCTTTGTAGACCTTTTACATTCTCAAACAGCTGCATGAAACTAACATTAATGAACAGTTAGCACTAAAAGTTGCATTATTTATTCATTTTTGTTAATGTTAGTTCATAAAAATACAACTGTTCACTAAGTTCATGTTAGCTCAGGTACATTAACTAATATTAATACAATCTTTGATTTTTAATAATATATTATTAAATGTTGAAGTTAACATTTACTAAGATTAATAAATGTTTTATAATCATTTTCATTGCCAGTTCGTGTTAATAAATGGAACCTAATTGTAGAGTGTTACCATGTTGATTTATAAATATAGCTTACTTGTTAATTGTTAATTCATGTTTGTTCATTATACATTGATGATCATTTATGTGAAGTGTTCAAAACATTAGCATCTGTAAAATTAACATAAACCAAGATTAATAAATGATAGTTCATGTTAACAAATGAATCCTTATTGTAAAGTGTTACTAACATCATGCACAAAACAAAAATCTTAGTGCTTGAAAATGATTTTATTTTATGTTATAAAGTTTTAATGAATGTTGAAAGGCAAGTATTAAAACTTTGAGTTGCATCAAATTAAGAACAAAACACTAAATATATATTTTGATTTAAATTAATTTTTATTTGTAATTTACAGTTATTCAAAAAAAAAAAAAAAAAAAAAAAAGCTATGCTTACTGATGATATTTAAGTTTGCAAATGTAAAAAAAACAGAGGCAATCAGTTGCCTCAAAGTTTTTGAGTTAGTACAACTTATCCGGGTTTACAGTGTATATATTTTAGGTCACCTTTTCTGTTTTTATATTTTAAAACAGTGACCAATGATTTTTAAAGCACAAACATTTCATGTAGTCTGTCAGTTAATATGAGCTCATTTTTTCATTCTTTACCATTTTTTGAAGTAAACATGCATAGTGCTTTCCTATGCAAAACATGCAGCCACAATGCTGTTATGAGGTTGCTAAGTATACAGAGTGGTTTTTACCCTGTTGCTGTGTGGTTACTGGGGTGTTTTGGGTGGTTGCCAGGTCATTGCTTACTAGCCCAAGGCTCAGGTTCCTCCTTCAATGTAATTCTGTTGTCTCTGCTTAAAAAGTCATGTATTTATTATTATTTGTTATATGTTACAGATAAATAATACACAGAGGTGACCTTGCAGTGCTGTTTCAGAGATGAGAACAGAACAGTCTGAAGTGCACAATATCTACCATCTCTTCTTCTCTGAGCTCTAATCGAGTCATTGGTCGGCTAGACACTGTCTGTTTTACTGTAACTCACTTACAATAACGTCAAAATTACACTAAATATAATTCATTCCATCCAAGGACTGTGGAGGCCATTATCTAACATCACAAATGAAGGGCTCCTGCCACATTCATAGTACTGTAAGTGAATAAAAAAGGATGGAACAGTACAATTTATTGAAAAAGTATCCTTTTGTGTTCCACAAACAAAGTCATATATACGGGTTTGTAGCAACAACTATCCCTTTTATTCAACATCTCAGCTGAAACAGAGCAGCCTAAAACCACAGGAACAGGGGTCTTTCAGAATGAGTGGATAGGTTACTATCTAATTTACAATTCTTGCGCTGCACATCCTTATATGTTTATCTTTGTCTCTCATAAGACATCAAGCTTCGACTTGAGGTAAACGAAGAAAAATTAAAAATGGCTAAAGGGCCTAGACTTGGTCCTTGAGGCACTCCATGTGGCTTTCAGATAAGGCTTCAATACTGGCCCAGCATTTCCTTAAGAGCACAACTCGGGGCATTTATCTGCACACCAAGCGCCTCAACAGTCAGCCAGAGACCACTTGTAAA